>CAWUFW010008183.1:600000-919853 GCA_963921515.1 Calotriton arnoldi
GACCGGCTCGTACACTCCGTACCAGCCACAACGAGAAAGGTACTGTAACCGAGTCTGTTCATGACTCTGCTGGCCCGTATCGACGCGGTCGGCTGGAACTGTCAGCCTCTGTGGTTTTCAGCATCACGGTAGGCTCGGACGGAGCTACCGACTCGTACGAACTTTGCTTTTGTTCTATTCCTGCAAAGAAGAAGTTACCGTATCAAGTATTCATTCGTAAAGTATAGTATTGTGGATTTTTGTCGTAATTGGTCTTGTCTTGAGTATATAAAATATTGGTTATTTTTCTAAACTGGTGTGGTGTCCGTTTGTAGTGCTTACACTGTATTACTGTTGGTTATGTGCAAATGCTTTACACACTGCCTCTGAATTAAGCCTGACTGCTCGTGCCAAGCTACCACGAGGGTGAGCAGGGGTTACTTCACGAGTGTAACAACCCTTACCCTGACTAGGAAGAAGGGTCCCTACATGGACAAAGGTGCAAGCCCTTGCCAACTAGAGATCCCATTTCTAACAATGCTTCTTTCTGTACCTGTCTTGCTTCTCTCTGCACCCCTGTTGTCCCTTTATGTACCTCTTTTGCCTCTTTCTGCACTTTTCTTGCTTTGTTCTGCAGCTCTCTTCACTCTTTCTGCATGTCTGTTGCCTCTTTCTGCACCTCATTTGCTTCTTTCTGAACCCCTGTTGTCTCTTTCTGCACTCATCTTCCCTCTTTCTATACCTGTCCTGCCTGTTTTTGCATCTCACTTACCTCTTTCTGCACTTTTCTTGCTTCTTTCTACACCTCTGTTGCTTCTTTCAGCTATTATCTTGCCTCTTTGTGCACTTCTCATGCCTGTTTCTGCACCTCTCTTGCCTCTTTTTGCACCTCTGTTGGCTCTTTTTGCACCTCACTTGCTCCTTTCTACACTTCTCTTGCCTCTTTCTGCACCCCTGTTGCTTCATTCTGCACTTTCCATGCTTCTTTCTGCACCTGTCTTGCTTCTTTGTGCACCCCTGTTGTCTCTTTAAGTACCTCTTTTGCCTCTTTCTGCACTTTTCTTGCTTTGTTCTGCACCTCTCTTCACTCTTTCTGCATGTCTGTTGCCTCTTTCTGCACCTCATTTGCTTCTTTCTGCACCCCTGTTTTCTCTTTCTGCACTCGTCTTCCCTCTTTCTGTACCTTTCCTGCCTGTTTTTTCATCTCACTTGCCTCTTTCTGCACTTTTCTTGCTTCTTTCTACACCTCTGTTGCTTCTTTCAGCAATTCTCTTGCCTCTTTGTGCACTTCTCTTGACTGTTTCTGCACTTCTCTTGCCTCTTTTTGCACCTCTGTTGGCTCTTTCTGCACCTCACTTGCTCCTTTCTACACTTATCTTGCCTCTTTCTGCACCCCTATTGCTTCACTCTGCACTTTCCATGCTTCTCTCTGCACCTGTCTTGCTTTTTTCTGCACCCCTGTTGTCTCTTTATGTACCTCTTTCTGCACTTTTCTTGCCTTTTTCTGCACCTAGCTTCCCTCTTTCTGCACGTCTGTTGCCTCTTTCTGCAAATCATTTGCTTCTTTCTGCACCCTGTTGTCTCTTTCTGCACTCGTCTTCCCTCTTTCTGTACCTTTCCTGCCTGTTTTTGCATCTCATTTGCCTCTTTCTGCACATTTCTTGCTTCTTTATATACATCTGTTGCTTCTTTCAGCAAATCATTTGCTTCTTTCTGCACCCCTGTTGTCTCTTTCTGCACTCGTCTTCCCTCTTTCTGTACCTTTCCTGCCTGTTTTTGCATCTCATTTGCCTCTTTCTGCACATTTATTGCTTCTTTCTACACCTCTGTTGCTTCTTTCAGCAATTCTCTTGCCTCTTTGTGCACTTCTCTTGCCTGTTTGTGCTCCTCTCTTGCTTCTTTTTGCACCTCTGTTGGCTCTTTCTGCACCTCACTTGCTCCTTTCTACACTTCTCTTGCCTCTTTCTGCACCCCTGTTGCTTCATTCTGCACTTTCCATGCTTCTTTCTGTACCTGTCTTGCTTCTCTCTGCACCCCTGTTGTCCCTTTATGTACCTCTTTTGCCTCTTTCTGCACTTTTCTTGCTTTGTTCTGCAGCTCTCTTCACTCTTTCTGCATGTCTGTTGCCTCTTTCTGCACCTCATTTGCTTCTTTCTGCACCCCTGTTGTCTCTTTCTGCACTCATCTTCCCTCTTTCTATACCTGGCCTGCCTGTTTTTGCATCTCACTTACCTCTTTCTGCACTTTTCTTGCTTCTTTCTACACCTCTGTTGCTTCTTTCAGCTATTATCTTGCCTCTTTGTGCACTTCTCATGCCTGTTTCTGCACCTCTCTTGCCTCTTTTTGCACCTCTGTTGGCTCTTTTTGCACCTCACTTGCTCCTTTCTACACTTCTCTTGCCTCTTTCTGCACCCCTGTTGCTTCATTCTGCACTTTCCATGCTTCTTTCTGCACCTGTCTTGCTTCTTTCTGCACCCCTGTTGTCTCTTTAAGTACCTCTTTTGCCTCTTTGTGCACTTTTCTTGCTTTTTTCTGCACCTCTCTTCACTCTTTCTGCACGTCTGTTGCCTCTTTCTGCACCTCATTTGCTTCTTTCTGCACCCCTGTTTTCTCTTTCTGCACTCGTCTTCCCTCTTTCTGTACCTTTCCTGCCTGTTTTTTCATCTCACTTGCCTCTTTCTGCACTTTTCTTGCTTCTTTCTACACCTCTGTTGCTTCTTTCAGCAATTCTCTTGCCTCTTTGTGCACTTCTCTTGACTGTTTCTGCACCTCTCTTGCCTCTTTTTGCACCTCTGTTGGCTCTTTCTGCACCTCACTTGCTCCTTTCTACACTTATCTTGCCTCTTTCTGCACCCCTATTGCTTCATTCTGCACTTTCCATGCTTCTCTCTGCACCTGTCTTGCTTCTTTCTGCACCCCTGTTGTCTCTTTATGTACCTCTTTCTGCACTTTTCTTGCCTTTTTCTGCACCTAGCTTCCCTCTTTCTGCACGTCTGTTGCCTCTTTCTGCAAATCATTTGCTTCTTTCTGCACCCCTGTTGTCTCTTTCTGCACTCGTCTTCCCTCTTTCTGTACCTTTCCTGCCTGTTTTTGCATCTCATTTGCCTCTTTCTGCACATTTCTTGCTTCTTTATATACCTCTGTTGCTTCTTTCAGCAATTCTCGTGCCTCTTTGTGCACTTCTCTTGCCTGTTTCTGCACCTCTCTTGCCTCTTTTTGCACCTCTGTTGGTTCTTTCTGCACCTCACCTGCTCCTTTCTACACTTCTCTTGCCTCTTTCTGCACCCCTGTTGCTTCATTCTCCACTTTCCATGTTTCTTTCTGCACCTCATTTGCTTCTTTCTGCACCCCTGTTGTCTCTTTCTGCAATTGTCTTCCCTCTTTCTGTACCTTTCCTGCCTGTTTTTGTATCTCACTTGCCTCTTTCTGCACTTTTCTTGCTTCTTTGTACACCTCTGTTGCTTCTTTCAGCAATTCTCTTGGCTCTTTGTGCACTTCTCTTGCCTGTTTCTGCATGTCTCTTGCCTCTTTTTGCACCTCTGATGGCTCTTTCTGCACCTCACTTGCTCCTTTCTACACTTCTCTTGCCTCTTTCTGCACCCCTGTTGCTTCATTCTGCACTTTCCATGCTTCTTTCTGCACCTGTCTTGTTTCTTTCTGCACCCCTGTTGTCTCTTTATGTACCTCTTTTGCCTCTTTCTGCACTTTTCTTGCCTTTTTCTGCACCTCTCTTCCCTCTTTCTGCACGTCTGTTGCCTCTTTCTGAACCTCATTTGCTTCTTTCTGCACCTCTGTTGTCTCTTTCTGCACTCGTCTTCCCTCTTTCTGTACCTTTCCTGCCTACTTTTGCATCTCACGTGCCTTTTTCTGCACTTTTCTTGCTTCTTTCTACACCTCTGTTGCTTCTTTCAGCAATTCTCTTGACTCTTTGTGCACTTCTCTTGATTGTTTCTGCACCTCTCTTGCCTCTTTTTGCACCTCTGTTGGCTCTTTCTGCACCTCACTTGCTCCTTTCTACACTTCTCTTGCCTCTTTCTGCACCCCTGTTTCTTCATTCTGCACTTTCCATGCTTCTTTCTGCACCTGTCTTGCTTCTTTCTGCATCCCTGTTGTCTCTTTATGTACCTCTTTCTGCACTTTTCTTGCCTTTTTCTGCACCTCTCTTCCCTCTTTCTGCACGTCTGTTGCCTCTTTCTACACCTCATTTGCTTCTTTCTGCACCCCTGTTGTCTCTTTCTTCACTCGTCTTCCCTCTTTCTGTACCTTTCCTGCCTGTGTCTGCATCTCACTTGCATCTTTCTGCACTTTTCTTGCTTCTTTCTACACCTCTGTTGCTTCATTCAGCAATTCTCTTGCCTCTTTGTGCACTTTTGTTGCCTGTTTCTGCACCTCTCTTGCCTCTTTTTGCACCTTTGGTGGCTCTTTCTGCACCTCACTTTCTCCTTTCTACACTTCTCTTGCCTCTTTCTGCACCCCTATTGCTTCATTCTGCACTTCCCATTCTTCTCTCTGCACCTGTCTTGCTTCTTTCTGCATCCCTGTTGTCTCTTTATGTACCTCTTTCTGCACTTTTCTTGCCTTTTTCTGCACCTTGCTTCCCTCTTTCTGCACGTCTGTTGCCTCTTTCTGCACCTCATTATTTCTTTCTGCACCCCTGTTGTCTCTTTCTGCACTCGTCTTCCCTCTTTCTGTACCTTTCCTGCCTGTGTCTGCATCTCACTTGCATCTTTCTACACTTTTCTTGCTTCTTTCTACACCTCTGTTGCTTCATTCAGCAATTCTCTTGCCTCTTTGTGCACTTTTGTTGCCTGTTTCTGCACCTCTCTTGACTCTTTTTGCACCTTTGGTGGCTCTTTCTGCACCTCACTTGCTCCTTTCTACACTTCTCTTGCCTCTTTCTGCACCCCTGTTTCTTCATTCTGCACTTTCCATGCTTCTTTCTGCACCTGTCTTGCTTCTTTCTGCAACCCTGATGTCTCTTTCTGTACCTCTTTCTGCACTTTTCTTGCCTTTTTAAGCACCTCTCTTTCTGCAAATCTGTTGCCTCTTTTCACACCTCATTTGCTTCTTTCTGCACCCCTGTTGTCTCTTTCTGCACTCGTCTTCCCTCTTTCTGTACCTTTCCTGCCTGTGTCTGCATCTCACTTGCATCTTTCTGCACTTTTCTTGCTTCTTTCTACACCTCTGTTGCTTCATTCAGCAATTCTCTTGCCTCTTTGTGCACTTTTGTTGCCTGTTTCTGCACCTCTCTTGCCTCTTTTTGCACCTTTGGTGGCTCTTTCTGCACCTCACTTTCTCCTTTCTACACTTCTCTTGCCTCTTTCTGCACCCCTATTGCTTCATTCTGCACTTCCCATTCTTCTCTCTGCACCTGTCTTGCTTCTTTCTGCATCCCTGTTGTCTCTTTATGTACCTCTTTTGCCTCTTTCTGCATTTTTCTTGCCTTTTTCTGCACCTCTCTTCCCTCTTTCTGCACGTCTGTTGCCTCTTTCTGAACCTCATTTGCTTCTTTCTGCACCTCTGTTGTCTCTTTCTGCACTCGTCTTCCCTCTTTCTGTACCTTTCCTGCCTACTTTTTCATCTCACGTGCCTCTTTCTGCACTTTTCTTGCTTCTTTCTACACCTCTGTTGCTTCTTTCAGCAATTCTCTTGACTCTTTGTGCACTTCTCTTGACTGTTTCTGCACCTCTCTTGCCTCTTTTTGCACCTCTGTTGGCTCTTTCTGCACCTCACTTGCTCCTTTCTACACTTCTCTTGCCTCTTTCTGCACCCCTATTGCTTCATTCTGCACTTTCCATGCTTCTCTCTGCACCTGTCTTGCTTCTTTCTGCACCCCTGTTGTCTCTTTAAGTACCTCTTTCTGCACTTTTCTTGCCTTTTTTTGTACCTCGCTTCCCTTTTTCTGCACGTCTGTTGCCTCTTTCTGCACCTCATTTGCTTCTCCCTGCACCCCTGTTCTCTCTTTCTGCTCTCGTCTTCCCTCTTTCTGTACCTTTCCTGCCTGTTTTTGCATCTCACTTGCCTCTTTCTGCACTTTTCTTGCTTCTTTCTACACCTCTGTTGCTTCTTTCAGCAATTCTTGTGCCTCTTTGTGCACTTCTCTTGCCTGTTTCTGCACCTCTTTTGCCTCTTTTTGCACCTCTGTTGGCTCTTTCTGCACCTCACTTGCTCCTTTCTACACTTCTCTTGCCTCTTTCTGCACCCCTGTTGCTTCATTCTGCACTTTCCATGCTTCTTTTTGCACCTGTCTTGCTTCTTTCTGCACCCCTGTTGTCTCTTTATGTACCCCTTTTGCCTGTTTCTGCACTTTTCTTGCCTTTTTCTGCACCTCTCTTCCCTCTTTCTGCACATCTGTTGGCTCTTTCTGCACCTCATTTGCTTCTTTCTGCACCCCTGTTGTCTCTTTCTGCAATTGTCTTCCCTCTTTCTGTACCTTTCCTGCCTGATTTTGCATCTCACTTGCCTCTTTCTGAACGTTTCTTGCTTCTTTGTACACCTCTGTTGCTTCTTTCAGCAATTCTCTTGGCTCTTTGTGCACTTCTCTTGCCTGTTCCTGCACATCTCTTGCCTCTTTTTGCACCTCTGATGGCTCTTTCTGCACCTCACTTGTTCCTTTCTACACTTCTCTTGCCTCTTTCTGCACACCTGTTGCTTCATTCTGCACTTTCCATGCTTCTTTCTGCACCTGTCTTGCTTCTTTCTGCACCCCTGTGGTCTCTTTATGTACCTCTTTTGCCTCTTTCTGCACTTTTCTTGCCTTTTTCTGCACCTCTCTTCCCTCTTTCTGCACGTCTGTTGGCTCTTTCTGCACCTCATTTGCTTCGTTCTGCACCCCTGTTGTCTCTTTCTGCACTCGTATTCCCTCTTTCTGTACCTTTCCTGCCTGTTTCTGCATCTCACTTGCATCTTTCTTGCTTCTTTCTACACCTCTGTTGCTTCATTCAGCAATTCTCTTGCCTCTTTGTGCACTTTTGTTGCCTGTTTCTGCACCTCTCTTGCCTCTTTTTGCACCTTTGGTGGCTCTTTCTGCACCTCACTTGCTCCTTTCTAAACTTCTGTTGCCTCTTCCTGCACCCCTGTTGCTTCATTCTGCACTTTCCATGCTTCTTTCTGCACCTGTCTTGCTTCTTTCTGCACCCCTGTTGTCTCTTTATGTACCTCTTTTACCTGTTTCTGCACTTTTCTTGCCTTTTTCTGCACCTCTCTTCCCTTTTTCTGCACGTCTGTTGCCTCTTTCTGCACCTCATTTGCTTCTTTCTGCACACCTGTTGTCTCTTCCTGCACTCGTCGTCCCTCTTTCTATACGTTTCCTGTCTGTTTTTGCATCTCACTTACCTCTTTCTGTACTTTTATTGCTTCTTTCTACACCTCTGTTGCTTCTTTCAGCAATTCTCTTGCCTCTTTATGCACTTCTCTTGCCTGTTTCTGCACCTCTTGCCTCTTCTTGGACCTCTGATTGCTCTTTCTGCACCTCACTTGCTCCTTTCTACACTTCTCTTGACTCTTTCTGCACCCCTGTTGCTTCATTCTGCACTTTCCATGCTTCTATCTGCACCTGTTGCTTCTTTCTGCACCCCTGTTGTCTCTCTATGTACCTCTTTTGCTTCTTTCTGCACTTTTCTTGCCTTTTTCTGCAGTTCTCTTGCCTCTTTCTGCACCTCTGTTGCTTCTTTCTGCACTTCTCTTGCCTCTTTCTGCACCCCTGTTGCTTCATTCTGCACTTTGTATGCTTCTTTCTGCAACCCTGTTGTCTCTTTCTGCACTCGTCTTCCCTCTTTCTGTACCTTTCTTGCCTGTTTCTGCATCTCACTTGCCTCTTTCTGCACTTTTTTTGCTTCTTTCTACACCTGTCTTGCTTCATTTTGCACCCCTGTTGTCTCTTTAAGTAACCCTTTTGCCTGTTTCTGCACTTGTTTTGCCTTTTTCTGCACCTCTCTTCCCTTTTTCTGCACGTCTGTTGCCTCTTTCTGCACCTCATTTGCTTCTTTCTGCACACCTGTTGTCTCTTTCTGCACTTGTTGTAGGAAGGTGGAATCTGACTATATGGTTGCCCCCACTTTTTTTATGGTGTTTTGCTGGTTTATGACTTAGTTAGACTGGGATCCTGCTATTCAGGGCCCCAGTCTATCTGCTTTCTCTGTAAAAGGTTTCCATGTGCCTTAGGCACATCTCTGATTGGAATCTGGAGTGCCCTTATAAGTCCCTAGTATATGGTATACTATGTACCAAGGGCATAGGTACCTCAGAGGCCTACCAGGGGCTGCAGCATGTATTGTGCCACCCCTGGAAGGCCATCCAAACTGACACCACAGGTCTGCTACTGCAGCCTGGGTAAGGTGGTGCATGCACCCCTTACTGTGATATAGGTTACCTATATCACTACATACATACACACATATAAACCTATAAGTCACTCCTATGGCAGGCCTTATCAATCCTGAAGGCAGAGTGCGTGGTTCCTATGTGAGAGGGTGCCCCTGCATGAGCAGGGCCCCTCTGCAGCATTTGGAGACCCTTCTCTGATGCTGTTTGTAGTGCAGCCTGACCATATACTCTTAAGCGCATTATAACCTCGCGTTAAATGCTAACTTTGGAATGGCTGCACCTAAACATGTCGTGTTTGGTGTCAAACATCTTGGAATACTACCCCCCTGCCAATTCTGGTGGCGGGGGTAGCATTCCACCCTTCTAGAGGGAGAGACATGTTAACCCTGGCCTGGCCGGTAACTTCTTTCTAAAGCCTGGCATCACAAAATGGATGCTACTGCCACAGACACAAGTCTGGCCTCCTGCTGCTGGACGAAACTCCGGCAGGGGAGGCCTGGACAATAGGTTTCCTGTCCCAGGGAAGTGTGACCACCTCCCCAGACAGGATAATGTGTATTGGGGCTGGGCGGGAGCACTTTCGGGTGCTTTGAACTCCTGCACTGGGGGCACACTTGGTGTCCCTGTGCATACCCCAGTTCAAACCGGATCAGGGGCTTGCAGCCCCTGCTTTGGCGCAAACTGGACAAAGGGAAAGGGGTGTAGCCACCCCTCTGCCCTGACCCACCCGTAGGTGGGGCCACAGAGTAGTCCAACCCCTAAACTTGGTATAAGTATAGGAACCCAGTCCTTAGGACTTTATATTATCCCTGGATGAAACTCTGAAACAGAATCCTGGACCTTCGATGCTCTACTCAAGATTAGAGGACAGAAGAATCTCCCTTGGGGTCAAGGAGTGACTCCCCTGCTTGGCAGGCACCAAAAATGCATCTGTCTGGTCTGCATTTCTGAAGCTCCCGTCGGACGCCGAAGTCTTCGCATCACCAGAGGTAGATTCTCAGACTTCCCCGGGGCTACCCTGAGTCCCCAGCAAAGCTGAGGCCTGTAGCTATCGTGGGTAACATGAGACCGTGACCCCTGGACACCAAGCACATTTGCAAGTGCATCCTCTTCTGGGTCTCCCACGAAGTCGTGCTTTGGGCTCCGAGTATCCCTAGCCTCCAGCACCAACTGCACCGAAGATCACTGGCCTCCACTCCACGAGTGTCCTGTGAGCCAGATCCACGTGCAACGTCTCAAGGCTCCTTCGCGGTCGCTAGCCCATTGGCTAGTAGCCCTTAACGAAGGTCAATCTTTTTCTTCTTGGGCATCCTGGTTGCTCCAGGCCTGCCCTCACTTACCTTTGCTGGGTGAGTTCCCCAGACCTTGCTGGTCTGCACCATCGACGATATTCATCTTCATCGAGACTTGCCGTTGCCAAGGCTTGTTGGGACCAATCCAGTCGCCGACACATCAGCACTCGACAGACATCGTGTACCAGCCCGAATCCTGCTCCTGGTCACCAACAACGCCTCCTGGACCTCGTGGCTGAAGAGTCAAGATGACCGTCAATGAACCTGAAGCACTCGACATCGGTGGGCATCTGTCCATCGCCTTCCTGGTCACTGGCTAGTGACCCAGACTCTGTCCCCTCTGCTTTCAGGTTCTTCAGATCTCCAATCCACTCTTGGATCCACCCGGACACTTTCCACTTGGTCGCCAGCAGCACTTTGCAGCAGATCGCCATTCAAATCGACGACGAAACCCGACCCCGAAAGGCACCTATGCACCCGGCTTCCCTGGGTGAGGTAACACGAGTACTCCGGTGCTCCCGTGGGTAGAGACTCTTCAAAGTACTAGTTCTCAAAGGGTTTGCTCCAAGTCCTCCTTTAAGTGTCCCTTTTCTTTAATTTCCTGATCGCGACTTTCTCCATAGAAGTCAACGGCGTATCGCGGTTGTGTATTTACACTGCACGCGTCCCCGTGGGTCCCCTGTGTCACTACCTTGGGTGGTTCCTTGTGGTCCAAGCACTTCTAGAGGCTCTAGGCCTAGTGTCTAGTTCAGTCGTGGTTCTTATACCACTTTATTGGTATATGGTTTGGTACGCCCCTAGGGCCCAAACGTGTATTTGTGCTATTACTGTGTTTAAATAACTTCTAACTTATGTACTTCGAACTCTAGCCTCATAAAGAGACTAGAGGGGTATGTTTAACAATAAATACATATATTTTGAATATATACCTGGTGTGGTGCTCTTTCATTTGGTCACTCAAGAGATTATAGACTGGTAAAACAAGCTGCTTTACATTCCTTCAAGACTTAGCCTGAAGGCTGCTCTCCATAGCTACCACTAGGATAGCTTTCAATAAGGTTGTCTTTAACCTATCTCCAATAAGGGGTTGTTTGGACTGGTGCAAGGTGCCCACTATAATTAGTGGACAGCATATGCCAGGCCAACTTCTCACACTCGTCTTCCCTCTTTCTGTACGTTTCCTGCCTGTTTTTGCATCTCACTTACCTCTTTCTGTACTTTTCTTGCTTCTTTCTACACCTCTGTTGCTTCTTTCAGCAATTCTCTTGCCTCTTTGTGCACTTCTCTTGCCTGTTTCTGCACCTCTCTTGCCTCTTCTTGCACCTCTGATGGCTCTTTCTGCACCTCACTTGCTCCTTTTTACACTTCTCTTGACTCTTTCTGCACCCCTGTTGCTTCATTCTGCACTTTCCATGCTTCTATCTGCACCTAACTTGCTTCTTTCTGCACCCCTGTTGTCTCTCTATGTACCTCTTTTGCTTCTTTCTGCACTTTTCTTGCCTTTTTCTGCAGTTCTCTTGCCTCTTTCTGCACCTCTGTTGCTTCTTTCTGCACTTCTCTTGCCTCTTTCTGCACCCCTGTTGCTTCATTCTGCACTTTGTATGCTTCTTTCTTCATCTTTCTTGCTTCTTTCTGCAACCCTGTTGTCTCTTTCTGTACTCGTCTTCCCTCTTTCTGTACCTTTCTTGCCTTTTTCTGCATCTCACTTGCCTCTTTCTGCACTGTTCTTGCATCTTTCTCCACCTCTGTTGCTTCTTTCTGCACCCGTCTTCCCTCTTTGTGCAACTGTCTAACCTCTTTCTACACCTCTCTTCCCTCTTTCTGCACCACTCTTGCCTTTTTTTGTACCTCTGTTGCTACTTTCTTCACTTCTCTTGACTCTTTCTGCACCCTTCGTGCCTCTTTCAGCAACTCTGTTGCTTCTTTCTGCACTTCTCTTCCTTCTTTCTGCACTCCTCGTGCCTCCTTTTGCACCTCTGTTGCTTCTTTCTGCACTTCTCTTGGTTCTTTCTGCACTGCTCTTGCCTCTTTCTGCATCCCTCTTGCCTCTTTGAGCACCTTTTTTGCTTCTTTCTGCACTTCTATCTCCTCTTTCTGCACCTCTCCTGCCTCTTTGTGTACCTCTGATGCTTCTTTCTACACTTCTATTGCCTCTTTCTGCACCTCTCTTGCTTCTTTCTGCAGCTGACTTGCCTCTTTCAGCACCTCTGTTGCTTTTTTCTGCACCTCTCTTGACTCTTTCATCACCTCTGGTACTTCTTTCTGCACTTCACTTCCTTCTTTCTGTATCTCTTTTGCTACTTTCTGCACCACTCGTGCCTCCTTCAGCACCTCTGTTGCTTTTTTCTACAGATCTCTTGCCTCTTTCTGCACCTCACTTGCCTCTTTCAGCACCTCTGTTCCTTTTTTCTGCAGATCTCTTGCCTCTTTCTGCACCCCTCTTTTCTCTTTCTGCACCTCTCTTGCTTCTTTATGCACCCCTGTTTGTTCTTTCTGCACCTTTCATGCCTGTTTCTGCATCTCTCTTGCCTCTTCCTGTACCTCTGTTGCCTCTTTCTGCACTTTTCTTGCCTCTTTCTGCACCCCTTTCGCCTCTTTCTGCTCCTCTGCTGCTTCTATCTGCACTTCCATTGCCTCTTTCTGCAATTCTCTTGCTTCTTTCTGCACCTCAATTGCCTCTTTCAGCACGTCTGTTGCTTTTTTTGCAGATCTCTTGCCCCTTTCTGCACCTCACTTGCCTGTTTCAGCACCTCTGTTGCTTTTTTCTGCAGATCTCTTGCCTCTTTCTGCACCCCTCTTTTCTCTTTCTGTACCTCTCTTGCCTCTATCTGCACCCCTGTTCCCTCTTTCTGCACCTTTCCTGCCTGTTTCTGCACCTCTCTTGCCTCGTTCTGTATTTCTGTTGCCTCTTTCTGCACTTCTCTTGCTCTTTCTGCACCCTTTGCGCCTCTTTCAGCACCTGCGTTACTTCTTTCTGCACTTCTCTTCCTTCTTTCTGCATCCCTCCTGCCTCTTTCTGTACCTCTCTTGCCTCTTTGTGCACTCCTCCTACCTTTTTCTACACCCCTCTTGCCTCTCACTCTACCCCTCTTCCCTCTTTTCACACCTCTGTTGGTTCTTTCTGCACAGCTCTTGCTTCTTTCTGCACCTCACTTGCCTCTTTCTGCACTTCACTTGCTTTTTTTCTGCACCTCTCTTGCCTCTTTCGGCACCTTAGAGGTAGTTTTAATCCCCCTGCCCTAGTATGTACTAGGGCCATACAGGGGAGGTCATGCCAATCACAGGAGTACCCCAACCCATAGTGTACCCTAGTGTATGTAGGTGTTTTCACTGTATTCTAAGTGTCTTTCAGCATAGCACTGGCTCTGGGCCTGGTTAGTCAGAGTCAGTTACCACCAGTACCCGTCAGCAAAAAGTTGGGGGCACAGGATGACTTTGCAACAAGGCCTCTTTCTGCTCCTCTGTTGGTTCTTTGTGCACATCTCTTGCTTCTTTCTGCACCTTGCTTCGTCTTTCTGGACTTCTGTTGCCTCTTTCTGCATTTCTCTTGCTTCTTTCTGCGCCTTTCTTCCTCTTTCTGCACATGTCCTACCTCTGTAGGCATAGTTAGAAATCAGCATTTAAAAAACCTTTGAAATTCACTGAAAAAAACACAGGTTTCAAGGACATTATAGTTAGAAATTAGCATTTAAAAAACCTTTGAAATTCACTGAAAAAAACATAGGTTTCAGGGACGTTATAGTTAGAAATTAGCATTTAAAAAACCTTAGAAATTCACTGAAAAATCACAGGTTTCAGGGACGTTATAGAAAGTTGGACATTTCACTCGTACAAAACCAGAGAAATTCCCTCGTTATAGTTAGTTCAGCTAACTATAACTCGCGCCTCGCAATGCACTGCTGATGACGTCACATATTACATCATTCATGACATGGTCAGTGACATCACTGATGACATCACTGATGACATCACTGATGACATCATCCATGTGATAATCTGATGCACCTCCTCATACCCTAATATAACCTTTGATACACCCACTCTAAAATACAGACTACCATTTTCGAAACCATAGACACACCAATACCAGTTAGTACATACCCACTCACTAATTCCTAAGTCTACACACACATCCACTCATTCACCCATACTGTCACTCATACATGCAGTCAACCATCAATACGGCACTATCATATGCACTCACATATCTATACAGAAACTCACACACCGCCACTCATTCATAGAGTTACTCACACACCTAGTCAGTCATGCAAAGAATCAATCACACTCCCATTTAATCACCTATACAGTTATACACACACCACCTCACTTATTCAAACATATACTAACACATACTTACAATCTTATACAATAACTAATACAAGCACCATTAACCATTCTATTTTTGTTGAGGGAGTATATTTGACCCAATTTTTACAGATTTCTCTGCGAGCCAAAAGTATCAAATAAAAAATCAATTTTTTTTATGTTATTCGTCATAGCTTCGCCGTGCTCCATCATCCCAAAAAAAATAAAAAAAGAATTTTGCTTACCTGGAGTGGGTCTCCAAGTATAGAAGATATTGTACTACTCACATCCTCCCAGAACTCCTGGAGAACAGGACACTCCAGGAACATGTGAATGTTGTCTCCTCTTTCCTTACCACACTTTGGGCATCTCGGAGTGGGGCCTTTCCCCATTTTAGCCAGTTTATACGGAGACCAGTAAACTCTGTGGAGACAGAAAAGGTGGTTCCGTCTTAAATTTGCAGCACGGACCGTGGAGTATAAAAGATTACAAGATACTTGCCACAAATCTTCATACTGCTCTCCCGGCAAGATCTTCTCCCAGAGTAATGATGGTAAATTGAAATCTCCGTCTGCCAATTCCCATAAGAGCCAATACCAACTCGCCACCTCTTTTTTCCGGGGGATATTCATCGCCATCTTTGATTCCAGCTCATTAGATAATCCAGCACCATCCCCGACAGAATGGAGCCAGCTTTTTATTTGAAAGTATTTAAATCTTGAAAGCTGATTGTTGGTCAATTCTTGGCATTTCTCCCATGAGATCAATGTTCCATCCACTATCAGATGACCCCAGCGTATTATATTAACATTTTTCAAAGGAAGAGCCAGACTATCTTTGGACCACTCTGGTGAACCGGGGGAGTTCCAAATAGGAGCCATTCCGGTATAATAACTCAGTTTTAGTTCTCTCCTGATTTTGTACCATGTTTCCGCAAAGGACTGCAGAATTTTAAGTCTCACCCTTTTAAAGAAGCGCGGGTCCCCATATTTGTGAATGAAACTATATTTACCCCCTTCCACATCTTGCAGCATTGCTTTAAACATATTTCCTAGATCTGAAGAATCCAGAAAACTAAAGAGCATTTTCCCAGATTTTAAGAGAAATACCCATGCATAATACGACAGGTCTGGCAATCATATCCCTCCTTTATCATATTTCCTCCTCAACTTTTTCCTTGAAATACGGACCCCTTTTGATGACCAAATAAAACTAGTGATTTTAGATTGAGCCTTATTAAGCCAAATTTCCTTGAACGCCAACGGAATATTCTGAAACAAAAAGTATATTTGGGCAGGATGGACATTTTAATCAGGTTTATTCTCCCATATAATGTCAATGGAAGATGGGTCCAGCTTAACAACAATTTCCCACTTCTTTGTTTACTTTATTAAAGTTGGCTTCCGGAATTAGCTCTACTTTTGGTACTATCTTAATGCCCAAGTATCTCATCTCCTCCTGAATACACTCAAGCTGATAATCGATATTCCAGGTCATTACCACTGTTTTGTTTTCATTTATCTCATATCCTGAGATGGTCCCAAACTGCGATGCTAACTCATAGACCATCGGAAGAGAGGAATCAGCTTCTGAGGAGTACACTACCAAATCATCAGCATATAATCCCGCTTTTTCTCCCACCCTCAAAACTTAAAAGAGGGAATACTCTTGTGATTCCTTATCTTTTCTGCTAAGGGCTCAATATATAAATTGAATAAGAGGGGAGATAAGGGTTACCCTTGCCTAGTTCCCCTAAAGATTTTAAACGGTTTTGACAGGCTCCCATTCACTACAATTCTAGCTATGGGGTTTCTATATAGTAAATCTATTGCAGAACAGAAATTCTCTCTGAGATTAGCACACACTCATCCATACAGCCACTCTCACAATCACTCACTCTCACATATAGTCATTTATATACTCCAACACTCACATATACTGCCTTTCACATATGCAGTTACTCACACATGTACCACTGAGACATCCATTCACTCACCAACACACCCATACACACACTCACCCACCCATACAGCCCTTCACAGATGCACTCTTGAACCCATACACCCAGTGAATCACCCACTCACACATCTATGCACAGAGGTACACTCCCCTCCCATCCACACAGACACTCAGGCACCCATACAGATACTCAGACAACCAATCAATAACCCATATAGACCCTCATTTAGCTACTCACCAACCCATGCAACAGCTTACACACCAACTGACAAACTAAACTGTATGCATGCCTGTAGCAGTCACTAACCCATGCATTCAGTAAGACACATTTAATCACTCACTTATACAGTCAGTCATGCACCTACTAAATCATCCATTCAGACACTTATACACCCACTCATTCTTCAATACACCTTGGCCTATATATATATATAAAACATATTTAAACTTTACAGAAACACACAGTCACTGGATTATGTCATCAGTGATGTCATTTGAGATGTCATCAGTGATGTCATCAGTGATGACACTGACCATGTCATGAATGATGTAATATGTGACGTCATCAGCAGTGCATTGCGGGGGCGCGAGTTATAGTTAGCTGAACTAACTATAACTGCCGAATTTCTCTGGTTTTGTACGAGTGAAATGTCCAACTAACTATAACGTCCCTGAAACCTATGGTTTTTTCAGTGAATATATATATATATATATATATATATATATATATATATATATATATATATATATATATATATATATATCTGTTGTAAACAATTTTGTTGTAAAAACATTTGTTGTAATAGTATTTTGGTTGTAAAAACAGTGTTATATAGCCATTGTTGTAATGGCTATCGCTGTTCCGCTATACACCCATCATTTAGATATGTACTCAAATACTGACATTCCTAGTCACCCATCCAGACAAGTAGCCCTTTAAACATGCATTGGGTCCGCTAATGCAGAGCTTGTGTGTATAGTTTTACTACCAGGCTGACTTGTCATTGAAAACTCCTTGCCAAGCCTTAATCTACTCTTCCACTCCATATAAGTCAACCCAAAGTTAGTACATAGATTGGTCATAGGGAGGGTGCTCAGTGCTCTGAAGGTAAGTCATATACTTTAAAATTTCAGTGAGTTGCATGTGCCCTTACAGACCTATACACCCTGTTATACATCCAGCCTGCCACCCATACTGCAACTCACATACCTATGTACAAAAGCATAAAGCTACTGACACAGCCAGATAGACAGTAACAGAGACACTTACACATTCACTCACACAGTCACACAGCACGTTTGTATCCAGGAGGAACAGAGCAGTTGCACAGATAGTTACATACCCCTACACTCACTAATGCAGCCACTAAGAAATCCATGCAGCCAGCTACATACACATATATAGACCCATAGAGATACTAAGCCAGCCAGTGATACATCTATATAGTTACTTACACATCCAGTGACATACCCACAGAGGGACCAATACACTCATTCAGGTATGTATTCAACTACTGACACTCCTAGTCACCCATCCAGAAAAGTAACCATTTAAACATGTCTTGGATATGCTAGTGCAGAGTCTGTGCATGCAGTTTTACTATCAGTTTGACTTGGCATTTAAAACCCCTGCCCAAGCATTAAACTCTCCCTCTACTACATATAAGTCACCCCTAAGATAGGCAATAGGGTAGGGTGGAATATGCTTAGAATGTAAGACATATAGTTTGAGAGGGAGTAGAACTGTTATGTTTAATACCTGTGGAATAGATTAAACTACATGTATAATGAATTACATAGGCATTTAGATGCTTGAAGTATGTAATTGAAAATGTATAGTGTATTTTGTTTTCAGATATCTTCTTGTCTTCAAAGAGAAGAATTTACAATGGCACAAAAGGAACAGAGGGGGATAATACAAAATAAACAGTCCTGCCTGCAAAAAATTGAAAACAAAAAAAGGGTTGATGGACATAATGCAGTGCGGAAAAAAAACAACTGCTGGAGTTTCTTAAAATACTATTTAGAAAAGTGAAATCTGTGGAAAATGATTCGAATAAAAAGGGAGCTTTAACAAAAACTGAGAAACGAATAGAAGTAAGTCATGTTCAAAGTGGAAAATGTGTTAAGAAAACAACTTATCTGACAGCAAGGCAGAAACAATTTCAGCAAATAAGAAAAAGAATGTTTAGAAGTAGGATAATACAGAATTTCGTAAGAAATATAAAGCAGTATAAGAGAAGAGGAGAAGCATTGAAGCAAACACATAGAAACTGTAGTAGATAAAGCATTTGCCCTGAAGTGTAAAGTATTTATCCTGATACTAAATAGAATGAGAACACTGGATAAATCAGTGTTTTCTAGAAAATATGGCAAAAAAATTAATAGAAGTAACTTTTGCCAAATTTTTAAAGGAAAATGGAAACATACATCTAGTACAGAGCCTTTCTTTAATGAAGAAAGTTACTTCCAAGAGAACACATTATTACATGCAGTTGAAACAACTAAGCATTGCTTTGAGGTAAAAGGTGGTACTTTCATTGCAAAAAAGGAGATGGTTCCTAGTAATGTAGAGGAGCAGATAGCTCAAGAGGTACAAGGAAGGTGTGGACATCAAGCTTTCAAGGTTTTTTTTTAGAGATTTAGATCTTACAAAGAGATCTACAATATATAATTATACATCAATTAATACAGCTTTATAAAAAGAGCTAAAAAATGTAAAAATAT
Organism: Calotriton arnoldi; assembly: GCA_963921515.1. Lineage (NCBI taxonomy): Eukaryota > Metazoa > Chordata > Amphibia > Caudata > Salamandridae > Calotriton > Calotriton arnoldi. Next base: position 618,591 of record CAWUFW010008183.1, read on the forward strand.
TACAGCACATTAATTCATTGACAGGACAATTTATTATCTCCAGAGCAGCTGTGACTGTTTTAATTCTATATTTTTTAAAAAGTGGTTTTCAAAATCTCTGTTGGTAGACCCTTGAAACAGAACAGTAAAATATAACATGTTTGATAGTCTGTATACCATTAAAACATAAATTGCAAATTCTTTCCTCCCAAACTACATCCTGCCACGCATCTGTCACAGTTTTTAACGGTAAACATTTCAACCTAAAAAGTAATATGCATCTTCGCACCTCTTGTTCCAGTTTCCAGTTCAAATACGCCTGGGGTACTGCTGCTTCACATGATTAATGACATACTGGAAATTAGGTCTCAAGCTACATATAACTATATCAGTCTTCATCAATGAATTTGCCATAGTAAGCTTTAAAAATCTTTTAAGGTGAACATATCTATTTTTTTAAATCTCTGATTTAGTCAGGGAAAAGTGGTGAAGTGCTGCTAAAATATTAGTTAAAAATGGACCGGCCTTAGTAGTGGGAAGGAGACATTCCATGGCCATGAGGCTCCTTAAAGACTTTTCCTTGCATGTAAAATGCAATTATATCATCATGCAATGGCAGCTAATCCTCTTATATATGTGCTCACCAGTCCAAATTGAAGCCTTAGCGCTTCTGTTGAGACCATTGAATTTAAAGTGCAAATAGTGTGAAGAATCTTCCACTCCACCTTATGATTAATATTTATTGTCTCTATGGCATATAAAAGGATTGACTGAATCTTCATTTTATATACGGTTAGTAGAATATTAAAGTGCCTGTGACCTCTTGCTCCAAAAAGTAACTTTAGTGCTTTTCCATGAGTATATGCCTTATTTGATATGTGTGTGATATGTTCAGTATCGGTCGAATTTGTAGTCATAATTCCTCTGAGATACAGGTAAACCTTTACTACTTCTAGAGAAGAATTATTATATGTCCACTTATAATTTGTATTGTTCTGACACCCTTTTGGACAGAACCTCATAATATTGGTTTTGCTTACATTAACCTTCACCAACTGTGCATCAGAGTAAAATGACAAGATATCAAGATGTTTTTGGAGACCTTTCGGTATCAAGTCTAGCAGAACGTGATCATCCACATATAGCAGTGACCTTAGAGGATAAAAAAGGATAGCTTAGGGGCATCATCGGCAGCCGTGCGCAGCTCATCAGGCAGGTCCACCATATAAAGAGAAAAAAGCAAGGGTGCCAAACCATTACTGGCCGGAATTTTGGGCGTAATACCCTGCCTGCCTCTCACATAACATGACACCAGGTAGATGTATGGAGAGCAATAATATGTTTATAAATCCCACTGGTATTCCAAAAGCACTCAACTGTTTCCAAAGGGTCAGCTTGTCCATTTGGTCAAAAGCAAGTGAAAAATCTATGAGGACCATGTATACAGGCAGCCGTCTTTGTTTCACATATTTTTCCAATACGAGATGGGTTACCATTATGTTGTCCAGGGTCGAGCTACCAGGTCTAAATTCTGCTTCTTCCAAAGGAATAATATTATTTTCCTCCAACCATTCCAGTCAAGTAGATAACACACATTTGGAAAAAATCTTTTCTGTGGCATCCAACAGGGTGATCTGTCTATATTTGCAAGGTAAGTTTGAAGGTTCTTTTTTATGGAACGGCATGATATACTGCCCCTCCATGAACCCGGGACCACCCTGGTAGAGTAAAAGAAACAAAAAAGCATCACTAGGTAATTGGCCCATAGGTCCAGTGCTAATTTTATGATAGAGATGGGTAGTTGAGCTGGAGCTCTTGCCCCGGTATTCCTAGCAGCTTTAAGGTAATGCAGCACTTCCTGTCTAGTAGGGGGGAAAAGGGGAACACATCTCTCAGCTGAAACCTCATCTAGGGAATCTATAACACTAATACTGGGTGTCTGTGTGTTCAAGGCATAGAGGGAGATAATGTACTTTTGCCATTCCATGTGAGAGATATCATTACCGTAGGTTTTGGAGAAGGAGCAACTGTTTTCCCCTATCATTTTCCAAAAGGCTTTTTGATTTTTACATTTTACTGCTTCAGTTCAAATCAAATCAAATTGATAGTACTTCATTCGGCTTTTGTATTAAAAACCATAAAAGTCCGGGTTACAACGTTACAGGAGGTTCCCATCCATGTATGTCATTGATCAATTGTTACCATTCATTGTTAAAAATACATTCAGAAAGAGACATAAAATACGTATTCACATGATATATAAAAGTAAAAAATGATCACACTTTCAAGCCTATATCATACGTAGAATTTAGTCGCAGCTAGATCTAAGCCTGACTGCAACCTTTAAAAAGCTAAGAACGTGCCATAAAGTGGACCCTGAAAGCATAGCTAAAAAGGTAAAAGCAGGGCGCCCTTGAGTAAAATTTGCTTGTTTTAAGACAGGGATTAAAAAGTTTTTCCTCGCCACCTCATAGTTACTACAAAACATTAGAAAATGAGTCATATCCTGTGGGGATTTGCCATCACAACCACATGGCAACAGCGTCTCGCCTTTTCTACTCCCACGTGGATGGGCGAGGAGAAGATGGAATAAATCAAAACGGAATCTTGTTAATAAAAAACGATCACACATGTTGGGAAGCCCTAGGAGGTACGGTTCTGTTGTATGTACGGTTTTCAGGATGATATATTTACGTACACTGGGCTTCATCAACTCACGCTCTTCCCTGTTCACCAACCGCTGTCTAAAGAAAGTCTCCTTGGCCCAATGAAGGTCTTTTCTTTTGATTTAATCCGTGTTACTATAGAGATCAGCCCTACCAAGAGTCCTATACCCATCCCAGATATATTTTAACCAAGGAATGTAATGGGCATGGTCCAGAGCCATACAATCCCTTAGGATCTCTTTGTTTAGGGCAGTCCCCTTGTTCAACCAGACTTTGAGCCAGTAAGAGAGGGGGCAAAACAACAGCATGTCCGGTAGGTAAGGCATACCCAGTTCTTCATGTACTGTGAATGAGGGGGTTCCCTGTGGAAAACATAGGAGACGTCTCAGGAACCTGTTTTCAGCTCTTTGTAGCTCCTCGTGTGATGTGTAGCCCCAAATTTCACCACCATCAGATACCTGTGTTAAACATTTTGCTCTATAGATCTCCAAAAGTTCACCTATAGGTTTATTGCCTAACCGTGAGGCAAAATTCAAGATTGCTGCATTATCCCTTAAAAACCCCTTTCTTTTTACTTCTCAAAGGGCCCCAGTTAAGTTTGGCGTCTAAAATAACCCCCAGGTATGAGAAGGCGCTAGTCTTAGGGAATGGGATAGCCTGACCCTAAAATTAGGATCCTTTTTTAAACTTGGCCCCACCTACATCACGTATGACTTGGAGTTGTTGATCAACTTCTCCCGGTCCTCCATAAACTTTACAAAGGAGTTAAGTAAAATTTGCAAACCCCTCGCGGTCTGGACCATAAGGACTGCGTCATCTGCATATAGTAATACGGGCAAACCCCACTGTTCCACCTGGGGAAAGTCTCCCTGTGTGTCAACTAAAACCTTCTCCAAGCTATTAATATATAAATTAAATAAAAAGGGGGCCAAAATGCATCCCTGTCGGACCCCCCTCTGGATTGGAAATTGACGAGGAACCTTATAGTCTCTCGTATACCGTACCTCCGCTTTGGTGTCCCTATGAAGCTCTCGTAAGAATAAGACAATTTCTTTATCTACACCCGTGCACAATAGGGCCTCCCATAACTTATTTCTATTTACACAATCAAAGGCAGAGGACAAGTCCATGAAGGCCAGGTATATCCTGCCAGATCGAGCAATGAAATATTTCTTGACAATCATGTATTCATTCAGACATTGGTCGACTGTCGACCTTCCTGGACGAAAACCATATTGTATATCAGTTAAAATGTTATCATTTGCCCAAATAGATAACCTATCCAACAGGATGCGTCCCGCCACTTTAACAGAAGAGTTGAGTAGCGATATGGGTCTATAACAGAGGGTACTGTCCCTATTTCCCTTTTTAAAAACTGGGACGATGGTGGATATGGACCAGGTGCTAGGTGGCACATCCCTAATTGCTGCATTTATGACGGTGGTAAGGACAGGCACACACAGTTGCAGGTTAGATATGTAAAGTTCTGGGGCGGATACCATCAGGTCCTGGTGCCTTGTTCCTAGATAATCCTGCAATACCCTTTCTGACTTCATCTGCTGTGATAATAAGGGCCAACTTCCCTCCACCACTGGAGATACTGGTGTCGGGTGGGCTTCTAAACATTTCCTGAAAATGAATCATCCATTCCTCTTCCGTGATGTGTGTGTCAAGAGCCTGTGCATTTTCCCCAGACAAAAAAGGGCAATTGACAATGCTCCAAAACTGGGTGCTATTTTTCAGGGTAAAGGACTCGGTGAGCTTACTCCATGCGTCATCCTTGAGCTCGGCCTTGTGCCTTGATAGTTCCACTTTATATATCCCTCTGCACTCTTTTACCAGAGCACGGTTCCTGGGTTTGGTCCCCAGTGCCCCTGTCAAGTGCCTAGCCACGCAGGAACAGTTATGGTCAAACCATCTCATGACACGATCTCTCGACTTCAAGGTCGGCGCCTTCAGCAAATCTCCAATAGAGAGCGAGATGCCAGAGAAAGCTTCTAACAGCGCCCCAACCTCTTCCCGCCCAGTAGTACAAGTTTCAAATTCCCTCTTGCATTTAATCATGAGAGACTCATAGAAGGAGTCAGGGGTTATCTGAGCCCACCTTAGCCTTCTACCTTGGTCTATTACCCTTAATGACCCCCTAGATGCTGACGTTTGATTTTCCAAGTCTTGGCCATGTGTTCGAAGTACACAGTGGTTTATGATCACTAAAAATGCTATCTTCAATGATAAAATCCAAAAGAAATTGGTAGAAGGGGATTGAAACAAAAGTAAAATATATGAATGTTGCACTACCCCTACCTGTAAATGTCGGGTTAAGGGGGTTCTACCTTTAACCATCCTACTCATGGACAATGTTAGATTGAACTTGTCTACTAGGGAATTAAGCATATCTCCCTGCAAAGTATGTTCGACATGCATGCCCGAGATACGTGGGCATCCTGTTTCGGTTAAAATTCCTACTGTTGGGTCCCCGCACAGATGGATATTAAAATCTCCTGCAATCATAAGATGACCAATGTGAGGGGCCTTAGGGGTCACTTTTCTTAAAAAGGAGCCCATTCTAGAAATGTTACAGACATCTGGGGGAGCAGGCAAGGCATTATAAAAGTTCAACAGCAACAAGTTGGCAGCCGCCTGGGAAAAGGATAAAGCCTGCAAACAAGGATTGTCGGTAGCTAACACTCTCAAACGACAAGGTACATCCAGGGATACAAAAATTACCAGCCCACCCTTAGATCTTCCCGCGTGTGAAGGAGTGGCTGGAACACTAAATGACTTAAAGCCCTCAAAGAAAAAGTTATTGGTGTTAGTCCACATCTCCTGCAGGCAAATCGCATGAAATCCTTTTATGTAGTCGATCCAGCTGGGGTCAGCAAACTTGCTTGCTAATCCAGCTACATTCCATGAGATAAGTTTGCAAGCCTTGCTATCCCCAGCATCTGTAGGTAGAGGACCTGGTACCAAATGATGCATGGGTGCAGACTCTATGGGTTCTATAGCAGAAAGTCAGTCACAAGAGTCCATTGATTCCAAAGGTGTAAAAAAGTTATGAAGGGGTAAATCATAGGTTACCTTGTGTTGGTCCAGCACGGGTCGATCAGGATTAACTGGAAACCTCGATGAACCCACCCTATTGGTCCTTGATGTACTGCTGAAGGATCTATAGAAGTACCCCAGTGGTAAAGCTATGATAGCAGAGCCAACCCCACCTAAGTTGATCTGTGAGGCTGCATGTAAAATTCTCTCCACCAAGTGGGGTCTGTTAAAGCTAACAATTACGCAGTCTCCACTCAAGTCTTTTGTAGATCACCCGACCCAAGAGACTCTGTGCACCATATTTATACATTTCTCCATCCTTAGGCCAAGGGATGTGTTATGATTCAGCCAATGCAGAACCTTATTCTTCAATTGCTCAAAATCTTCAACGGCACCCAAGGAGAGCACCGGAACATTACCGAGTACTATTACATATGGTGAAGATTCTGGAGGGAGGTGTATAGTAGGTGCTGCTTCAGTTATTTTTACCCATATCAAAGCTCCAGCTATTTTGTATTCTTACAAATCTAGTTCGACTTCTTTTTAACCGACAAATCCACTTATTTCGTTCCTTAGAATAAAAGGCAAATTTCCTTCTTTGCAGGTGATTTAAAAGCTTGTTAAAGACAGTTTATTAAAATTATTGGATTGCCTTATGGGTTTCTTGCAAGGACTACCTACCGAAAGCGGTGTTATCTCACTACTTTTCTGATATCTTCCTCAAATACATCTACAGGTAACCATCCTGATGGGGTAAGATTTTCAATTATTTCCCTTAATTGTACTGATAGCAACTGTTTATCTTTCATAGTACATAATACACTCCCAATCGCTACACTAAATAACACATCGTCATTCTCGGGGATCTGCCATGAATCCACATCCTCCTGTTTCCTGTTGATGGTAAGGAGAAGATTTTTGTGATCACTCAAAATATTCTTTAACAACTTTAGATCAGCTAGATATGGGGAAACCATATGCGAGCTAAGAACACAGTCAATTAGGCTGATTTAGCTATCATATGGGTAAAATGAGCTGGAAAATCACCCTTTAGTCTTCAATTCAGGACTAGTCAGTGATGTCATCAGTGATGTCACTGACCATGTCATGAGTGATGTAATATGTGACGTCATCAGCAGTGCATTGCGGGGGCGCGAATTATAGTTACCTGAACTAACTATAACGGGGGAATTTCACGGGTTTTGTACGAGTGCAATGTCCAACTAACTATAACTGTCCCTAAAACCTATGGTTTTTTCAGTGAATTTCAAAGGTTTTTTAAATGCTAATTTCTAACTATAACGTGTCTGAAACCTATGGTTTTTTCAGTGAATATATATATATATATATATATATATATATATATATATATATATATATATATATATATATATATATATATATCTACTGGCGGTCGCCAGTAGATAGATATAGTTAGGACCTATTTTCCATAGGAAATCTGCAACATTCTATTTGAAATAACGTTGGCGTCGGTTGACGAATCTTCGCAAAATTTTCCAACTTGTTGGGGCGCTCCGGTCCGCTCCTATCCTGAAAGTCTCGGGGTGATTCATCAAGCGGGGGCGAGAAAAAAGGGGGGTCCCAAAACGTGTTTTCCCCATTCATTTTTCCATAGGAACCGTTCATCGCGGCTACAGCCCGAACTGCTGAACGGAATTACACCAAATTTGGCAAAGAGGTAGCCCTTGGTTCAGACTCATGCCTTTTGCTTAAATGGTGTAAATCCGTTCAGTAGTTCCTGAGAAAATCACAAGTAAAATCACATATATATCTATGGCCGAGTAGGGTCCGCGTACCCTCCCGATCACGAGCTGCATGCTAATTGGCTGTCAAGTGGCTGTCAACACTCCAAATCAGGAAGTGTTGGCAGCCATTTTATGCCTCGCAGAAACAAGTGCGCAAAACGCACAAAGGGGGCAGGGTAGAAACACCCTGACTCCCTGGGTCTGCTCAGGGGTCCCACAAGGACCCCCTGGGCAGAAAAAGCATTTTTTAAAAAATCGGCGGGATGCGCTTAGGGTGCGCGGATCCCGCCGAGAAAAAAAAGAAAGAAGTGCGCAAAACGCACAAAGGGGGCAGGGTAGAAACACCCTGACCCCCTAGGTCTGCTCAGGGGGTCCCACAAAGACCCCCTGGGCAGAAAAAAGCATTTTTTTTTAAAAAAAAAATCGGCGGAATGCGCTTAGGGTGCGCGGATCCCGCCGTAAAAAAAAAAATCGAAGCACGGTCTCCCGCGCTTCGATGTTTTTTGGCCCCTGGGTGGGCCAAGTCCCGGGGGCATGCGGGGTGTGGGTTTATAGTTTATGGGGGGGCCTCTAAGGCCCACCAAGCCCCGGGGACCGCCACCCCGTGGGCTTTAAATAAAAAATGGTGCGGGAGGGCTCTCCGCCCTCCCGCAACCCCGGGGACCGCCACCTCCCGGGGCTTTTTTTAAAAAATTTTAATAACCTGTGTGGGGGGCTCCAGCCCCCTCACACACGCTGGGAACTGCCACCTCCCCGGGGCACTTAGAAAAGAAATTTGGGGGTCCGTTTCGGACCCCCGAAGCCCCGGGGACCACCACCTCCCCGGGGCTGTGCAATTGAAGGGAGGGGGGCCGCGCGGCCCCCCTCCTGGAGCCTGTGGTGGCCCTGGGGACCGCCACCCCCCAGGGCCGGCTCCTGCAGTGCCCCGGGGTGCCTACCCCGGGACACTGCTGTTTGCAATGGCAGGACGGGAGCCTCGCAGCTCCCGTCCTGTCATTGCAAACTTGCTTTGCTTCATTGAAGCGAGAGCAGGGAAACCTGCTCTCGCTTCAATGAAGCAAAGCAGATTGCTTTTCCATAAGGGGAGCTGCATGTCAGCAGCTCCCCTTATGGAAAAGCAATGCCGGCTCCCGCAGGACGCGGGGAGCCGGCGGGACCGTGCGGGGATTGGGGACCCCCCCACGGTCCCCAACGAGTGGCCAGGCCCCGGGGGATGGGGTCCCTGGGGCCATTAGTGGCCCGGGAGGGGGGCCACGCAGCCCCCCCTCCCCAAAAAAAAAGGCAAGGCCGGCCCCGGGGGATGGGGTCCCATGGGCCCCCTCCAAAGATTTTAATTTTTAAAAAAAGAGGGCATGCCCCGGGGGATGGGGTCCCCGGGGCCAATAGAGGCCCAGGGAAGGGGGCCACGCGGCCCCTTCCCGTTTTTTTATTTAAAAAAAGAAAATCCTCAGGCCCCGGGGGATGGGGTCCCCGGGGCCAAAAGTGGCCGAGGGAAGGGGGCCACGCAGCCCCCTCCCATACAAAAAATAAATAAATAAAAAAAAAAGACCGGCGTCGTGCCGGAGGCCCCGCCCTCCCTACAGCAGTCTGCAAACGCCCCCTGGCACGTTTTAAGAAGGGAAGTAATTCCCCTTGAATACTGGGGGTCCCTGGGGACAACTAGCCCACCAGGAATCTCCAGTATGCACCAGGGAGCTGCGTTGCAGAGAGGTGTACAGAGGCCACGCCCCTTTTTACACCTCCCTGCAATGCAGCTCTGTGGCGCTTTTTGGAGGTACATGGTGGGCTAGTTGGACTCCAGGGACCCTCAGGATTCAAGGGGACTTAATCCCCCAACTTAAAACGCGCCATGGGGCGCGTTTGCACAGTGGTGAAGGGAGGGGGCGGGGCTTCAGGTGACATGTGTGCAAACAGGCCCCGTGGCGCGTTTTAAGATGGGGAATTAAATCCTCTTCAATCCTGAGGGTCCCTGGGGGCCAACTAGCCCACCAGGTACCTCCAGTAAGCGCCACGGAGCTGCGTTGTAGAGTGTTGTAAAAAGGGGCACAGCTCTCTGGCGCATACTGGAGGTATCTGGTGGGCTAGTTGGCCCCTAGGGACCCTCGGTATTGAGGAGGAATTAATTCTCCAACTTAAAATGCTCCACAGGGCGTGTTTGCAGACATGTCACCTCAGGCCCCACCCCCTTCCTTCACCATTGTGCAAATATTCCTCTAAAATCAGCCGAACTACGAATTCCGATTTACTCACCTGTTATCAGGAGAGAACCCAGTGCTGCATCTTCTAGCCCAGCACTGACCCTGAAAAGTAATTCTAACCGTACTTACCAGTAACTTGTATTTCCTTCCGTAGGAATCCATTGTCTGGTTTTCAGCAGAAAAGTTTCAAAGTGTCAATTTTCACAAACTACAAATATTCCTTAAAAATCGCCTGTATGACTTAAACGCATTCTTTCAACTGTTTACAGGAGATGCGCCAGTGCTGGATCCAGGATCCACCACTGAGTAAGAAAAAGTAACGATAACACTACTTACCTGCTAAGTGAATTTCCTCCCATAGGATAACATTGGTGATTCTATGTGAAAAAGTTTCTAAGTGTCAACTTTTAAAATACAATAATATTCCTTAAAAATCACTACTGTAACCAAAACGCTTTTACTCAACTGCTTACAGGAGATGTCCCAGGACTGAATCTAGGATCTAGTCTTGTGGTTAGAAAAGTAATCCATAAAGTAACTAATTGCATTTAACTAGAAATTCACATTGAGCTCAATGTTGCATTGTGTTTGAAATTGTGTTGCCCATTGCAACAACTGTAACTACTGTACTTAAAAGTCTATTGCCTATTTGCAAAGTATTTAAACTAAAGTAATTCATTCTGAGAAAGTATATTTTGTAATGTAATGTATAATGTAATTACAATGTAATTTAAAAAATAAAATATCTAAAAATAAATAGTTTAAAAAATGTAGTAAATCAGTATCAAAAAAATAAATATAACAATTAATACATTTAAAAATTGTCATTTACAAAACCTTTGAAATTCACTGAAAAAAACCATAGGTTTCAGACATGTTATAGTTAGGAATTAGCATTTAAAAACCTTTGAAATTCACTGAAAAAACCATAGGTTTCAGGCACGTTATAGTTAGAAATTAGCATTTAAAAACCTTACAAATTCACTGAAAAAACCATAGGTTTTATGGACAGGTATAGTTAGTTGGACATTGCACTCGTACAAAACCCGTGAAATTCCCCCGTTATAGTTAGTTCAGCTAACTATAACTCGCGCCCCCGCAATGCACTGCTGATGACATCACATATTACATCACTCATGACATGGTAAGTGACATCACTGATGACATCACTGATGACATCTCAAATGACATCACTGATGACATCACTGATGACATCATCCACGTGATAATCTGATGCACCTCCTCACACCCTAATATGGAATGGAATGGAAAGACATTTATAGAGCGCATGGCTACCCTTAAGCGTTAACCTTTGATACACCCACTCTAAATTACAGACTGCCATTCGCAAAACCATAGACACTCCAACACCAATAACTACATACCCACTCACTGATTCTTAGGTCTACACACACATCCACTCACTCATCCGTACAGTCACTCATACTTACGGTCACTCAGTACAGGACTATCATATGCACTCATACTCCTATATAGACACTCAAACACCTCCACTCATCCATAGAGGTACTCACACACCTAGTCAGTCATGCAAATAATTAAACACACTGCCATTTACTCACCTATACAGTTATACACACACCAGCTCACTTACTCATACAAATACTAGCACATTCTTACGCTCTTATACAATCACTGATACAAGTACACACTCATCCATACAGCCACTCTCACAATCACACACTCTCACTTATAGCCATTTATATACTCCAACACACATATACTGCCTTTCACATATGTAGTTACTCACACATGTACCACTGGGACATACATTCACTCACTAACACACTCTTACACACATTTACCCACCCATACAGTCTATCACAGATTCACTCTTGAAACCATCCACCCAGTGAATCACCCACTCACACATTTATGCACAGAGTCGCACACACCCCACCCACACAAACACTCAGGCACCCATACAGATACTCAGACAACCAATCAATAACTCATATAGACACTCATGTAGCTATTCACAAACCCATGCAGCCACTTACACAGCAACAGACAGACGGATACAGACATTCACCCAGTTTAGTCACTAACCCATGCATTCAGTAAGATACGTTTAATCACTCACTTATAGAGTTAGTCACGCATCTACTAAATCATCCATACAGACACTTATACACCCACTTATTCTTCAATACGCCTTTCCCTATATATATTAAACATATTTAAACTTTACAGAAACACACAGTCACTGGATGATGTCATCAGTGATGTCATTTGAGATGTCATCAGTGATGTCATCAGTGATGTCACTTACCATGTCATGAGTGATGTAATATGTGACGTCATCAGCAGTGCATTGCGGGGGCGCGAGTTATAGTTAGCTGAACTAACTGTAACGGGGGAATTTCACGGGTTTTGTACGAGTGCAATGTCCAACTAACTATAACTGTCCCTAAAACCTATGGTTTTTTTCAGTGAATTTCTAAGGTTTTTAAAGGCTAATTTCTAACTATAATGCAACTGAAACCTCTGTTTTTTTCAGTGAATTTCAAAGCTTTTTTAAATGCTAATTTCTAACTATAACGTGTCTGAAACCTATGGTTTTTTCAGTGAATATATATATATTTATTATACTATGTATACATGTGAAAATGTCTCGGTCCCCTGTTTGCCTCGGTGGCACGGAAAAAATGGGTGGAACTGGCGTCAGCACGCCGACGAGGTCCTCTTATGGCTCCGATGACGTCTTACAGTGTCGCGAGCGGAGCTGTGCTATTATGATGTCCTCGTTGACGTGGGAGAGCTAGGAAAGAATTTCCGTGGAATGCTGGTGCAGGGGATATTCACCTAAGTGTTCAGGCTAGTCCTTTGGGAGCAATTGTTTAAGTTGCCACTCCAGAAACCGAAACCAGTGATCCGAGGGCAGAGGCCCTGCAGATGGCACACGAGGTGGGGTGCCCAGTCGTGTGCACCGGCGGGGCAGCGAAGTGACAAGCACCACAACCCACAAAAAAGGTAACGAGGGCACTGAATAACACAGGATCTTCTCTTTGTATCTGGCAGGAACAACGAAGTTAAAATGCCCTAGTACCAAAATGTAGAATTAGTGCTACAACGGTCTTCAAGAGGACCTACGATGCCGCTTCTGCATCCTGTACCCTGGAGACGGCACATGGGTCACGCGGTACGGTCATACTGCGGTGGGACGCACACTCGTTGACCTCTCATGGCACTGCTCCACACTTCAGGGAAGACGTTTCCATTAGCTATGTTTTCTGGTGACATGTTGCACCGGCCCCGTCCAACAACAGTACTCCTTTAGATCAAAACAGACTCTTCCACTCTCTCACAGGAAGTGAAACCAGGCCACGCGGACACTTTCACAATACAACAGCCGGGAATGCACTTTTCGGTAAAAAAAACCACATTCCTTCCTCCTAATTAATTAAATAAACGTCTCACTGAAGAACAGGGGCCAGCTTCGATCGGTAAACAGCCGTTACAACGACTTTTTTACTTTGCGATACCATTACAGCGCATGCGTTGTACATCACGAAGTCATTACTACGCATTTTTTTAGAACGCATGGTCATTTACCACGCATGCCTTTACAACAAATTTTGTTGTAAAGGTATGTATGGTAAATGACCATGCGTTCTAAAAAACATGTAGACGATCCATGTCGTTGTAAGGAAACAGAGGCTGTTCTATTTCCTCACAATGACGTGCACCACCCCTCAGAGACGACGTGAAGCAGGAACCACGAGGAGAGAGGAACCACGAGGAGTGAGAGGTAAGGGGGATTGGGCATGGGGTGGGGGTTTCTTTTCTAGGGTTTAAGGTAGTGCAGTGGTGTTTGGGTGGTGTAGGGGGTCATGCTGGGGGTAGTGTTTTAGGGTTTAGGGTAGTGCAGTGGTGTTTGGGTAGTGTAGGGGGTCGTGCTGGGGGTAGTGTTTTAGGGTTTAGGGTAGTGCAGTAGTGTAGGGGGTCGTGCTGGGGGTAGTGTTTTAGGGTTTAGGGTAGTGCAGTGGTGTGTGGGTAGTGTAGGGGGTCGTGCTGGGGTAGTGTTTTAGGGTTTAGGGTAGTGCAGTGGTGTTTGAGTAGTGAGGGGGTCATGCTGGTGGTAGTGTTTTAGGGTTTAGGGTAGTGTAGTGGTGTTTGTGTAGTGTAGGGGGTCATGCTGGGAGTAGTGTTTTATGGTTTAGGGTAGTGCAGTGGTGTTTGGGTAGTGTAGGGGGTCGTGCTGGGGTAGATTTAGGGTTTAGGGTAGTACAGTGGTGTTTGGGTAGTGTAGGGAGTTATGCTGGGGGTAGTGTTTTAGGGTTTAGGGTAGTGCAGTGGTGTTTGTGTAGTGTAGGGGGTTGTGCTGGGGGTAGTGTTTAGGGTTTATGTTAGTGCAGTGGTGTTTGGGTAGTGTAGGGGGTAGTGCTGGGGTAGTGTTTTAGGGTTTAGGGTAGTGCAGTGGTGTTTGTGTAGTGTAGGGGGTAGTGCTGGGGTAGTGTTTTAGGGTTTAGGGTAGTGCAGTGGTGTTTGGGTAGTGTAGGGGTTCATGCTGGGGGTAGTGTTTTAGGGTTTAGGGTATGGCAGTGGTGTTTGGGTAGTGTAGGGGGTCGTGTTGGGAGTAGATTTAGGGTTTAGGGTAGTGCAGTGGTGTTTGTGTTGTGGGGGGTCGTGCTGGGGGTAGTGTTTTAGGGTTTAGAGTAATGCAGTGGTGTTTGTATAGTATAGGGGGGTTTAGGGTAGTGCAGTGGTGTTTGTGTAGTGTAGGGGGTCATGCTGGGGGTAGTGTTTTAGGGTTTAGGGTAGTGCAGTGGTGTTTGTGTAGTGTAGGGGGTAGTGTTTTACGGTGTAGGGTAGTGCAGTGGTGTTTGTGTAGTGTAGGGGGTCATGCTGTGGGTAGTGTTTTACGGTTTAGGGTAGTGCAGTGGTGTTTGTGTAGTGTAGGGGGTCGTGTTTTAGGGTATAGTGTAGTGCAGTGGTGTTTGGGTAGTTTAGGGGGTCATGCTGGGGTTAGTGTTTTAGGGTTTAGGGTAGTGCAGTGGTGTTTGGGTAGTGTAGGGGGTCGTGCTGGGGGTAGTGTTTTAGGGCTTAGGGTAGTGCAGTGGTGTTTGTGTAGTGTGGGAGGTCATGCTGGGGGTAGATTTAGGGTTTAGTGTAGTGCAGTGGTGTTTGGGTAGTGTAGAGAGTTGTGCTGGGGCTAGTGTTTTAGGGTTTAGGGTAGTGCAGTGGTGTTTGGGTAGTGTAGGAGGTCGTGCTGGGGGTAGTGTTTTAGGGTTTAGGGTAGTGCAGTGGTGTTTGTGTAGTGTAGGGGTTCATGCTGGGGGTAGTGTTTTAGGGTTTAGGGTAGCGCAGTGGTGTTTGGGTAGTGTAGGGGGTAGTGCTGGGGTAGTGTTTTGGGTTTACGGTAGTGCAGTGGTGTTTGTGTAGTGTAGGGGGTCATGCTGGGGGTAGTGTTTTAGGGTAGTGCAGTGGTGTTTGTGAAGTGTAGGGGGTAGTGTTTTAGGGTTTAGGGTAGTGCAGTGGTGTTTGTGTACTGTAGGTGGTCGTGCTGGGTTCTAGTTTTTTAGGGTTTAGGGTAGTGCAGTGGTGTTTCTATAGTGTAGGGGGTCGTGTTTTAGGGTTTAGGGTCGTGCAGTGGTGTTTGGGTAGTGTAGGGGGTCGTGCTGGGGGTAGTGTTTTTGGGTTTAGGGTAGTGCAGTTGTGTTTGGGTAGTGAAGGGGGTCGTCCTGGGGGTAGTGTTTTAGGGTTTAGGGTAGTGCAGTTGTGTTTAGGTAGTGAAGGGGTCGTGCTGGGGGTAGTGTTTTAGGGTTTAGGGTAGTGCAGTGGTGTTTGTGTAGTGTAGGGGGTCATGTTGGGGGTAGATTTTGGGTTTAGGGTAGTGCACTGGTGTTTGTGTAGTGTAGGGGGTCGTGCTGGGGGTAGTGTTTTAGGGTTTAAGGCAGTGCAGTGGTGTTTGTGTAGTGAAGGGGTCGCGCTGGGTATAGTGTTTAAGGGTTTAGGGTAGTGCAGTGGTGTTTGTGTAGTGTAGGGGGTTGTGCTGTGGGTAGATTTAGGGTTTAGGGTAGTGCAGTGGTGTTTGGGTAGTGTAGGGGGTCGTGCAAGGAGTAGTGTTTTAGGGTTTAGGGTAGTGCAGTTATGTTTGGGTAGTGTAGGGTGTCGTGCTGGGGGTAGTGTTTTAGGGTTTAGGGTAGTGCAGTGGTGTTTGGGTAGTGGAGGGGGTAGTATTTTAGGGTTTAGGGTAGTGCACCCAACCAGCCACAATATCCGTGGACAAAGGGGATCCTGACTTTTTGGAACGCGTCGTCAATTGAATAATTTGGGTCAAGGGCCCTACCACGTCCAAGACCTATCAATTCCTTTCTTGGGATCCCTCATATACTTGGAGAAAAAGGTACATAGTTTCTCATCAATTTCAGGCGTGTGTGCCACCTTCCCCTTCAGTGAGGGCCTGGGGCATTCTCCCTCATCCTATTCCTGACCTCCCTTTCAAGGGGTTGATGGATTTTCCCCACCACATACTCTGCCACTTTGGCATCAGGTGTCCACTCCGCCGACCTAGGATGGTAAATTTGGGTAGGCTCGAACATGTCCGAGTGGACCCCGTCCCCAACCGGGGACTGAGAGGAGTGGGACTCTGGACGCCAGGGACGCCCCGAGTCCTTATCCTCATCGGAGGCAAAATCGTCCTCCGATACACCCTCTCCCTCTAAGGGAAACCCGCCGTCGGGGTCTACAATAGTGGTGACAGTGTCGCAATTTTCTCCGGGCCCCTCCTCCTCCCGGCAGGGTGCATGTTTTAGCGTTCGCGCACTCTTGAGGAAGGTCTCCGTAAGTTTATCAAATCCTTCCAAGTGCCCCGCGTTATGCTTAACGGCCCTTTTATTCCCCATCTGGGAGCTACTGGGACCCGCCACCACCAGAACTGGGTCACTGAACACCCCAGGGATGCTTTTCGCCAGCTTATCAACCTGATCCCTAAGAGGAGCCTGCGCCCTAGAAATAGCCAGAGAGAGGGCTTGGTCCACTGATGGAGGGAGAAGTTGGGGGGCCATTCCTCCTCCACTTCCTGGTAGGAGGAGTAAAAATGGTCTTCTGGAGAAGTCATGATAGCAGAGGGTGTGAGCACAGAACAAATGCCCTTAAAATCCTTAAGGCAGCCCCCTCGCCGGTGCTCCAACAGCTGGGCTTTCCCCGAAGCTGTTATAAGAATAGACTGAGGCGCAATACCAATTACCACCACCAGGTGGCGCTGGTCACTAACGTGGCCGTGTGGGGAAATCACTGCGTAGCGGTGTCAAAATTAGGCGAGGGTTGGTCGGGAATCAAGCAGACACTAAAGGAGTGACCGGATTCCCAAACGCGCGTAAAGACCAGTGGGAGCGCTCGACGGAGCTGCCTCGCTCGTACCAGACGCGCCTGACAGGATCTCACCGCGCGCAGAGCACACAGCGGGAGAAACTTCGAGGGGAGAACGCGCTCGGACAAGAGCCTGCTGCGCAGGGAATATGAAACAATACCAAGGCAATAATGCTAATAACGTGCACAAGAAACCGCTATACAAACAGCAACAACGTCAGATTAAGCCAAGAATGTAAGGAATGCACTTAACTGACGAGCAGTGAAGAAAGAGGAAGCGGAAGGGACGTCACAATATTATATACGATGGACTGTGATATGATTGGACTATAGTTGCCTTGGAGACTACCCCCTAATGGTTCATGGGTTGTGTAGTCTTTTGTTTAATGATTGTTGTGTTACGTTTTCTTTGAACTGCTATGCAAATAAAGTGAGGAAAGATATGCATAATCCTCGCCTCCGTCCTGCCATAGAATTCATTAAACTTTATTTGATCTGATTTAGAACATAGATCATAAAAGTGTACATAAAAACAGTAAATCCTCTTTCCTAATACAATACAGTGAGAATTAATTAAAACCAGTAGGTAAATACGGGTGTTACAAAGCCCGGTTCAGAGCAACTTCAGGTTAACAGAATCGTAAAGTTCAATGTTTCGCAAGATCAATCTCATGTACTTCAGTGCAAAATACGTAATAAGGGGTCCAAGTAAGATGTAACGCTCCAATACCTGACCAGTTTGCACTATATAAAACTGCAGAAAAACTAAAAATAAAAAGTGTTTTGCACACTTCTGTCATTGGGCTATATGTGGGCTACATCTGGGTAATATTTGTGCTACATTTGGGCTCTTTTTTCTCTGGTGGCCATCTTGGGAGACTTATTTGTTATGAAGTTTCCTAATTTCGTCATTTACTGCAGTCTCCTCAGTAGGAAATGCTTTCAGTTTTTTACTTTGATTCCATCAAGAAGGCATTCAGATGTGTCACACATTTGCCATAAATTCAGAATGTTAGCACTCTAGTTGTTCATTAGATCACTGTAGTAAAGCTACTGCTCACCAGGGAGTTAACTGGAAGTCTACTGCTGGTATTGAAAGTGATTGTTTCTTTTTTTTTTTTTTTTTTTTTTGTCCTCATTCTGCAATAGATTGTATATGGAGTTTTCGGGGATCCTTACATTGCTGGCTCTGACCCTTCACTGCCCCATATGTTCGCATCTGATTTGGGGAGTTTCTCACTATTTTTTTTTTTTTTTTTTGTAAGGGTCCCTTTATTTCCATTACCAATACATATTTTCCGAGGGGGGGAGCTAGCCAACCTGGCTACTCAAACAAGCATTCTGCATGTTCTTTATTGCTATCGCATAATCATAGGACTTTATGCATTCATGATTTCAAATAGGTGTACTTAAGGTGACTGATTGGACTGATTAAACTGTTCCCAAATTTCCCAGAAATTGTACTTTTTACTGGGTCTCCCACTTCTATCCAACCTGTTTATCCTGTGGATGGATGCCAGCCATTCCCAATGTGTAGGTGGTACGGGACTTATCCATTTAACACAAATTTCCCTTCTGGCAAGTAATATTAACAAAAAAGTAGGTTTTCTTGTTTCTTATTGAGCTTCTTTACGCCTTCTTCTATTTGACCCACCCCAAATATAACAAGGTCAATACTTACTTCGATTGGTCGATTTAGTAGATCCTCTAATACCTTACCCACTTCATGCCAGAACTTATCGAGCTGGGGGCACTGCCGAAACATGTGCAAGTCGTCTGCTTTTTCCTTTCCACATTTGGGGCAGTTTTTCGTTTTCTGCCCGGTGAACTTGGATAATCTCTTCGGAGACCAGTAGGCTCTATGGGTGGTAAATAAATGGTTTCTCCTTAAAGCAGCAGATTTTACAATGAACCAACATTTTTCCATAGATACTTGCCATGTTTTTTGAACATCCAGCGTCGGCAGATCTTTCCCCCAGGTCGCATCTGGAATTGTGAAGTCCTACTCACCAGCTGATATAAGGGCCCAGTACCATCGTGAGACTTCTTTTTTTAAAGTCTCGCTCTCCTGCATTTCCTTCTCCAATTTCCTGTTTCCTTTTTTACATTCTACTAGCGACTTCACCCAACTTAAAAGTTGATAGAATTTAAATTTTGATAAAGTGCCATTCGTTATATTCATAAGTTGGTCCCAATCGATAATGTTGTTGTCTGTTTTCAATTGACCCCATTTGAGTATTCCTGCTTGCCTTAAAGGGATTGCAAGTCTATCCTTGAGACACTCTGGGGTCCCTGGTGAGTCCCATATAGGAGCATATTCACTATAATATGGTATCTTCAGTGTACCTCTTATGTGGTACCATAATTTTGCTGCTGACATAAGAACCTTCAGTTTAATCTTTTTAAAGTACTTTGGATGCCCAAATTTGTATAGAAAGTTTCCTTCTGCACCAATCATAGCTTGCAGGTAGGCGGGATATTGCTCATAATTATTTAATAAAACCCTCATGTATTTGAACTGGAAAGCTCTATAATATTCCAATATGTCTGGGCTTGCTATCCCACCTTGTTCTTTTTTCCTCCTTAATTTTTTCCAAGCAATTCTTGTCCCTTTTGATGACCATATTAAGCTATTTAGCTCCCCTTGTAGTTTCTTTATTAACTCTCTCTTGAATTCTAATGGGATTGAACTAAAAATGTAAGTGAATCTAGGCAAAATTGACATTTTTATTATATTCGATCTTCCCATAAATGTCAATGGAAGACCCCCCATACTTTAAGTAGTTTTCTCACCTCTACAAATATCCTGTTAAAATTTATCTGGGCCATTTTATCTATATCTTTAACCAGTTCAAGACCCAGATATCTTATTCTCTCTTTTACTAGTTGATTATTACTATGGGTGTTCCATTCCATGATTTCAGTTTTTGACTGATTGATCATATATCCAGAGACTCTCCCGAATTGCTCCAGAGTTTTTTCTATAGTGTTTAGAGACCCTGCCAAATTGTTCGTAAAGATCATTAGGTCATCCGCATAAAGAGCGACTTTTTTCTCCCACCCTTGGTAAGAGAAAGGGGATATTACTGGGTTATTTCTGAGATTTTGCGCTAAAGGTTCGATATATAAATTAAAAAGCAAAGGAGACAAGGGGCACCCCTGTCTCGTGCCTCTATTGATCTTTATCATTTCTGTGAGATCGCCGTTAACTAAGATTTTGGCCCTTGGATCTCTATATAGTCTCTTAACCATTTCCTGAAAGTTTTCCCCCAGCTTGTATTTTTCCAGGACGCTGTTCAGGAAAGACCAGTTTACCCTATCGAATGCTTTGGCTGCGTCAAAAGTAATAATGGATAGGGGCATCTTTTCTTGTGTAGCTATATCTATTGCTCCTATTACCTCGTGTGTCAATTCTTGGATCTGTCTCCCTTTCACGAAACCCTTTTGATTTATGTTAATTAGAGAATCCGCAACTTTACCTAACCTCTTTGCCATAATCTGCGTGAATATCTTGTAGTCGCAGTTTAGGAGGGATATAGGCCTGTATGATTCGCATTTCACCGGATTCTTTCCAGGCTTTAAGAGAATATTAATTACTGTGTCATACCATGAATCTGGGAAATCTCCTTTATCTACAAAAATCTCATTTATCAACTCTGTCAGGGGGGGGACCAGGACATCTCTTAGTTTGGTGTATAGTTCGTTAGGTAGAGCATCCGGACCAGCGGCCTTTCCTTTCTTTAAACCTCTAACGACTTCCTCTACTTCCTCTTTTGTAATTTTATCATTCAGCTCTTCTCTTTCATCTTGTGTTAGTACTGGGAGATCTAATTTTTCAAGGTAGCCATGAAGTTGTTCTATTGTTGGAATAATTTCATCTGTGTATAGTTCTTCAAAGAATTTCACAAATTCCTGCATGATCACAATATCTTCCGAACTTATTTCTGCAGAATTCCTGGTCTGGATACCTGCTATTTTGTTTCTTGTTTGATCTGTTTTTGTCTTCCAGGCCAGCATCTTACTGCACCCCTCTCAATATTCGTAATGGGACAGTTTACTTGCCTCCCATTTTTCTTTCACTATACTCTCCAGGATTTCTGCGAGTGCTTCTTTGTTTGCTTTCCTTTCAGTCTCTATTCTTTTTCTTTCTAATGTTGAAATTTCTTTTTCTAATTGTATATCTAAAAATGTTATACCATCTTCCATTTGGCTAATTTTGTGTTTCGTTTTTTTAGATTTATATGCCGCGATGCTTAATATCTTCCCTCTGATTACTGCCTAATAGGCATCCCAGGCAACTTGCCTGGAGGTGCCCTTTTTATTTACTAGCAAAAATTGCTCAGTCTCTGTTTTAAGGGCTTCTATATTTTGAGGATCCGCTAAGATTGTACGATCGACTGTCCACCTTGGAGGTGGAGTGGCATGCCTCATCTGAAGTTTTAACAGGACCGCAGAGTGATCGGATAAATGGGCTGGCAGATGTTCTACTCTTTGAGTGCCATCAATTAAATTTCTATCCAACAAGAAATAATCTATTCTAGAAGAATGCCCTAATTTCTTATTCTGAAAAGTATAGCGTTGCCCTTTATCTCCTTTCACCTTCCAGATGTCAACTAAACCCAAATCTCTTATGCATACTCCTAGCCACTCTCTCATTTTTAAAAGATTAGCTTCTTTTCTAACCGGAAAATGGTCCACCTTGGGGTCTAGAATTATATTAAAATCTCCTCCCATAATTATTGGGGATGAGGCCATTAGTAATTGTGTGTATATCTTTTTTAAAGGTTCTGGGTCATCAGTATTTGGCCCATAATAACCAACAATCGTGTACTGTTTATTAAATATTCTTACTCTTCTTATCACCCATCTTCCTTTCCTGTCTACCTCGGATGACTCAATCCTTACATTAAGAGATTTTTTAAATAATATAGCTACCCCCTTGATACAGCATTCTTGATTGGTACAGGCATAAGAGTCCACCCATCTTTGATTCTTTATTATTTCTTCCCATTCCTTTTTCAGGAGATGTGTTTCTTGTAATATTATAATTTCACTATCTATTGTTTTCAGGTATTCGAGTATTCTCCTTCTACGGCTCTTGGTTCTGAGGCCGTTAACGTTCCAGGAAAGGATATTAACTACTACTAGGTCTTTCTTCATCACTTTTTTCTTTTTGAAACTGGGGTCTTCCTACCTTCTTACCGGTCCCTATCTCCTTCATTTTGCTTTGTGAGGACTCTTTTTTGTTTTTTTCCCCTATTTTGCTCCCCACCCTTGTGCATTTATTTTTTCATTTATCTTTATTGATTTTTCCCACCCTGGAGAAGCCTCCCTCCTTTCTTCACTGGGCAGTATTAATAGCCCTTTTTGAGCTCCATGCTCTCCACTCAACTATTTTATTCGTACTGCTATTCTCGCATTTGTTCCAGGAAGTGCTCAACCTCTTTTGGCTCTTTGATGTTGTACATTTTATTCCTCCACATTATTCTCAGAGCAGCAGGGAAACGCATCTGGACTGTTGCACCTAGGGATCTTAAATGTTGCATCTGCTGGCGAAGCTCCCACTGTCTATCCGGTGTTGCCTTTGAAATATCTGACCGAATTCTGAATGACCACTCATCTTTGTTGAAGGAGCCTTTTTTCAAGGCTTCACCCAAAATGTTTTCTTTGAGGGTGAAGGTTTTAAAATGTATCAAAATTTTTCTTGGAGTTTTCCTCATCTTATTTTTACCAAAAGGGTCTCGATGTACCCTCTATATATCTTCCATTAAAGCAGCTGCTTTTGCCCAGGGAAAGTTTTCCTCTAACAGAGAGATTACATAGTTTTTAATGTCGTCCCCTTCCAATCCTTCTGGTACATTTAAAATTCTTAAATTATTCCTCCTCGCTTGGTTTTCCAGGGATTCTAACTTATCTCTAAGGATACCTTCATTCGACTTGAGTGCTTTAATTTCCTTCTGATGTAATTCTACTTCCTTACTCAGGGTTTCTACTGTTGCCTCTACTATTGTTACTCTCTTCCCTAATACATTCAATTTAGTGTCCATTGTTTCGCAAGCCTCCTGTATTTTAATTTGATTTTCCTCGGAGATCGCAAATTTAGCCCTCATTTCTTCTAACATTCTTTCCAACATTTTTTCTGTCGAGTTTTGGGGGGGTTCTGAGGGTTTAAGTTGTTGCATGTTACATTCTGGATTGTCTCCAATTTCATTTGTAATTATAATTGATGCCTGGCACTCTTCTACTATATTACCCTCTATTACTTGAACTTGTGGTGTGCCTTCCTCCATTTCAGCCACCTTGCCCTCACTCTTATTTTCAAAGGGGGTAAATAAAGGGTGTATTTTATTGAAGGGTAAAATTTCGTGGCCTTCTTGACCTACTTGTGCTTGTTCTTGCACTTGTACTTTAAAAAATGATCTCAGAGAGGGGGTAACTTTAACCTTGAGCCCTAAGTCCGCACCTGATCCTCTCCCTTTGTTTTGTTTCCCTCTAGTTCTATGGGGGAGTGCTGCAACCGTAACCTGTTTTCTTCCCTTCTTTTTAGTGCTTATGGGGGCTGTACTTGGCTTAGGGGCAGCATACGGGGTGTTTTCAAGAAACTGCCTATTCCTTAAACAGTAACTTGTACCTCTATTTGTGTCACAGTCTGCCATTGTGTCTAGCTCTGAGGAACAGGTGGTGTTTACATTTTTCCCCCACTCCTCTCCAGATGATATCAAACTGCCTTTCTCCCGGGCTTGAAATGTAATAATTGAAATTGTGGCCCCCGCTGGCTTGCTTACCCTTTTCATGCGCTCTCCTACTCCTTCTGCTTCCTTTCCTCCAACTTCGTTTGCCACGTTTGTTACGTGAGCTGCCGCTTTCCCGATTCCCTTTGGCACACCTTTCGCTTTCACTTTCGACGGGGAATCCAGACCGCTGATAGGCGCGATCACCCTTCCCAGATTACCCCGGAAGGAGATTCTGTCGGCCGCCCTGCGGTATCTCCGCTGCGCCTCTGAGGCTTCAGCCCACACGCCGAAGAGGACACGCCGCGCACTGCAGCCGATTGACACCTCCTCCTCACCCCCTCCACTCCCACGAGACTCAGCAAGAACGTTTTTCAAATCCGAATCCGAATCAGAACTGAGTATTAAGTTTGTGGCCAGCATATCTCCATTATTTCCATTTTTCTCTTTAGCGCAATATTTATATAGTGCTTCATGATGTTTTCCGCCTGGAGAGCATGGGGCTCCCGACCGGTCACTTTAGCCGGCCGCCATCTTCTCCCTCCAGTCTACTGCTGGTATTGAAAGTGATTGTTTCAGTCTGCATGTCAGAATGTTCTAATGAAATAGAAGAGGATTTGAGATCTCACTTAAAACATGCCCTAAATTTTCTTTCTGCAGCACTAACCATAATTTCTATGGCAAAATGAACCCCTCATTTTGTTCCTTTTTAAATTAAATGTTTTAAGTGTTACCAGTTTATTCCAATGAAGATGGCTTCAGGTGTGCCATACTTTTGTCATAAGTAAGACTGTTAGCGCTCTAGTTGTTCTTTAGAACACTCTGGGAAGCTGCAGTAGAACACAAAGGCATCAACTGACAGGCTGCTCCTGTTGAAATATAACAGGAAGATATTTGAGATCTCACTTAAACCATGTCCTAATTTTTCTTTCTACAGCACTAACCATACTTTCTATGACAAAATGAACCCCCTCATTTTGTTCCTTATTAAATTAAATGTTTTAAGAGTTACCAGTTTATTCAAATCAAGATGGCTTCAGGTGTGCCATAATTTTGTCATAAGTAAGACTGTTAGCGCTCTAGTTGTTCTTTTGAACACTCTGGGAAGCTGCAGTAGAACACAAAGGCATCAACTGACAGGCTGCTCCTGTTGAAATATAACAGGAAGATATTTGAGATCACACTTGAAACATGTCCTAATTTTTCTTTCTACAGCACTAACCATAATTTCTATGACAAAATGAACCCCATCATTTTGTTCCTTTTTAAATTAAATGTTTTAAGTGTTACCAGTTTATTACAATCAAGATGGCTTCAGGTGTGCCATACTTTTGTCATAAGTAAGGCTGTTAGCACTCTAGTTGTTCTTTAGAACACTCTGGGAAGCTGCAGTAGAACACAAAGGCAACAACTGACAGGCTGCTCCTGTTGAAATATAACAGGAAGATATTTGAGATCTCACTTAAAACATGTCCTAATTTTTCTTTCTACAGCACTAACCATAATTTCTATGGCAAAATGATCCCCCTCATGTTGTTCCTTTTTAAATTAAATGTTTTAAGAGTTACCAGTGTATTCCAATCAAGATGGCTTCAGGTGTGCCATAATTTGGTCATAAGTAAGACTGTTAGCGCTCTAGTTGTTCTTTAGAACACTCTGGGAAGCTGCAGTAGAACACAAAGGCATCAACTGACAGGCTGCTCCTGTTGAAATATAACAGGAAGATATTTGAGATCTCACTTAAAACATGTCCTAATTTTTCTTTCTACAGCACTAACCATAATTTCTATGGCAAAATGATCCCCCTCATGTTGTTCCTTTTTAAATTAAAAGTTTTAAGAGTTACCAGTGTATTCCAATCAAGATGGCTTCAGGTGTGCCATAATTTGGTCATAAGTAAGACTGTTAGCGCTCTAGTTGTTCTTTAGAACACTCTGGGAAGCTGCAGTAGAACACAAAGGCATCAACTGACAGGCTGCTCCTGTTGAAATATAACAGGAAGATATTTGAGATCACACTTGAAACATGTCCTAATTTTTCTTTCTACAGCACTAACCATAATTTCTATGACAAAATGAACACCATCATTTTGTTCCTTTTTAAATGAAACGTTTTAAGTGTTACCAGTTTATTCCAATCAAGATGGCTTCAGGTGTGCCATACTTTTGTCATAAGTAAGGCTGTTAGCACTCTAGTTGTTCTTTAGAACACTCTGGGAAGCTGCAGTAGAACACAAAGGAATCAACTGACAGTCTCTGCCCTTGTTGGATGTACATGTTTTACTGAGAATGTCAGACTTCATTCTCACATGACTGAGAAAGATAATGTGAATTTACAGAAAATATGCTCTCATTTTAGCTTCTGGAGCACCATCCAAAACTGTATGGGACAAGCATGTGAAAATAGTTTTCTCTCAAACATGATTCATGAAATCCCAGCAGAAGGTTTTTCACAGCGTAAAATCACCTTAGAACACACCACAATTCCTGAAATTAGTATGGTACCATCAACAAATGAATTCTAATGTAACTAAAGTCTGTTATCACCCTTTATAGTTCTCCTTTTGGTAACCCTCAAAATCTTCGATTCACTACAATGCATTTCAATGGGGTACTATCATTTATATTGGTCCCAAGATGGCTGCCAGCAATTCCAGGATGAAGTGCTGACAGCCAATCAGATCTCACGATGACATGTGTGGTTAGGCTCCGCCCAGATATCGATATGTTTTCTTTTTCAAATTTCTCAGGAACTACTGAATGGATTTACACCATTTAACAAAAAGGGTTCTTTATGAACCAAGAACTACCTCTTTGCCAAATTTGGTGTAATTCCGTTCAGCAGTTCAAGCTGTAGCCTTGCATAAATTTTCCTATGGGAAATTGATTTTTTGACTCTTATTTTTTGAATTTCTCCGCAGCTACTGAACGGATTTACACCATTTAAAAAAAAGGTCGCTTTCTGAACCAAGCGCTACCTTTTTGCCAAATTTGGTGTAATTCCGTTCAGCAGTTCGGGCTGTAGCCGTGTCTAAAAGTTCCAATGGGAATTAACATGAAGAAAACACGTTTTGGGACCCCCCTTTTTTCTCAGCCCCCGCTTGCCGAATCACCCCGAAACTTTCAGGATAAAAGCGGACTAGAGCACCCCACGAGTTTTGAAAATTTCGCGAAGATTCGTCAACCGGCGTCAAAGTTATTGGAAATAGAATGTTGTGAATTTCCTATGGAAAATAGGTCCTAACTATAACTATCTACTGGCGACCGCCAGTAGATAATATATATATATATATATATATAGATCTATCTATCTATATATATACAAATATATTATATATATATGTGTGTGTGTATATATATATAGGTATATATATATTTTTCACCGCACGTAGTATGAAATCCACCAAGGACCAGGCGCAGACTCCAGATATCTCCAAAAACAATTTATTGCAATTTGATCCTCCATAATGTGTTCTACATGAACTTGCTCACACATGCACGGCACCATTTTCCACTTGCTCATATAGTACCCAAATCATCAGTTACAGCAATGATAGACTGAATTTCATAGTCTGTTTTCCTTTGATATCAACCATGCACAATTAAAATCACAACATAATTTTTAAAGACCTTAAATAGTGTCTTAAATACATTACCCAACATTTCTATTTTGCATGTATTTCTTGTGACAATTAAAGTGTATTCAAATCAATATTACATGATCTACTGGCCACAGTAATCTTTAGCAATGGATCACAGTTTACCAAATAATGTTTACAACACAGATCGTGCATCTAAATTCATTCTCCAAATTCAATAGTGCATTAGTGCATATTTGACCAACTTGTCATTACTCACAGAGGTCTTGACCAATCTACTTGATATGTATACAGAGTCATGATACAAAATTGAGCCCAAATGGGAGATCTCTACATAATTCTAAGAGCTGGACCTACGATGTGCTCAAATCTGATTCAAATAGCAATCCTTTCCAATAAGCAAAACCTAAACAATACTTTCACATCTTAACCTTAAGAGCTCCTACTGTATCACCAGTTTACCCCTCATGTAAATCTATAATTCATATTGCACTTGAACATTTAAATTATCTGGTTCATTTTGCCTTGCCACATATTCACTATACTCAAGGACAATTCTGAGGCTCATACTGTTTGAGGCCAGTTACAAAAGATTTATATCACAAAAATGAATACATTTCCTCTTCGGTATTTAAACCGTTGGGTCATTTTGCATCTAAATTGGCATTGTCTTAATGCTCTTTCTCAATTGCTCCCCCTCGGGTGTCTTTAAATAGTATCAATTACGGAGTATGTTTGGCATTTGGGGGTCATTGCTATGTAAATCATGAACATGTCATGCCACTGGGTATACCCCATCTTCATTTTTCACTGCTCTGATGTGTTGCAGTATCCTGCGATGAATCCGTAAAGTTGTACTGCCTATGTACCACATGCCACACTTACAAACCTGTACTTATACAGCAAATTCTGATTTGCAGTTGAATGTACCTTTATTCTGCAAGATTTATCAATAAAAGGTGTCATATAGTCACTGGTATTGATACCATGGGCACATGCCTTGCACTTATGATATTTATAAAAAACATTAGTCCCCTGCAACCAACACTTTAGTTTTGTCACTTGAAGACTACTGCACACCAAAGTGTCCCACCTAGAGAAAGCCCTTCAAAACGTTATCTGTGGAGATTTGGGGATTGTGGGCCCTAAAATTGAATTTGCCTTCAGCAGATACCAGTGTTTCAGGAAGATTCTTCTCAGTTGTCTTTTCTGCTTATTAAAAGTCGTTATCAGTCTGATAGTTGATTTCTGTTTCTTTTTCTGCCTGCTAGGGAAAAGTGGAGACTCGCTCTTCTTTGATTCTACTTTGGCTACAACCGCGGAAAGGAAGCCTTGGTATTGCCATGCTGCAGGAATCTCCCCAACATCTCATCCATTCCTATGTTCCAATCATCCATGCAGCTACAATTCCTTTTTAATCTAAGCAATTCCCCAGAGGGGATGCTAACCTTTAAATGACGAGGATGAAAATTATATGTGTGTTTCATTGAATTGCCTGATGTCTTTTTCCTAAATAGCAGTGCTTTAAATCTGCTGATTCATACACATACTGGCAGATCTAGGAACTCTATTCGGGTTGCACTGATATTGCCAGTAAAATGTAAGTTGAGATCATTTTGGTTGATTGCCTCTATGAGTTCAATAGCAGCCTGGAATGATCCTCTCCATTTCACGAAGAGGTCATTAATAAATCGCAGCCAACAAATGACATGCTGATCCCACATAGTCCCATGGTCGTTGATGAGTACCTGCTCCTTCCACCAGCCCATATGCAGCAAGCATAACTGAGGGAAAAGCAGGTACCCATCGCCATACTGTGCTCCTGTTTGAAAACCTGGTTATTGAAAAGAAAATAGTGTTATTTAAGCACCACTTAATCATAGAGATCAATATCAACACATGCTTATACAAATTCAATGGTCTACTCTTCAATATGGCCAGGCAGTCGCCGATGTCCCATGAATACTTACCAATACCTAAACACCCCAAAGTCACAACAATATAATGGGCCCATTTCTTATTTATTTGGGTTAGGAGGTCATAAGACCCCTGGCCGTATTTATTATTTTTCACACAATAAAAAACATTTTCATAAGATTTTGACACAGTAACCATATTATTTATATCTTGTTTACAATTGGGACCTAGCCTTAAAAGAGACTCTAGTACATGGGAATCACCTAACTATATTTAGTCTGTTCCTGTGCAACCAACAAAATATTCTATAACCGTTTCGAGTGAGATCAAGACTGGCTCTGTACCCCGTTTTTTTACCCCTCCACCGTCCCAAAAGAGGGGGGCCCTCCTTATGGGAGGGCCCACCTTCCCTCTCGCATCCATTCTGGAACGTCTCCCCCTTGGATGTTCTTGTGCAGGGGGCCCTGCTGCCCTTAGGATACCTACCGCTTGTCCCCCCTACACCCACATTCCTCATCCCCCAAGGGCCAGTGCTAGGTTGTGCCCAAATTCGCCTGCACGGATGGTTGAGAACTGCATGTCAGTGACCGCCAAGAAACCCCCACCCCGCCACCTCATTTCGATGTGGTGGCAGCACTGAGATTACTGACTCATGTGAAAACCATCCCCCACCCCTTGTACTTCCTGTAACCTGTGATATGTACAATATGCCCCCTCATAAGCACGCCTTATCCTAGGCGCTAACTTGGCCACAACAAGGTCTGGTAGATTGGGGCACCAAGCTGCCATAGATGCTCTGGGAACGGTGAGGGGAACCCTGCTGCTTCTGGATGGTGATACCTGAATACCTGCATCTTAAAACAAAATAAAACATCTGCTGCATTGTTCAATATACCAGGCACATATTTTGATCTGAAGTCAACATTTAGTTTCAAGCATAGCAGTATGATTTATTTCAATAATCGCAATATCATTTTACACTTGGCGGCTTGTTGGTTAATGCACTCCACCACTGTCATGTTATCTGACCAGAATACCACTGATTGGTTGCAGAACTGCTCTGGCCATATCGTGAGGGCCACCAAAATGGGAAAAAGCTCAAGGTAACCATTGTTCGCCACCAGCCAGTTTCTGCCCAGTCTCTTGGCCATTGCTGCGCACATCAAGCTGTCTCTAAAATGGCCCCAAAGCCTGTGCTGCCTGCAGCATCTGTAAAGAGACCCAACTCCTTATTGGTCTTGGCAGGGCTTGGCCATACCACTGTCCCATTACAATCCCTCAATAATGCTTCCCATATTCTCATGTCCTGGCGGACCTCACTTGTCAGCCTGGTATGATGGTGCTTCAACTTCAGACCAGACATGGCCTGTGCAATAGACCTAGAAAATGGGCGGCCCATGGGTATAATGTGGAGTGCAAAATTCAACTGCCCTACTACCACCTGTAACTGATGCAGCGTCACCTTTGGGGCTATCAGGCATTTTTCCAATGACTTTGTGAAAGCTCTGACCTTCTCCTGTGGGAGCCTGGATACACCTGCCCTGGAATCCAATTCTATGCCCAGGAATTCTATTGTGGTTGCTGGTCCACAGATTTTTGCATGTGCCAGTGGTACCCCGACTACACCCATCATATCCTGGAAGCACTGCAAAACCCTCCCACAGTCATCAATGCCAGGCGTGCCCACAAACAGGAAGTCATCCAAATAATGGAGTGCCCAATGATGTCTTGATTTTCTTATAAATACCCATTCCAAGAAGGTACTAAACCTCTCAAAGTAAGCACAGGAGACTGAGCAGCCCATGGGCATACATTTGTCAAAACAGAATGCACCCTCAAACTGGAAGCACAACGAATTAAAATCCTCAGGGTGAACTGAAAGCAGCTGAAAAGCGGATTCTATATCTGCTTTTGCCAACAAAGTCCCAGGTCCCAACTCCTGGAGGCTTGCAATTGCTTGATCTAGTGAGGCATACTTAACTAAGCACAAGGTCCCATCGATAGCCATATTGACCGACTGCCCCTTAGGTACTGAAAGGTTATGTATCAAACATTGCTCCGCAGGGTCTTTTTTGGGAACTATCCCCAAAGGTGAACACACAAAATTCTCAAGCCTGCGCAGCTCCCAGCAGGGCAATGCTATGAGGAGTGGGCCCACTAGCAGCGGGCAGCACGTGGTTGCTTTGGGGGGGTGGGGTGTCCTGGGGCACAGCGACCGTGACTTCTCCGGCAGTGAGCATGATACAAGAGACCTACTCGTCAGCTCTCGGCCACTTAAATGTGTCCGGGATCGATCTGCACTGCCCCAGAAGCACTTTAGTACTTCCGGCGCAGCGCCCACCATGACATAATCACTGATAACCTTTCCCTGGGCAGGCCGGGGCGACCACACCCCGGTTGCGTGGTTGGCCCCCGGCTCCCCACCATATTGTCGACTCTCCCGAGGAGGGGAAAGCCTCTGTTAAAAGTGTTCTACAGCACGAATACCATCTTCTTGTTTTATACTGGTATGTAAAGAGGAGACGTCAAGCGTGATCAAAAGGTACTCATCACTCCATGGAATGTCATGAAACCTTTTTCAAAAGTCACCAGTATCCATAATAAAAGAGAGCAGGGGTCGAACATATCCTTGCAGGAAATATTCTATGAGTCTTGAAGTGTTCTCAAAAAGGCTTTTATTGGCAGAAATAATCGCCGTCCAGGTGGTTGCTTAGGGTCATTTTGTATTTTGGGGATAAGGTACATGATCTACGTCTTGGGAAAATCGTTCCTCAAATAAAGATATTCATCTTTATTGAGTAACCCCATGTTTCTCCACTCAAGAAGATTCAAGTGATATTATATTTTTGTTTTGTATAAATTCTCCAAATCACTCCTGATATGACTGTTTTCTTCATTGAGTTGCTTGAATGCCTCAGGTGTAAAATTGGTTAGAGGCCACAACACTATATTCCCTTCTTTGTCGTAGCTGCAAAAAAAATTCTGATTGAAGCTTCTTAATGAGATTGTGGTATGCTCTTTGTTCACTATCCAATTTGTCATGTTTGCCATCTGTTGCCAACTATAATCCTTTAACCTCCTCAATAATGCTTTCATTGAAAACATCAACAGAGTCTTTTGAGATACAGCCATAAATGTTGATGCTGGTTTAAATGGGGTCTCACTCTCAATGTAACCATAGACATCCAACTGCATATTGTCAATGACCTCTTGCTCCTCAACAGGTTAAAAATACCCAATGTTTTATTCTCCATACCCTGGAGTTCCTGCAGTAACCTGTTATCAGAGACTTGTAAATTCATCTGTCTACCCAGAGTCTGAACCCCTCGATCTGATTGTTATTTGATTTTTTGAAGGTGATATTTCGCCAATTTTAATTTTTTCACAAATTTGAAAAAATCAACCCTTGTCTGTGCATCTGTGCAATTATTTGGACATTAAGATAAGCCAAGAGAAAAAATACGCTGGTTAGAGGCAGTAAAACTTATATTTGATAGATTAACCACAGTCATTGTGGACTCAATCATTACTTTCTCCTTCATATCTGTTTTTTTAGTTTTGTATTTCCTGATGTGTTTCCTTAATTAATTTCTCCTTTGTCTGGTTTGTATTGTTGACCTCTTGGCCTCAAGGTTTGATGCAGGTCCACGCAAAAAAAATACAGCTCATTACTTAAAGATAGTTTAGCTACCCCTTGGGCACTCACTGATAGCGTACCATCCTCCGAATCAGTTTTCAGTTCTGAATTGTATTCGGCACCTCTTTCGATCACTATGTTCTCCTGTAGTGCTCTATTACCTTCAGTCAACTTCTTCCTGTTTCCTCAGTCAATTTGTCATCTCCTCACGAAGGTTAGAAATCATCTCCTGTTGTGTATCCATTTTGATTTCATCATTGAGCTGGTCAATCTGAGTTTGTAATAGATTCCTGTTGATCTCAGCGTATTTTGTGATGATTTTCATAAGGTGCATTGAGCCCTCCATATTGCTCCCAGCCCATTCTTTCATCATTTTAACGTTGGGACTCTCATTGCTGGATTGTGGGGGCGTATGTTATAGTTAGCTCAGGTAACTTTAACTGCTGAATTTCTATTTGTGTGTGCCTCAGTGAGCTATTAGATCCCTTACTGTTTACCTGTGCGTGTCAGTGTCTGCATTGGTGTATGCCTGGGTTTCTCAGTGTCTGCACTGGTGTGTCACTGGGTGTGTCAGTGTATGCAGTAGTGTATGCCTGGGTGTGTTTTTGAATGCATTACTGTTTGGCTGGATGTGTCAGTGGCTGCATCAGTGTGTAGTTGTATGTGTCAGTGACTGTATCGATGTGTGTCTAGATGTGCCAGTGACTCTATCAGTGTGAGCCTGTGTCTGTTAGTACCTCTGTCTGTGTGTAGCTGGGTGTGTGAGCTGCTGTACTGACATATGCCTAGGTGTGTTAGTTACTGTAGCAATCTGTCCTTGGGTGTGCAGCCTCAAAATCTAAAGTTATGGAACAACACTGTAAGAACTAACTAGCAAGGTACATTACCACAATATATGGTGCCATTGATCTGCATAAAAAGAAGAAAACAGAACTATTTATTAATAGATTTACAAAAGTACCTTACAATTTCAACAATGCATAAAGACATACTAGATAGATAGAAATAACGAGACATTTCTCATACTGGAAAGGTATAGATTAATATAAATAAAAATGTATTTTCCCTTTTACTATTCTCAGCTTCTTTACACATACACCGCAACTAATGTACTTTTTAAGGGGACATCATAGAACAGTGTGGAAATAATACTCATAAAGACTGTAGAAAAAAAACAAAATCTCAACTCTATCTCATTGCAATTAAGGAACACTGTGAATTACACAACCTATTTAACTATTATTAACCATTATGAACTATTTACAAATATACTTTTTTACACAATCTTTTCAAACACAAACATGTACATTTCTACAACAGCACAAAAGAAAGTGATGTTTGGAACCATTTTACTATACCTTCTGAGGAGAAGAAGTTAACAGCTAAATATGTGCAGTGTAATATTTGTGGCATAGTTACCCAGCAGCATTGCTAAGAAGTATTCACTTGGCCCACGTTCCAATTGGAAGCACTTAAAAGCAGTTCATGAAAGGGTGTAGAACTGAATAATGCCCAAGAAACTAAGTGTAGCAGGCAGAATATTCCATCACTAGAGCACCCTTGGGAGAGCATTCATCAGCTGCAGTTATCAGATTACCAACAGCCTGTGAATATTTAAGTGAGATGATTACTCTCTGTGCGAAATGCCAGATGTCTACCGCTACAAAAATGTCTTATGTGGCTCCATTTTCCCTATTACTGTACCTGTGTGAATAACTGTATA
Organism: Calotriton arnoldi; assembly: GCA_963921515.1. Classification (NCBI taxonomy): domain Eukaryota; kingdom Metazoa; phylum Chordata; class Amphibia; order Caudata; family Salamandridae; genus Calotriton; species Calotriton arnoldi. The sequence goes on from CAWUFW010008183.1 coordinate 653,183, forward strand.
GGTGTGTGTGTTCATGTATGAGTACCTGTATGGTTGTGTTTGTGACCCTTACAATACCTTAATAATAAATATATTTATAATTTTACAAGTATTTTTTTAACATAGTACAATACAATTTAAACCAAAAAATTAACAAACATAACATAACTTATTTAACTATTTACGTTTACAGAAACACACTGAAACTTGAACTTTTACAACAAAAAGTAGCACCATAGGAAAAGAAGAGATGATTCTTAGAAATGTAGTAGAAGATATCGGTGAAGAGGTACAAGGGAGGTGTAGACATGCTCCTGTGTATAAATGAGAGTGTAGTAGTATTTGTCAGAATTAAAGTGATATAGTAGGACTCCAACCATGTACTTGCAGTACTGTTGTCTATTTACTTTACCTCTGCAAATATTGAGACGAATGAGTACTGGTATCGTCGTGATGTTGAGCTTAATTACATGTTGTGAAATTTAGGAACAATAGCTTGGTTTCTAAGTCTGAATTGTGCACAATATCCATGGGATCACTTTTAATATATTCTCAGAGAAGCAGACTAACATTAAAGGTATCATCCACTGAGCTTTGGAAACGGTTTACAGGTACAGTTGTCTATTTCCCTTAGATGTGAACACTATATTGAAACTGTTGTTCTAGTGAATAGTGTGCCCACGAAAAACAGAAAATATGGCAGAAACTAGTGGGTGTAAATAAGGTGAAGAAAGCTACATTATATCTTAAACACAATAATGTGTACTAAAAAGATGTAGATATTCTCTAACATGGAAGTTGCATAATGGAAGAAATGTTGCCTACAAGTGGACAGTTAGAAAAAGGGTACAGTTTGAAAAAGAGGATAGAAGTAGATCTGAACAAAATAGATGAACATTACTGTATCCATCTACTACATTCAAAAGAGAATATGGGGATGCCGTGAACTGTATCAGATAAACAAGCTAAAAGAACTTCAGTAAGTGTCTGGAAAAGGTTCCTCAATTTGCTTCTTCTCAGTCCTCTTTGAAAAGAAAGAAAAAATATGAAACTATTAGAAATACCTTCTTAAAAAACAGATACTTCTAACAAACATTTGAAACCTGCCCCACAATATCCTCCCAGTAGTAGTCAGACAGTTTCTGACTAGCAATGAATTTCAACCTGCACTCCTCTGGGGTTCATTTATACTTACTGACAAGGACTTCCTTCATAGTGGGATTCCTCAAACTCTTCTCCTTCTCTAGAGCAAGCATGTTGTCTGTCCCATCACCACTAATATGACTTCAAAGTCATCTCTACAATCCTCCTTATATATCCTCTATACCACTAGAGCTACTTCTTATGCCAGAGATAACTTGTCTATATCAAACCCTTAATAAAGTCAGGCACCAAGTCTCTGAAAATATGAACTCTTTCTTCTGCACTGGACACAGTAGTGGTGCTCACACCTTTTTTGCTCGACTCTAACAACTCTTTAACCTTCAAGTGCACCTCCTTACACTCCAGCCAGCAAGACACTTTTCTCCTCCAAGATTTGCTTAGCCTCACTTTTTCACTCCTCTACATCTACCTGGGCCAGCTGCGGCCTCAGGTCCCATTCAGCCTGTCTGCCCTGGCAGCCCTCAGGGGACTTAGTATGAGAGGAGATAGTACTTTAGGCACCATATCCAATGGAAAAATCTCTCTCTGAGGGATCCACTCTCTCCTCTGGAGACTTTGACCACTCATTTCTCAACTCCTCTCCCTCCTCCTGAAACCTGCTACCCCTTGGGGCTCTGATTCTGATGTTAACTATAATCAGGGTTCTCCTTTTTCAAGAGTGGTGAAGTAGTTCTCATCAAACTCTTATTGTGGTGCAGATTGCATTCTGTGCATGTCCTCCCAGGCTCTAAGGGTAAACTAGTACTCAATCTTGGACGTATAGGTGAGTAAATGGGTGTGTGAATGGTGTTCTGGGTGTATGACTGAGTGTTACAGTGACTAACTGGCTATATGAGTGGTGGATGCATAAGTGAGAGGATTGGGGATAACCTTAGGTTTCCCTGCTTGATGTTCCGCAATTTAGTAATGCAGAAAAATGAGGCCTATTGCACTCACCTATGTTTCATATTGGTATTGTATCGGCGGCGGGCGGTGTGAACGATACAGGTACACATGCGGTGACCAATCTTTGACGAATGTGTGACTAAAAGATGGCACCATAGTCCACCAACCCGCATGGTACAAGGTAGTACCATCTAGTAGAAAAACTACTGGACCAATATGAAACATAGGTGAGTGCAATAGGCCTCATTTTTCTTCATTACTAAATTGCGGAACATCAAGCAGGGAAACCTAGGAGTAGACATTCTAGCCCTGAAGAAGGCCCCAGACCCGTAAGGGCTCACGTTGCGGGCCGAAACATGTTGGCACTTTAAGGAGGGTATATTTGAACGAATTAAATTCAAAGAACCCCAATGATTTTAAGATTTTATCCTATACCCCAGGTACCCCAAGAATAAAACATAGAGTGCGGGCATACCTGTAGGTATTTTTAATATCACTCATCTGGTTCCCTGCATAACCAGTCAATTTTATATAAGAACTCCCATAATATCTTTGGTTGAGTCCGCCCAGGTAGTATCATCTTATCTGGGTGTGGAAAGACGCCTATGATGAAGCATGTCACTATTAGTGAGTGAGGCGTCTTCTCCAATATCTGTGGATATCCCAACACCTAGAGTGGTTATGTATTAAGGCAAACTTTTTCGGGATTTCCCGGTCTTGAGTTTACCAGTTCAATAGTCTGTATATCCAGTTGGAAAACAGATAACAGCAGTTGCCTTTTGTGAAAATACAATACATATTTTGCCTTGCTTAAACCTTCCTTTTTAATACATATAAGTCACTCCTAGAGTAGGCCCTTAAAAAAGTCCATAAGGCAGGGTGCATTGTATTTAAAAAGTAGAACATGTGTTTTTAAGTTTTACATATCCTGGTTGTGAAAAAATCCTAAATTCATTTTTCACAACTGTAAGCCCTATCTCTTAACATTGGGTCACTCTATTACATTTAATAACTGCCAACTTAGGAGAAGGTAGAAATGTCATGTCTGGACTCAAATAAATTGTAATTTAAAATCGTTGTTAAAGGTAAAGTCGGATTTAAAGTCACAATTTGGAACTTGCAACTTTTAGAAAGTTGGCATTATCTTGCCCCAACCATTTGGTGCCTTCTGTCAGTGTCCCTGGTTCACATGAATGTAAATAGCTTAGCTGTTGGACTTTGTGTATTTCTCCCAAACAGTGGGATTAAGGGGGAAGTAGGTGTTGGCAGCATACACAAAAGAATCTGACGCTAGTCTTTTGTCACCCCAGTCTTCTTGAAGTCTTGGCGGGAGAAGAAAAGAACTTTCCAGAACCAGATGTGTGGGTAGCCTAGAAAATTCCCCTGCTTCAAAGTCTGGTATCAGGTATAAATAATGGACACTTAGAACAACTCTTCAGTATATTCCTGGACCTGTGAAAACCTTCAGAAGGATTACCTTGGACCCCCAGATGAATGCCCTGCTGCTTGAGACCTGCCTTGTACCTTAGAGAACTGCCCTGCTTCTAACAGAGGACTGCCCTGCTGGTAGAAGCTCGCCTTGCCTCAAGAGGACTGCCCTGCTACATGAGCCCAAGAATACCAGAGTGACTCCAAGTGCTAGTTGGCTGGTCTACTGTGTGAATTACAGGGACATAACAAGCTCCAGAAACCTCGAACCCTGCACCTGGCCTCTGCCGGAGTAAGTCCTAAACCCCAAGTGGTGCCCTCCAAGTGCTGGAACCTATGTGGAGTTGAATGTGCTCCTTCTACTTAACTATAAAAGTTGAGACTTGGAAATATTTTCACCAAAAAGCAGCTTGAGAACCGCTCTGCCTGACTCCATGGTAGCTCCCACTGCGTTTCTCACTGCAGCAGCAAATGCTGCTCAGCTGGAGCTCTTGGCGAAGGTGCCTGACCTAGTAGAGCCCTTGTCGGCTAGAGAATGCAGCTCCACCCCACTGGAGATTTTTGACTTTTACTAAAGTGAAAAAGTCCAAAGGTAGAAATATTCACCATTTCACCATGACTCCGTACAGCAGCTCCCCTATGATGACGCCTCCTCCTCTGACACCGTCCACTTGCCTTGCCCTGTTGAACTTTACCTTCTCAGGAAATTTTCTTTAAAATTTCTTTTAAGTCCGAAGGTAAGACGAGACCAGGCTCAATCCACCTCATGTATCTGACCCATGCTCCATCATGGTCAGCCTTAACTTTTGACTTCTGCCCTTTCTAAGACTATCACTTTGAACTTTTAGCTGCTATTTTTCACTAATACTTTAAAAAATTATACCTCCGGTTCTACTGATTGGATTTAATTAGTGTTGGTATCATTGATATTATTACAATTTTCTCAATAATTTTTTAATTTGTGTTTTCACTTTATTACTGATTGTGTGCTCCACAAATAAAAAATACTATACACATTGACTCTAAGTTAATCTGGACTGTTTTTGTGCCAAGCTACCAGAGGTTTGAGGTTGACTTAGTGATTTTTGTAGTTCACCCTGACAAGGGTTGTGCTTGTTGCTTGAGTAGGGTTTCCCCCAGCCAATAAACTAATTTCTTACAATGGTCTAGTGTGAAAAAAGTAATCTGGTACTGATATAGAATGTAAATAGCCATGCTGAGAAATAAAGGTTGCTTGTAATATTAGCAGAGATACTTGCCAGGGGAAAAAGGAGAGTGGTATTAAAGAAAAGAACGGAAAATAAAATGAGAAGGAACGCGAGGGAAATGGAAAGAGATGACAGAATCCCCCATGTGTGAAATTAATCTGTAAACCACCAGTACAAAATAGCTGCTGGAATTACAATTAATTTGAAATAAAATGAATTTATACCGAGTTGTTCCTTCTGTTTTGCATCGCAAACTGACTAAAAGCTAATAGGCAGCTCCATCAGATCCTACGAAATAGACTTTGATATCTGACCTGAATTAGAGCTAAATTTCACAGTAAATATGAAGTGTACCATTCATAATGCTTTGACACTTGCACCTGAAAAAAGTCATGTGAGGGGTGTACGCTTTGTGTGTAAATGTGTGTGACGCGACTGCATACACTATATGCACTGTTACGCGTTATTTTAATTTAATTAGATCACTGGTCCTTTCTATGGAAGTTAAAGAGGTTTTCGTTAGGATAACACAAATCTTTAAAAGAGAGGTGCTGAGTGCTGCTTAGCCGCAACATATTAACCAGCTTTTCAGACAATAACTTGCTTGCCACATAAAACCACATATCCGCTGTTTTTACAGACTTAAAAAAGGTGTTAGCTATTATCCAGTTTAATGACTATCAGGGGCATATGTACAAGCCCCTATCGCCACCCAACGTCACTTTTACCGACATTGTGGTGGCGATAGGGGCTGCACCTTATTTACAAGGCAGCGTTAAGCCACTTAACGTGGCTTAACGCTGCCTTGTACATAAGGCCCCCTTTCACGGTATGGTTAGCGTGAAAGGGGTGGGCAGTTGGTGTTGCCGTGGGCATTCCACCGCAACACCCATTGATTTTGACGCTGCCCCCTATGTACAAGGGTGGCGTACATAGGAGGCAGCGCCAAAATTGAGACCAGGTAAATCCTGTTCTTAAGTTGGCGAAACGAGGAGAAATGCATTATTTCTCCTCGTTTTTGCTTTTTCCATGTGTGCTGCCTTGTGCAGCACACATGAAAAAAGCAAAAAGCCATGGATTGTTTATGTACAGGAAGGTCCCCCTTCCTGTACATGAACAATCTTAAAAAAAAATGCCATTTTGTCACTGTCATGTGTGCTGCACGAAGCAGCACACATGACAGTGACAAATGGCATTTTAGGATTGTTAATGTGCAGGAAGAGACACCTTCTTACACATAAACAATCCTCCCCTGCATGCAGACACCCTTGCACTATGGTGCAAGGGTGCCTGCGTTGGCGCTAATTTACTAATCTTAGCGCCATCACAGGGGGAAACGCAAGGCTGCACCATATTCTTGTAAATATGGTGCAGCCTTGCGTTTCAGAAGTGGCGGAGAGAGGCGTTAAGCCAGGAAGGCTAACGCCTCTCTCCACCACTTCCTTGCATGTAACCCCCTCAATGTGCTGATCTTAGAACAACGGAAGGCTGACCTTCGCTCACCTGTATTCAAATTCATCACAGCATAAGCCAGAATCAAAAATAGAAAGGGTCCTGGGATGCTGCCAATGTGCAAGGCAAACACCAGCCATCGGTTCTTGGAAACGTGCTGAGTAGCAGGAGTGCAACGCCCATAGGACTCAAAGGGCGTCAGCCCCCCACCCCACCCCCGTCGTGTGACAGTTTTTGAGCTTATCGCAGCTGCACCCGAGTACTTCACAGGTCTTTAAAAGACCATTTACGTGTTAACGAGGCTTTGTTGTTTTTTCACCCCTTCATCTCCACTCTGCCTATTGCTGGAAGAATTAGCCCGTCCTCCGAAATTTTTAGTAGCCCCCCCGAAATTTGGCTCTAGTTGCGCCTCTGCTGAGTAGCATTTACTCGCCCTGTGCTACCATACATTTAACTGCTGCTCTGTAACAATAAACGCAAGCACTGTGGAGATATACAATGTATTTGTCAATAGAAACGATTTTAGAATCCGAGTTTTATACGCATACATTTATAAACTGAGGTACTGATGCAATCTCGAAAACAAAACGCACCACACCAATCTGGAATCGGTGACAAGAATTACTCATATTTACATATTCTTTTAATTTCATGCGTTTAAAATGTCTTCCTATGTTGCCAATGTAGTAGGGACGGAAGTGCGCCTAAACAAATACAGGCTTGAATTGTGTGAACACAGCGCACTCAATCTACCCATAGCGACACAAAGAGTATGGCAAGTATTCACTCCGAAAACGTGAGGTGAACGCAAGCAGTATATGCATGTTCATCCTGACTGCCAAATTATTAAATGCCACATGGAAGAAAAGTGTACAAGTGCATACTTTATAATTTAAGGTTTTGATGAAAAATATAACATATGGATGTTCATAAACGAGGAATGTGCGATTCTCGAAGGACACTAAATGATAATTAGTTCATCATGGAGACTACAAAGCAGAATTGCATTGCAAAGTACTATAAGTGCTGATTCATCAGGGCTGCTCCGTGTATAAAAATGGCCGCCTCACTCATGGGTAATCCGTGGAAGTATTTAAATAAGCCTTCTGTGCTGGAAACCAATGGAGTGACTTCTCGGAGTGACTGAGCATGAAATAGACATTTCCCCAGAAATCAGATGTAATAAACTCACTTTGCTGAATGAGTAATTTATGTTGATCTTGCAACTCCCGATATTTATTCCGTGTCTGAAGGTGTTCAGACAAGTGGAGGTGAGGATGGTATAAAGGAAGCTTTTTCTTTGGAGTAACAGTCCTGTGTTAGAGCCACTGAGTTTTTAGTAAACTAGAAGAAAGCAACATCTGATGTAAGATAATCTATTTTCAGGAGCTTGGCAGTGCTGCTGGAACAAATTTTAGAGTGGGGCCGCTGCCATTAATGTTATGTCACCCCAGTCATAGGGACTGAGAAAAATCCAAGTGTCATACAAAAAACACAAGTGTAGCAAATGTGCCAAGCCAATTCAGCAGGAGAGTGGTAAGGTTCTGGTATGGAGCACTGGTGAGGTAGCGCACTGTCGTATACAGACAGTACATTTCCCATTGAAATGGGCATTAAATTTACATAGTCATGTAGTTTTACCAGTAAAACTATATAGAGCAAAGACGATCATGCGTAGAAATCGAATTTCAGCGAATATTTATCATTGCGCATCACCAAGTGAAGTATCTTGACTTGGTTTGATCCTACTAAGGTCTTCGTTTCCATCACACTTCAGAATTGCAAAAAGTGCTTAATTTGTGCTTTCCTAATTGCTGATGTAATTTGAAATATGTGTATGATTTATTCACTGATATTTAAAAAAAAAAAAAAAAAAACAACTGGCATCCTACAGCCTTTCCATTCGTTTCCTGTACCCCAACAGGATTGTTACCTAGATCACTTTTACAAAATCCTTTCAGTTTGCAGTCAGAGAAATAAAAGTACACTCCAGATTTTGAATAAGCAGGAAATTCGTCAGAAGTCATAGCCTGACATTTGACCTTCGTCTTTGAACACGCAGCAAATGTGACAAAATAATTACAAAAAGTTAAAGGCATCTTTATTGCTCATTCACCTTCTGAACTCCATGATGATTATTTCTGGGGGTGCTGCAGTACCCCCAGCACCCCTACTTCCAGTGCCTGTGGCACTTGGTGTTTAATGTTAAAGGCCAGATAGAGTGATTCTTCCTTTGTATAAGTATAAGAAGAGATTAGGTTATGGATAATTTTGAAGAATGAGTGGTGGTGAATATGATGAAAGGAGAATTCATGGCTCATAGAGAAGACAGAACATGGCATTGTAGTATTCTCGGTAAGAAACTATGCTCTTGTCAATCTGTGACAGAAGGCATTTGCCTTCTGTGTTAACTGTTTTGAGCGCATCAGCCCATATTACAGTAAATGTGTCCCACATGCTGAGTGTAAAGGTGTGAAATATGCATCAAAATGTACTCATCATTCAGTGACTATGGTTTCTACTAATTCAGCTGTTCATCACCTAGCGCCGACAAAGTCTTCTTTGGGGTCTATGATTGTTTAGAATATTAAATATGATTAGTAGATTAATAAAGTATATGTACATAAAAAAATAAAATGTAAAATTAAAAAAATTCAAATGCTCTAAAAATGTAATGGAATTTGAAATTGGTGACTGACAATATAGGTGGAATGCTTAGCTTGATTGATGGGCAGGGCACAAGTACAGCAAACAGAATCTAGTGTGGATGTTTGGTGGCTTAACTAGCTCAATTGAAAGACTGCTATGCACCGACAGAAAGAGAGGATGCATTAGGAGTAAAAAGATTGATGGAGCAGAGATGTTATCATTCACCTATTTATGACAGATTTTGCATAAGAAATGGATTGTGACACTATTTTACCCGATGATGACAAAATGTGTTAGGTTCCACGTTTCAAGAAGCACACAAATGAAATTCTGATTTAGATACTTCATCCTAAAAGCATGCAGAATGTCAGAAGTAGATTTCTGATAACATCTAACAGTCAATGAGCAGCTGTGAAATTCAATATTTTAATGATAAGTGTTCTTATGGTTGAATAAACGTGATAAATAAATGATGACACAGGGAATTTCGATGTAAAAATAAAAATTGCTTCACGTGTTAGAAAACAGATAATAACAATAGAATTTATAACGTGAGCACTGACATTAACAAAGAAAGTGGGTGTTACACGAGGTTATGTTATGATTTGCACTTCGTAGAAGTTTATTTCTGATTTACCTTGTGATGTTTTAATGTATACTGCGCAAAAGAGATTTACAAAATTAAATGTGAGATGATAGTGGATGTTAAAAATTTATGAGTACCCTATACTTACAAGAATTAGTTGCATAATATATTGAAGTGATATTAATATGTTTAATTGAGGAATTAATGTACTGTTCTCTGAAATGTGAGATTCATATTTTAGCCCAAATTCATCGTGCATAAGCTGTATTTCATGAAGGCCTCAAATTTTGCTTCCTTTCCTAGTGTCATGTAGTTCCTATATTACCTATACAGGATCTGCACGTTTGGAGAACATAAACTGTGGGTTTGGTGGCGGACTGATTCCGTGCACCCCCACCGGATACGTTAGCGTGTCTGTATCAGCTAGCTCACAGTTCCACTATAATCTCCTCTTATCACGGAGAGAATAGATTCTGGCAACCTCAGAACATGACAACCCTGATCCCCCAGGATCGTGGAAACAATATACTATCTTTCGCTCAGTCACTCGTGCTCACTTAGTTTCTCTCAGAGAGATACACAGAATAAACAGTCTGGGCGTTTCAATAAGTATTTATTAAACAGTTGTAATTCTAGTGTAGAATATATGAGCTGCAACAACCATTAGACAGTAGCAGAGATATATGATTAGCAATACTACGTAAAGTAAAAGGATGGTATAGTTCTACCATCTTGCAGAAATCATGAATATATACAAGTACATAAAACACATGAGAAAAGTGCGTACTCCTACGATGCCTCCCTAACTAGATGTACCTAAATGTACCTAGCATCTATGTAGGTGTTATGCCAAGAATCCCTCTAGGATCTAGCCAACCCCATTACCTTAGAATGAGAGAATATGGGACCCCGTCCTTGTCTCGAGTTGGACACCCCGCGAGGGATGTTAGACCACTACGAGCTGGAGCGTCTGCATTCAGGAACCTCAGCGTCTCTGGTCAGTGTGTCAGCTGGAAAGTCACAGTCTCCTCTTTCTTCCTAAGCAAGATGTGCTGTATATATACCCATAGGTCTCCCCAGGGGTCCTTCCTTGCTGTGTTACTGTGTAGGCCTAAAGGATGACATTTGGCCTGAACTTTATACAGAGATATTATACAGGAGATGGTAATCCTACTGTTCGTCCTGTTGTGCTTCCAAGAAGCCTAATGCATAATGTATGAGAATTGAACCAGGGAAAAACCCACGTTCTGAAAGCAGTGTCATATCTAGGTAAAAGGTCAGTGCCTAAGAACCGTTATGTATGTAATGTAGGGAAGAATATAGGTGAAAGGTTGCAATGTTACTTGCGCCTATATAGGGTACCTATATGGAATATAACACTAGTATGATCTTATGAATTGAATAGTCTGAAGCCTATAGGAACTTTTCGTTAAGTTTACAATTGTGTTCCAACACTCAATCGTCTCCTATCACGTTTGTTGCTAACTTGACTAGACTTGCAACAAAAATGTTACTTCCCAGAGCAATGCTTGAGAATGGCCTGACAAGAGATGAGAGCATGAACTCACCTACTTTCTAAATGCAACAAATGATCATATCCCATTACTGTGCTTCCTATCGAGAGTGACCAATGGGACACAATGGCGCGACAAATTTGATGATGTCAAGGGGTGTAAACCTGGAATCGATGGAGTATAATTGCCTACATTTTTAACTAAGGGGCTTCTCCCCTTTACCCATTTTGTGGTACAGAGACTGACGATTTGGAACTTCCAGAACAATGCGAACTGTGACAAAATACTGTTTGCTGCCGGCTGGCATCCTATGGTAGTGTAACCTTTTCGGCTGAAAGGGTTCAGAACAGAGCAGCTGTTGCATTGATGCTGCTGTGTAGACAGAGGCAGACAATTCTGTCTATGAACTGGAACTGGTCATTCAATAATTGCTGAACTGTCCTAGAGGGTTGGTATGAGGTTCGATTGATTTGCTATTAATTGATTTTTCTTAGGATAATCTCCCTCAGCTGAGGAAGTTAGTTCTCTTGATATTGAATCTCACAGAATCTGCAAATGCTTATTAAACCTGATCTAATTTGAAAGTAAGGCTGTATGCTAATCCTTCTATACTTAATCAAAATATATTATGATAAATTCTCTGCTGATTCTGCTTTATTATTTTGGTTGTGTCAAATCTCAAATTTGATTTTGATGATTAAGTAAGGGTTTGTTTTTACATGAAAAGTATTCCTATTTTTGAATGTTTGCAATTATCTATTCCAGGTCCTCATATGATAATTGCTCATCCTCTAAGATATTCCAGTCTCTTTCAGCACAGAACAAGATCCATCGGAGGATCTAGTAAATTTGAAATGGTAGCTGAATTTATTTGAGGACAAGAGAAAAAAAATAAAATAAATTTCCAAGGCTCAACACGTTAACGCAAGACAAATTGATAAGCTCGAATTTAGCATATCAATTTGGGCCTGATTTAGATTTCATCGGACGTGTTTTTCCATCCCAACGGTGATGGATATCCAGTCCACCAAAATCTAAATCCTATAGGAAATAATGACATTTAGATTTCTGGAGACCGGATATCTGTCACCGTTGTGATAGAGTAACCCATCTGCCAAAATCTAAATCAGTCCCTTTGTTTTTTAAAAATCAAACATTTATGAAAGCTCCCAACTCCCCATTGAAATAAAAATTTTGATTGTTTTATGTTGTTTTGTTTGTAAATTAATTTTGGGAGTTATTTGATATATACTCGTTTCCGTAATTTTGTGTATTGTTTTAAGGGCTTAGGGTTTTTAATATCTTTGCGATGTTTTCAAGAGACCTCTGTTCTTGCATGTATTTTTGGTGTTAACAGAGGTATGGCAATGGATTGTTTTGCGGGGAGACTAAGACTGCAGTGCTCTAATAAAACTCTCTCAGTAAATCTAACTACTAACAGAAAAAGCATGGGTAAGTGTTTACTGGTAACTAAAAGAGATGTAAATTAGATTCTAATAAAGAAAATAGAAGCCTTAAAACTTGTTTCATACAGTTTCAGTTGACCTACTGATGTACATAAGTATTGAAGCCTTCACCCGGAGATGAGGGAGACCCTTGATACATTAGAGCTGTCCACAAAGGTAACTTACACTTGTGAGTAATTCACATGTGCAAGTTTACTATTACATTTTGTAGTAACTTTACTACTTTGGGATATTCACAAAATATGATTTTAAAGCTACTAAAAAGGTCTAGACTTACGATTACTTACCCCCTGAAAAAGAGGGAGGAGTTGTCGAGCGCATGGTTGTTACTTCCAAAAAGGAGTAGTAGTAAGGCTAGCACCACACATGGCCAACCACTGATGCTGCAACATTATCCTGTAGAACATAATGGAATCAGGACCTTAAATAATTTCTATTTTAACATATTCTAATCACTTTTTTTGCATTTAAAATGAATGTACCATTATTTTTTATTAAATTAAAATTACATTTGTTTTAATTAATTATATACATCACTTTTAATAATTATTAATACAAAATAAAAATCTATTTAAACTTCAAAAAAATTATTTTAATTTGTATTAAATATATTTAGTTTTTAATTCAAAATTGTTATTATTGTTGTAGGTTTTGTGTATTTTGCTCTAAATTTAAAATATGTGTGTACAATTAATTTACATGAATATTTAACATAAAACATATTTTTGTTCAAATTTTTTCCAAGTTTAATACATTTTTATACTTTTCCCTATACTGTAACATATGGAGATCTCCACAACCAGGGTGAAGATTTCCACAAGGTAAAATATAGTGAACTTTTCCCAATGCTTTACTTTACAGAGATCTCCACTCTGTGTGTGGTCCTTACTCTTTTGTGGGTTAATGTGTGTCCCTCACTACACCCATCTCTAACCCTCCCTTAACCCCTCCTTACTCCTCCATATACCCCTCCACTTTAGTCGTAGATATTCATAATTTTCAGACACTCCACCCTGTCCCTCCCACATTTACTACTAAAATGTAGATCTAAGTGGGCGGAGACTCTGCAGCCGGGAGGAGTTTGTGAATAGCATTTTGTAGTATGTGTGTAGTACTATTATACAACAAACACAAGGAGATGATGGACGGAGCGCTGAAACTTTTCAGACACTCAGCCCCAGTCACAGATCTGGGTTGAATCCATCATCATTCTTTAGCTCAATTCACCACACCGGTTCAGACCCAGCTATATGCAAATCAGTCCTGACCCTGTGCCTCATGGGAACAGTCCAGCCCAAACTGCCAGGCCAGGTCTTCCCTGAACCAGAAACAAGCATCCTGGGACCGGTTTTGGGGTAACACCCCTCATCAGCCAGGCTAGCTTGAATCCAGTGGCAAAGTGAGCAATGGACCCACGTCTGGGTATACCCTGCCAACTTAGGGCGAACAAAGCAAACACAAGGAGATGATGGACAGAGCGTTGAAACTTTTCAGACACTCACCCCCAGTCACAGATCTGGGTTGAATCCATCATCGTTCCTTAGCTCAGGAAGGACCTGGCTTGGCAGTTCAGTCTGGACTGTTCCCATGATGCACAGGGTCAAGACTGATTTGCATATGGCTGGGTCTGAACTGGGGTGGTGAAGTGAGCTAAAGAACGATGATGGATTCAACCCAGATCTGTGACTGGGGGTGAGTGTCTGAAAAGTTTCAGCGCTCCGTCCATCATCTCCTTGTGTTTGCTTAGTACTATTATACTACAAAACGTACTACAAAGTGCATTTTGTAAGTGGACCCCATTGTCAAAAAAAGGAATGAGAGAATTCCTATCCCACAGCTAATCTACCCTCATACTCCATACTCTCCCTAGTCTTGCTCACTTCTTAATATCAGTAGTTAATCTATTTAGTATGCACATGGTCAACTGCATTGTGATATGTATAGGCGCACTTATTTCCCAGATCCTGAATATGTTCAAGTGAGTATATTGCTTATTTTTCTGAACCTAAGATCAATCTCTTTTTGTACATATGTATATATGGTAGAAATGTAGCATCAGCAACCTTGACTTGATCACTTTAGAATTTATACATATCCCTGTGATCCATTTTTATATATAATCTCATCCTTCACTTTGCTGTAAAGCGATCTGATGTTAAGTTATTATGATGTGCAATATAGAACACTTCACAGAAATAAATGAAGGACATAATTCTGCTGAAATTGCTTGAAAGTCCTTATATGTGCACTGTATAAAGTGTTGTGCAAGGATCATGGATTTTTATGCATATTTAACTACACCTAGAATGTAGTTGATTCAAAACTTTAAAACACAGTCTACATTTGAATTTTAAGCACAGGGTATTATAATAAATAAGTAGGTTATACAATTTTCGACTACATTTACATATAGCAAACTAAGTATTAATCCTTGCAGCCATGATCAATGGCAATTGGACACTGATATCTTTCTTGTGCTGCTCTAAAAAGTGCATTGATTTACATGCCTTTGGCTTTAATAGTGTTTGTTTAGGATTTATTTTAGGCTATGCTATTGCTGTTCTGCTGAACACAAATAAAATTGGTTTACAAATGAGGCTATAACTCTTGCAGAGGATATGTAGAGCTAGTCAAATTTTCCACAGACCTTGCACTACAAAATAACACAATCTTAAAATAGAAAGTCTATCATTGCAGTTTGCATGAATCTAATAGCTTGCCATGCCTTTATTCATTATGTGATTTGGTTTAAAGGTCTCCTGTGGACAGTTTCACGGAATTAGGCCAGTTTGTACATTAGCATTGTCTTCTAGAATGAGGCCTAGTCCATGTGTAAAGGTCAGCAGCACTTAATGCACAGGCAAAACCTCATGTTGAATGCCACAACACAAAAGAGCACAAAGGGGAAGTATACACAGTGGAGATTTAAAATGAATTACCCCTACCCATAGGCATATCTAACCAGGGTCGCATACCTGGATCTTGTTGCATGCTTTGCAGGCCTTTTAAGTAAACATGGTCCGCAACTGCTAGCAGTCCTGATTAGTGCTTGTAAGATGAAGTAACCTGGTAAACATGTTTATCTGCTTTTCGCGCACAGAGTAATGTATTGGTGGACCTTTTCATTAGTCGACCTGAGGATGCTGCTCTTATTTAAGACACGTGCACACAAAAAATCTGAAAATTTTGTTTCAGGGATCCCAGGGTTATTTGTGGATTCAGGCTCAATAATGCCCAAGGGCCTCTGTATTACGGGTTCCAAAACTAGAAATGAAGAGCCCAATATAGCACTTGACTCTCAGGCTCACTCAGGGGGATATCATTGGCTAGGAACTCAGAACTCAGCATCGTACACTAATAACACTTAATAAATCAATGTGCAATCAGTGATTTTACTTGAAAGAGAAAAACTTACTTTATCAATACACTGCATAACATGGCTAAGTAATATACATGAAATTACAAATATTTATGCATGTAATAGTTAGTCACTTTACAGGAATGAAAAATCAGGCCTACATGATTCACCATCAATATGGTGTCCATACAGAGTTCAGGCCTGCTGAAGTGGTGACCAGTTACCCAGCAGAACAAAACATCAGGTCTATAGAGTTCTTATATTTTTTTCATGATGCAACTCTATAAACAAAATGGCGTACTGTGTTGACCAGGGCTTTACCTGATAGAAATCCTAATCCTAATGGTATACACATATTCCGAAAAGTGTGTAAATATACACAAGATTCCCCTTTTCAAAATATAGTTCTGTGTAAACAGGTTTATGCTAAGTTATCTCTATGCAGACGTCCAACCAAATCTACTTCTATAATGCAAGTATCTTACTCAGGAGACAAAGCACATTTTTAATCAGACCTATTTCTAAAATGAAAGTCTCCTACTAAGGAGATACAACAAAAGCATGACCAGATTCAATTTTCATTGGGCTGGCTACTGGTGGTGGAGATTGACTAGGTACTTGTTAGCCAAGGACACAGTGCCTTGCCAGAAACTTTTAACCTTGAAGTCCAAACCAAGAACAAGAATTATATCAACAGCAAGCATAACATCAGAATCAGACAAAAAAAGAAGTTGAGACATATGCAGCAGCCCAATGTTCTTATCACCTTGAAACAGCATTACATTTCACATCATCAATTCACTACTGTATACTGGCTTCAAATAGCCCAAACAATAAAAAAGCATAGTAAGAATCATAGTAAGTACAAGGACATGGAAAAGTGCAGACAGACATTCAAAAGCTGCACTCACACACTTTTGTAGTAGTTTACACTTGTAGCTCACATATTTATAGTAACTTACACTTTTGTAAGAAGACTACAACTACACATGGCCAACCACTGGTACTGCAACACCCTCCCCTAGAAAATAATGGAGGTAGGGACTTAAAATACAACCCCTAGGAAATAATTTGAAACTTAATTATATGTAATTCAATTAAACAATTCAATGGAAATAAAAATATAATAAAATATAAATTAATGTTAAAAATAGTACTTATTTATAAGATATTTGATAACTTATTTTTAATTTAAAAGATAATGTAAAATTATGTTTTTTTTGCTACTAATTACATTCATTTTAATAAATTCCATACATCACTTTTAATAATTATTAATGAACATTAAAATATTTTTAATGGAAACAGTATTTAATTTAAACTTCAGAAAAATAATATATTTAAATAAATAAAGTTGTATTTCAACATTAATTTAATAGTGCTGTAGATTTGTTTCTACGTTGGTCTACACTTAAAGTAAATACATAACATGAAGTTACATTAATACTTGCCATAAAAATATTTTTAATATTTATTTTTGAGTTAAATACATTTTGTACATTTTCCCTACACTTTACCCAAAGTAGACTCCTCAGTCAGGGCAGATATCTCTGCATGGTAAAGTACAGGGAAAAAAATAAATCAATTGTGTAATTTGAGATGTCATGAGTGATGTAATTTATGATGCCATTGAACATGTCATGAGTGATGTAATATGTGCGGTCATAGGCAGTGCACGGCTGGGTCGCAAGTTATAGTTAGCTCACAGTTTTCAATAGCAGTTTTTTAATTATATATATCCTACTAGTGGTCGCCAGTAGGTAGTTATAGCTAGGACCATGTTTTTTGACTTACCTATAACTTTGGTGCTGTTTGACAAATCTTTCTGTGCATAGAAAGTTTTGGGGCGATACGTCAAGCAGGGGCCTAGAAAAAGTGGGTGGTGAAAAAAAAGGCCATTTCCCCTGAAAATTCCCATGTACTCTTTAGACACGCCTGTAGCCTGGTCCGTTGAACGGAATTACACCACATTTGGCAGAAAGCCACCTTTTGGTCTGCAGATTGTGCTTTTTGTTATTTGGAGTAAATCTGTTCAGCATTTTGTGAGATATTAAAGGAAATTCTAATTTGTATATCTACGATCGACAAGTCTTCATGAATAATGACGAGCTAGGGCAGAGATTTGCAGAGCTCTGGTTGGTAGCCAACACTTTAACCAGGAAGTGTTGGCAGCCATCTTGGGACTTGGCTTCAGCCGAGTCCCACAAAAAAAACATGAAAAAAAAGAAAAGGGGGCAGGGTAGGAATACCCTGACTCCCAAGCCAGGGCAAAAAAGTACTTTAAAACATTTTGTTGACACAAAATTGCAATGAATTTGCAGCAAAAATGAAAAAAAACAAGTGCCTTCTCCCACACTTGCATATACTAAAGCCCCTGGGTGGGCCAGTTCCTGGGTGCATTGGCGCACATTTTAAAAATAAAGGAGGGTGGCTCACTGGGACCTTCTCCCAGGGCATTTTATGCCCCAGGGAACACCACATCCCTGGACCTTATGTGTTAATTATTGCAGGGACTTTGCAGACTCCACCCGGGCCCCGGAGACCACCACCTCCCCAGCACTCATTTTAACATAAAGCGGGGGGCCAAGTGGATCCTCACCCCGGGGGGCATCACCTCCCCAGGGCCTCTAATAAAAAAAAATATATGGAGGCCACATGAATGCGGGCAGGGAAAGAGATGAAACTATTGCTACTGCACTCAGGGAGCTGCATTTCCAACATCTCCCTGTATGCAGCAGCAATGCCTGCTCCCACAGGAGGCAGGGAGCCAGCTAGTTTGTGGGAGCATTGAGGCTCCCTCTGCAGTCCCCATTCTGCAAACTGGGTGCCTTGGCTGGGACCAGAGCATCCAGAGACACATGACAGGTCCCCGGTGGGATGGGTCCTCAAGGCCGAAATCGACCCGGGGAGGGGGGTTGCATGGCCGATTTTTCATTTTATATATATTAAGGCCGGGCCCAGGGGCATGGGGTCCCTGGGCTGAACAAGCGGCCCTTCAGCACGTAACCCGCCAATTTTGGTGAGTAGTTCTTGATGCGTAGAAATATGAGGACATTCACATTAAACAAAGAAGCACTTACTTCACATAGTTAAGTGGAAAGACCCTTGTTTGTTGGAGTTTACCTCTTTGTAGGCTCATTGTCTTCTCTATAGGAAGATTCATGTTATCACATATTGCTGTATAAAGATGCACCAAGAACAATCACATTGCCTAAATGCACACAAGGTCACTGGTGACATTTCCTCATGCTCCATTACGCAGCTGGCGTGTAGAATCTGTACTGGACATTTAAACAAGGAGATAGCGCTTAGTAATTAACTAGTAAAAAGTACTCAACTTGGGTAGATATTTTGTGCAAAAACTGTGGAGTTTCGTTGGATAAAAGGGTAGGTGTGGTTCCTTTGTGGCAGAGTTACTCACAGTTACTGACATACCCACACAGACACTAAGACACTCACTCACATACTCTGGTACTTACACACCCACTGATAGACACACTCAGACACTGATACACCCACTCACAGACCCACTGAAACATTCACTCACTCACTCACACACCTACTGAGACTCTCATGCACTCACTCAAGCACTCACTCTCAAAAGTAACAGGTTAAAGTTAGGAAATAAAATGTTTAAAACCTTAGAAATTCACTTACCAATCCAGAGTTTACAGGGACATTATAGTTAAGAAACAACATTAAAAAATCCTTAGAAATTCACTGAAAAAACAAAGGTTACAGGGACATTAGAGTAAGGAAATAAAAAAAATTAGAAATTCACTGAAAAAAACAAAGGTTACCAGGATGTTATAGTTAGGCTCACGTTTCACTCATACAATACCAGTGAAATTCAGCTGTTATAGTTAGCTGAGCTAACTATAATCCACGCCCCTGCAAAGCACTGCTTATGACCTCACCTCACAACAGCACTCATTAAATTGTCAGTGACATCACTGATGACATCTCAAATTACATTACTGATGACAACACTGATGACTTCCTCCCGTGAGTGTGAGTGTTTTCTAAACAGAGGAAAAAAGAAGGAAGGGAGATAAGACTCATCACAAATTTTAACAGTGAGTCAGAGTCTGTCAGACGAGTACTATCCAAACATTGACACCTGATTAGGTCAGACCAGGTCACTGGGGATCTGAATACCCCTTACCCACTAATAACCTACAGAAAGAGCAAGTCACTGAAAGAAATGCTGTCATACATCTACCACATGAGACAACAGGTCCAACCAGGATCATGGCTTAGGGAGCAACAGGGGTTCTTTAAATGTGGGACTTGCAAGGCGTGTTCCCACAGAACCAACAAAAAAATCTCCACATTACCAACGGGTAGAGAAGTCAAGATCCAAAAGTTTATTATCTGTAACCGTGACTTTGTGATCTATGTACTGTTCTGCCCATGTGGGTTACAACATGTGGGCAGTATGGTTTTTCCAATAAAGAAAAGGATATTGGCGTGCAATACAGAACAAAGATCTCAGCTACCCTATTGCACACCATTGCCATCTGGTGCATGCCACAGAGTCACATGAAATCTCATTCTTTGGAATTGACAGGGAAGGAAGGCACATGAGTGGTGGCAACAAGGAGCTCATTCTGAGAAGAAAGAAATCAAAATCCATCATTTTGCTCAACAGCAGACACCCAGTAGACCTCAAGCAGGAAGAGGAGCTGCACGTGTGCATTGGTTGAGCATCTGAACCCTCAGTATCTCTCTTTCTCTTCTCTTCTCTTCTCTTCTCTTCTCTTCTCTTCTCTTCTCTTCTCTTCTCTTCTCTTCTCCTCTTCTATGTCATGGATACTGACCTTTGAAAATCAGAGGGGTAGGCCCCCCCTGACTGTTCATTATCTTATCAATTTTGCTTTCTTTAGTTTGTATGTTGATAGGTTTTTATTTTTTGTGTGGCACCCTTAGTGGCACACAGATGCCTCTGCAATCAGCTAATGGTTTAGAAATGAGATAATGACCATACCGAATTTTAACTGTGTAGTGTGTTTTGTTTCCTTCCTCTCTTTTTTATGTCAATCGTAATTTCTGTAAATTGCTGTTTGATGACAATTTTAAATAGTAATAATCTGTGAAGTGAGACTTGTCCTATGGCTCTCAAAACTCTATGTTACACTGTCGTTTTTGAAGCATACGTTCTTTTGCAGATGGATTTGCCACTTGGCAATGGAGTCAAAAGTTTGTGTTTCTATATCGCTTTGCTCATTTGAAGCTATCAGCCACTTGGCCATTCGATATGTGCTAATGCAGGAATGCCAGGATGAATTTTGCCACTTGGCACCATGTATGAGAAGTGAAGATTTGTTAACATTGTAGCTTCCCTTTCTTCTAAGAAGGAGTATTAGTAGATGTGAATTTAAACCATATGAACTTCTGCACCATTATTATTTATATATCCTTTGCTGAACTTCAAAAATGTTGTTATTTTTCAGGGAATTACAAAGATTTTTTTTTAAATTGTATTTCCTAACTGTAACCTGTAACCTTTGTGAGTGAGTTTGTGATTGGTTGAATGTTTCTGTGTGTGGATGTGTGAGTGACTGTATGGGTTTGTGAGTGGGTGTGTGAGTCACTGTATTGATCTGTTAGTGGGTGTGTGAGTGGCTGTATGAGTCTGTGAGTGTCCACAAAGCATTTCAGATCACCTTTCAATATGGAATTGCCAAAAAAACACATTTGCATTGCCTTTGTCAAGCCCAGGTGGTCAGGATCATTTGTCCTTTACAGAAGTGGAGCTTCAATTGGGGCACCTGCAATGTTTATTTATGTAAGTGTTTTACATGGAGGTTTAATTTCTGTAAGAATTAAGCAGGCCCTCATGCCTGCTCCCCCTGTAGCAGGTTTCCTGTCCAGCTTGTTCGCAGTCCGCTACCCTCTGCTGCCTGTCTACTTGTTGCCCTTTGTTTGTGCCTCCGCTGCTCATTTCTTGTGCTGTTTTGCCTTTACTGCTCGTTTTTCTGCCCTCTGTTTTGGCTTTCCTGCTTGTTTTTCCGATCTCTCTTATACCTTTTCTGCTTGTTTTTCTGCTCTCCATTTTGCCTTTTCTGCTTGTTTTTCTGCCCTCTGCTTTGCCCTCTTCTGCTTTGTTTTGCTTTTTCTGCTCAATTTTCAGTTTTTTTTTCTCTTTTGCGGAAAATGAGGAGGGGAACTGTGTGTCCCTCCCCAGGCCAATTTTGGCCCTGGGGACCCCATCCCTTGGGGCCCGACCAATAATTTTGAAGGGAGAGGGACCACGTGGTCCTCCTCCCAGGGCTGATAGTGGCCCCAGGGATCCCATGCCCTGGGACATAGCCTCCTGTTCCTGGGCATCCTGAAGCCCCCCAGGGCACCCAGTATGTGCAGTATTAGGGACCGCAGGGGGAGCTTTAATGCCCCCATGGTCCCTGGCAGTGCTCCCCCACCCAGGGAGCTGCTAAACATGCAGCTCCCTGTGTGCAGGAGCAATCCTCTCATCTGTTTCCCTGTCCATTGGAAAGAGGCAGGGAAACAGATGAAAACTCTGCTCCCAGCAAGCGGGGACAGTTTGACTGCTCCCGATTGCTGGGTGCAGAGATAGTGTTTGCTCTCACTAGGTGGGAGCTGTCACAGCTCCTGCCAAGCAAAATCAAACTGCTATCTCCTGAAGGTGGGTACCTCAGGAGATAGCAGGAGCCGGCCCTGAGCCATTAATTGCTCCAGAAGGGTGGCCATGCTGCCGGCCCGTGCCAATGAATGGGGGGCAGCATGGCCACCCCAAAAGAGGTGGGTGTTCTGGGGCTGAGAACAACTCAAGATGGTGGCCACGCCCCTGCAAAGCACTGCTTATGACCTCACCTCACAACAGCACTCATTAAATTGTCAGTGACATCACTGGCTCCCCATCCTTGTAAAAAATAAAGAAAGCCCC
The DNA here is from genome assembly GCA_963921515.1 of Calotriton arnoldi. Lineage (NCBI taxonomy): Eukaryota > Metazoa > Chordata > Amphibia > Caudata > Salamandridae > Calotriton > Calotriton arnoldi. The sequence goes on from CAWUFW010008183.1 coordinate 675,779, forward strand.
GGGGAGATGGTGGTCCCCTAGGCCGCACATGGCCTAGGAGGCTCCCCTCCCTCTATTATATAAATGGCTTCGGGGAGATGGTGCAATTGAGAGTTGTCCACGCAGTCCCCTCCTGCTTTTTTTATAAAGCCCTGGGGAGGTGGTGGTCTTACTGCTTCAGGAGGAGGGTCCGGGTGCCCTCCTCCTCTCTTTTATAAAACTCCTCCAGCCCCGGGGAGGAGGCGGTCTCCCGGGCTAAGATTGGTCATGGGAAGGGGGGCCGTGTGCACCTCCCTCCCCAAAATATATCATAAATTAGAAGACCAGGACCTGGCCCACCCGGGGGCTTGAATAAGAACAAGCAAGGAAGACTGTGCTTGTTTTTTTGTTTTTTTGCAGCGGATTTGCGACTCTGTTGTGATTTCTCAGCAAAAAACTATTTTGGGGACTCGGCTGAGTCCAATGCCCAAGAGGGCTGCTGACACTTCCTGGTTGAGGTGTTGGCAGCCAATCAGATATCCGCACGGGGACTGTCTGATCCTCAAAGGATCCACGTCCCTATAGGTGCAAATTTGGATTTCTTTTAATAACTCTAAAACGACTGAACAGATTTACACCAAATAAGAAAAAAGCTCTCTTTCTGAACCAAGAGCTAGCCGTCTGTCAAATGTGGTCTAATTCTGTTCAGCAGTTGTAGTCGTATTCAATGTCCCCATGGGAATTATCTTTGGAAACTCACTTTTTTTTACACCCCCTTTTCCCGGCCCCCCACTTGACAGATTGCCCCGACTTTAGCGTTCTCTGTTTTGCCAATAACTTTGGAATTGTTTACTGAATACTCGTGAAAATTTAAAAACTAATATGATGCTCACTTCAACTGTTCTCTTGAAAGTTGCGTGGTAATCCGCCAAGCGGGGGTCGAGAAAAAGGGGGGCTCCCAAAACGCATTTTCACCATGTTAATTCCTATAGAGATTGTAGACACGACTACAGCCCAAACCGATTGACGGATTAAACCAAATTTGGCAGGAAGGTAGCTGTTGGTCCAGAAAGTTACCTTTTTGTAAATAGGCAGAAATCCATTCAGTAGTTTTGGAAATATTAAGGGAAATCCAAATTTGTATATATAGGTACGTGGATCCTCCGAGAATCTGACAGCCCCATACTGAAATCTTATTGGCTGCCAACACTTCAACCAAGAAGTGTTGCCAGCCAATTTGGGACTCAGCTTCTGCAGGAATCGCAACAAGACCCAGTTAGGGCAAAAAAAATGGTTTCTTTTTAAATTTTTGCTGTGAATTCGCGATGGGGTCTCAAATCCACAGCAAGATTTTTTTTAAAACAAGCTCGGTCTCCCACACTTGTTTTTATTGTAAACCCTGGGCGGGCTATGTCTAGAGGGCATACTACAAAAATAGGAGGAGCAGCACAAACCCCCCTCCTAGGGCTTACGAAAGCCCTGGGGACCACCACCTCCCTGGGGCAAAAGTGTATAAATAAATGAGGGGACTCAGACCACCCTGCATGGCCCTCGGATCTCCAGGGACCGCCACCTCCCCGGCGCACTATAAAATATGTATACAGGCGTGCCTACCTGCACCACCTAAATTACCGCAAGAAGGTGGTGGCCCCCTGCAGCGTTGGGACAACCACCTCCCTGGGGCACTCTGAAATATGAATGTGGGCAGGACCGCTGGACCCCCTGCAGCCAGGGGACCACCTCCGTCTTGCGGAAATTTATTCAAAATAAGGGGGGCACACAGCCCCCTGCTGCCCCTGGGACTGCCCTCTCCCCGGGGCTGAAATAAATTAATGTAGGGAGTCCATCACAGACAACTGTCTCCAGGGACCACCTCCTACGGCCCCCCATTTGGAGCCATTTATGGCCCTGGGGACCTCTACCCACCAGGGACGCCTCCTTCTACCTCCTGAGGTGCCCACCCTCGGGAGGTAGCTGTTTGTTTTTGCTTGGTGGTGGCTGACAGCTCCCACCAAGCAAAAGCAAACAAAACTGAGCTTTCTGCAAGCCGGAGCTGTCAAGCAGCTCTGGCTTGCAGAAAGTGGAGTTTTTATCTGTTTCCCTCCATGCAAATATGTGTGCAGGGAAAAAGATGAAAGCATTGCTCCTGCAGGCAGGTTGCTGCTAATTCAAGCAGCTTCCTGCTTGCTGGAGCAATGCATGCTCCCCAGGAGTCGGGAGCCAGCTGGGACCATGGTGGCCTTGAGGCTCCCCCCACGATCCCATAGCACACTGGTGCCCTGGGGGCATCCTGGACAAATGGCCAGGCCCCAGGGGATGGTGTCCCCGGGGCTGAAATCGGGCCAGGGAGGGAGATTGCATGCCCCCCATTTAGTAATTGCCACTCTGCAAAGGGGCCTCCTGGCGCACTACTGGTTGGGGAATTAAGTTCACTTGGCTGCTGAGGGTTGTTGTGGGCCAAGAACCATTATTGTTGCCACAAGTAAGTCCCCCACAGCCAAATTGCTTATATGACATGTCCGAGGCCATGCCCCCTTTCTCAACCACTCTGCAAAGGGGCCTCCTGACACACTTCTTGTTGGGGGATGAAGTCCCCTTGGCTGCTAAGGGTCATTGGAATCCAAGAACCGCTATAGTTGTGACAAGTAAGTTCCCTACTGCCAGACTGCTGAGACATCATCGGAGGCCCCACCCCCTTTCACAACCACTCCATAATGGGACCTCCTGATGCACTACTGGTTGGGGGATGAACTACCCTTGGCTGCTGAGGGTCGTTAGAGGCGAAGAACCCCTATTGTTGCCACAAGTAAGTCCCCCATAGCCGGATTGCTGAGACATCATCAGAGGCCCCGCCCCCTTTCTAAGCCACTTTGCAGGGGGGTCTCCTGGTGCACTACTGATTGGAGGATGAAGTCCCCTTGGCTGCTGAAGTTCATTGAAGGCCAAGAACCACCATTGTTGCCACAAGTAAGTCCCCCACAGCCAGATTGCTGAAACGTTGTCGGAGGCCCGCCCCCTTTCTCAACTACTCTGCAAAGGAACCTCATGGCACTCTTCTGGTTGGGGATGAAGTACACTTGGCTGCTGAGGGTCGTTGGGGGCCAAGAACCCCTATTGTTTCCATAAGTAAGTCCCCCGCAGCTGGATTGCTGAGTCATTGTCGGAGACCCAGCCCCCTTTCTCAACCACTCTGTAATGGGGCCTCCTGGTGCACTACTGGCTGGGGCATGAAGTCCCCTTGGCCGCTGACAGTCATTGAGGACAAGATCCCCTATTTTTGCCACAAGTAAGTCCCCCCACAGCCGTATTGCTGAGACGTTGTCAGATGCCCACCCCCTTTCTCAACCACTCTGCAAAGGGGCCCCTGACACACTACTTGCTGGGGGATGAAGTCACTTTGGCTGCTGAGGGTCTTTGGAGGCCAAGAACCCTTATTGTTGCCACAAGTAAGTTCCCCACAGCCGGATTGCTGAGACATCCTCGGTCCACAGCCCCCTTTCTCAACCACCCTGCAAAGGGGCCTCCTGGTGCACTATTGGTTGGGGGATGAAGTCCCCTTGGCTGCTGAGGTTCGTTGGGGGCCAAGAAACCCTATTGTTGTGACAAGTAAGTCCCCCACAGTGGGACTGCCGAGATGTTGTCGGAGGCCCGTCCCCTTTCTCAACCACTCTGCAAAGGAGCCTCCTGTTGCACTACTGGTTGGGGGACAAAGTCTCCTTGGCTGCTTAGGGTCATTGAGGACAATAACCCCTATTTCTGCCACAAAAAAGTCCCCCACAGTTGTATTTCTGAGATGTTGTTGGAGGCCCCGCCCCCATTCTCAACCACTCTGCAAAGGGGCCTCCTGGCACACTACTGGTTGGGTGATGAAGTCCATTTGGCCGCTGAAGGTCGTTGAGGACCATGAATCCCCTATTGTTGCAACAAGTAAGTCCCCCACAGCTGGATTGCTAAGACATTATCGGAGGCCCAGCCCCTGTTCTCAACCACTCTCCAATGGGGCCTCCTGGTGCACTACTGATTGGGGGATGAAGTCCCCTTGGCTGATGAGAGTTGTTCGGGGCCAAGAACCCCTATTGTTGCAAGAAGTAAGTCCCCCACAAAAGGACTGCTAAAACATCATCGGAGGCCCTGCCCCCTTTCTCAACCACTCTGCAAAGGGGCTTTCTGGTGCACTACTACTTGGCGGACAAAGTTCCCTTGGATGCTGAGGGTCGTTGGGGGCCAAGAACCTCTATTGTAACCACAAGTAATTCCTCCACAGCTGGATGCTGAGACATCGTCAGAGTCCCCGATCCCTTCCTCAACCACTCTGCAAAGTGGCCTCCTGGCACACTACTGTTAGGGGAGCAAATTTTCTACCACCTAGTGTTCCCCTTGGTCTCCCGAGTAAAATGATACCTCACTTGTGTGGGTGTCCAATGCAAAGTCAACCTAAAAATGTATAAAAACAAAAAAATAACGCTTAGAACTTGCTGTGCTATCGTCTCAATTTTTAAGTTTTTGACCTTTCCCAGTTGCAGGGCCTTGGCCCACCCACACAAGTGAGGTATAATTTTACTCGAGAGACCAAGGGGAATGCTGGGTGGTAGGCAATACCCCACAGAAATGTGAGAAAATTTGATTTTTTAGCAAAACGTGAGGTTTACAGAAGATTCTGGGTAGGGAAACATTGGGGGATCCACACAAGCCACATATCCTTGGACTCCCCCGGGTCTCTAGTTTTCAGAAATGTCTGGGTTTGGTAGGTTTCCCTGCATGGCTGCCAAGCCCAGGACCAAAAACACAGGTGACTCCCTCGCAAGACCAATTCTTTTTGTGATCGCTACATTTTAAGTCTTCACAGTACGTTTTGGGCCATTTTCGCGGGCACTAGGCCTACCCACACAAGTGAGGTACTCTTTTTATTGGAAGACTTGGGGGAATGCGGGGTGGTAGGAAATTTGTGCTGGCCCAGTGATTCCACAACTTTCCCAAACACAAATGTGAGGAAAAAGTGATTATTTTAGCTAAATTTGAGGTTTGCAGGGGATTCTGGGTAGGAAAACGTTGGAAGATCCATGAAAGCCACACATCCTTTGACTCCCCCGGGTGTCTAGATTTCATAAATGTCTGGGTTTGGTAGGGTTCCCTACATGGCCGCCGAGCCCGGGAATCAAAAACGCAGGTGACCCCCTTGCTAAACCAGCTCGTTTTGTCATTGATCATTTTTGATGCCTCCACAATGCGTTTTGGGCCCTTCCCATTGGCGTACGCTTGGCCCACCCACACAAGTGAGGTACTATTTTTATCGGGAGACGTGAGGGAACACAGGTTGGTAGGAAATTCATGCTGGCCCAGTGATTCCACAACTTTCCCACGCACAAATGTGAGGAAAATATGATTATTTTGGCTAAATATGAGGTTTGCAGTGGAGTCTGGGTAGGAAAACTTTGGAAGATCCATGCAAGCCACAAATCCTTGGACTCCAACAGTTGTCTAATTTTAAGAAATGTCTGGCTTTGGTAGGTTTCCCTGCATGGCCGCCAAGCCCACGACTAAAAACGCAGGTAACCCCCTTGCAAAACCAGGTTTTTTTGTTATTGATCATTTTGATGCCTCCACAATTCGTTTTGGCCCACCTACACAAGTGAGGTACTATTTTTATAGGGAGACCTGGGGGAATGTTGGGCAGTAGGGAATTTGTGGCTTCTTTCTCATTCTGATGAATATGGCACAGTAATGCAAGGAAAATGTGAGACTGTAGTCACATTTAGAGGTTTGCAAGGCATTTTGGGCAAGAAAACTTGTAGGGATCAACAAAAAGGACACCACCCTGTACTCTCCTGGGTTTCTACTTAATGAAAATATCGAGAATTGGTAGATTTTCCCCTAAAAGCAATGCACACCCTGGCAGAGAAAGCCAGAAAATGCAAATATTACTTCACAACCAACTATTCCTCAAGTACACACACATACTGGTTGGATTTGGCACAAGGGTGAGTGAGAATTCAGAGCACAACATTTTATTAACAAGAGATTTCACGAAAAGCAAATGCACTGTTAATAGTTGAAAGGTTAAAAACCTGAACCAATGGCTCACAGCTCGTAAGCTGTAAGGCCATGACAAGTAACCAACCTCTTTACAGGCCATTCACACACATTTCTTATGTTACGCATTCAAGACCATTCACACTGCCAGCCACGGGCCCAGCACATTACAACACTCACATTAACAGACCATGTAGAGACAATGTACACCCTGGCAGAGAAAGCCAGATAATGCAAATAATACTTCACAACCAACTATTCCTCAAGTAAACACACATACTGGTTGGATTTGGCACGAGGCTGAGTGAAGGTTCAGAGCTTAAAATGTAATCAACAAGAGATTTCACAAACATGAAATGCACTGTTAATAGTTAAAAGGTTAAAAACCTGAACAAATGACCAATGAGCCCACTTGCCTGACACAGCAACCACACAGGTCGACGGAGTGTGTGGGCTGGCGTTTGGCTAGCAGTGTGTGTAGTGACCAGCAGCAAATCACTACTCACACACCACCAGCACCAGCCAAGCACCTGTCTACACACATCACCAGCCAAGCGCCAGTCCACTCACACTGCCAGCCAAGCGCCAGTACATGCACACCACCAGCCAAATGCCAGTCCACGCACACCACCAGCCAAGCACCAGTCCACACATACTGCCAGCCAAGTGCCAGTCCACATACACTGCCAGCCAAGTGCCAGTCCACACACACCGCAAGGCAAGCTCCAGTCCACACACACTACCAGCCAAGCGCCAGTTGAAGCACCACTCCAGCCAAGCGCCAGTCCACGCATACCCCCAGCCAAACGCCAGTCCACGCACACCACCAGCCATACGCCGGTCCATGCACACCACCATCACATTTTTATAAAAAAAGAAAATACAAACCAATTGGCAATAGATACGAATCTATAACTACAAACACAACAGCTCTAACTAAATACATCCCACTTATGCCAACCATGAAATCTGAACAAAAAAAAATAATACAGACCAGTCAGTTTACTTTTAAGCTCATGGTTGCAACAAAAAACTCAGTTGTGTGTGGTACAATTTAAAACATGTGGGCACAATATTGGAAGGACAATAGGGGCAGTACATACGACTTTCCTTCCGCACACCTCTTCGGGCACAGCCTCTACATTTCTTAGCGGGAAGGTCTTTTTTGGCTGTGAGAGGAAGGTGATCAGGGAAGTGGTGATCTTTCAATCCAGCCACATCCTCCACCACTGCTTCTCTAGGAACTCCTGCCTGTTACACTAAAACAAGGCTGTCTATCAGAGACTGCTGAAACTCAACAAACATCATCTTTGACTCTGGAGAGCAATCCTTAAATACAACAAAGTCATTGTAGCTTGCTAAATGGAATAAATGGATAGCTAACTACTTATACCAAACATATGCCTTATGAACAGCAGTGTAAGGTACCAACCTCTGATCTACTCAATCTACACCACCCATGTGCTTATTGCAGTCTAAAATGCACACAGGTTTGCACACTTCAGCAACTTGAACCCAAACAGTCACACGTGAAGTACTTTAATCATGGATGGTAGTCAGCATACAGACATCTCTCCTGTCAGAAAATGTCACAACTAGAAGCTCATCATTAAGCAAGGCAAGTAGTGCTGGCAGCGGGAACCTTTAAAGCGGTAACTTGTCTCTATCGGCGAATCACCCAGGACTTGCGCCAGCCCCTGGAGGCGTTGCGACTCAAATGGGAGGCGGACTTGGGGGAACCCATTGAGGAAAAACCTTGGGGGGCGGTGGTAGAGAGGGCATGGAAGAGCACTCGGAATGCTCGCTTTCAGCTAATTCAATTCTATGTCTTACATAGGGCATACTTAACGCCTGGTAGAATCAATTACTATTTTGGGGCGTCGGCAGCTTGTCCTCGTTGTGCGCTAGAGGGGGCGAGGTTTCTTCACATGTTTTGGGACTGCCCGCATTTGGGGGACTACTGGCGAGGGGTGACGACTACCTTGGCGACTGTGACGGAGAGGGAGATAGCTCTGACACCAAGGGTTTGCTTGTTACACGAGTTTCCGCTTACTGCTAAAACCAAAATCACCAGCAAGTTCATTGATCTGGGGTTAGTCCTGGCAAAAAGAGAACTTACTACCCATTGGAAGGCAAGGCAGGGACCTGCTCTTGTGCGCTGGCGAAGGGAGCTTGTGACGTGGGCGGAGAGTGAAGGGAATTACAGGATGGGCATGGCTAGGCGTACCGAGAACGAGAAAACATTGGATATGGCTCGGGCGTGGGTGGCATTTGTGGAGCTGACTAAGCACCCCCCTGAGGACGAGGAGGGTCCCCTTGCTGAGAGGGAGGGTGCACAGGTTACCTGAAGTGGCTGACGCTTGCGGTGGGAGAGGCATGATGAGGTAGCTGAGGGTCTTGCACAGGTCCTCCCCCGGTGTTTGCGGTCTGCCCTGGGTGAAGACAAGCAAGGCAAGGATTTTGATGGGTGGTGCAGGGCGTCTGGTGGACCCCTTGAGTATATTAGTGGCTAGCGGCATGCTTGGGGGGTGGAGGGGGAGGGAGGTATTGTGGGGTGGGTAAGGGTTAGGGGGCGGGCTGTGAATTTAGAGGGTTTTGTCTGAATCTGCCCTTCGGACTGTAACAGGCAGGGCAGTGAACGAAGCTGTGAGTTGGGCTGCCATGGGGGGCTGACGGGGTTTTAGTAGGGTGCTCCTTGGGGCCCTGGCCAGACTCTTCCTTCGTAGCTCACTGGGAGGGTCACAGGAATGTTGATGGTCATGATTGAAATGCATATTGCCTCCCCAACTGAATTCAGTTAAAAAAAAAAAAATCATTAAGCATGGCACTGCAATGTCCCTTCACACGTTTTTTACAACCCAGCTCTTTTGGGTAACCTTTACGGTTAGAGCAGATTGTGCCACAAGCAACAGTGTCCACTTGAACAATTCCCTGAACAATGGCACACCAGTGTAAAAGTTAACTACATATAAATGTTGAACTTTGTTAAAAAGTCCTCTACTAAGTTCCCACACAATTTTCTCTGTAACTCTGAAAGTACATGGACAACCAGGGGGGTCAATACTGCAATCCCTACCAGTTATAGGCATTTCTAGTACTACTCTCAGACAGCATATTCATCGTAATACCATGACATGCCATCTTGCTAGGAATGAACTGCCTAAAAACCAATCAGCTCTTGAACAGGACCAAAGACTCATCCACAGCTGTTTCTTTCCCTGGCACACAGATCACTGAAATCAATCTACAAAGTGAGCAAGGACAGGCCAAACCTTGAAAAGATGGTCACAATCAGTGTGATCTCGGGGCAGTGCTAAAGCATTATCAACAAAATGCAGCATCCGAAGAAGAAGCAAATACCAATTACAACTCATGGTTGCAGGAAATATAGCTGTTGCCATCAATGTATTATTAGACCAATAGGAAGACAGCGAAGGCTTCCTTATCAGGCCCATCAAAAAAGTTAAAACCAAGAACTTCTTCAGCTCATCCAGATTTGTGGGAGTCCACCAGGTAGCTCTAGAGTGGGGCTTAAGTCTGCACTGTTGTCCCTCAAATTCTGTTCAGCATACAAATTAGTTTGCTCAATACATCGTCCATAAACAACTGCAAGAAATTTGTAGGCAACATTTTTTTCACAATTCACTCTACACCCTGCAACACCAATAACGACAGGCAACACAGGCTGCACCATGTTTGGGTAACCCAGAAGCCAGCACTTCCAATGGGAAGCCTTGCAGCCCCGGGCTGCAATCCATATGCCTCTTGCTGCACTATCAGCACATCAGTGTCCTCCTCTAAAACAGGCACTTCATTCGCACTGAGAGTAGCTTCATCCACACTGAGAGTAGCTTCATCATCAAATGATTCCTCTCTGAGAGAAAATTCACTGCCAGAATCCTGCCTTTCCTCCTCTGCCTCAGATGCAGAGTCAGTCTCATAATCATGGTCAGAAGAAGACTTGAAAAGCATCCCAACAATATGCTGAGCGGTCATCCTGTAGCTAGCCATAATCCTTAGTTATACAAGTAACTTGACGAATAAGTCAACAGTACACTGTGTAAAAAAGATATCAAACAAAGTGTGGATTTATGAAACAAAAAGAAAAACTACAGGCATATAACATTTGCAATGTAAAGTCAATCAATGCAAAGCACACAAAGACCTATACACTGTTAAACAATGCCACTCACTTGCCAGAGGCCGCTAGACTCACCAGCACATACTCTGCACAGACACAGCTAGCACCGATATCCCGCTAAAAAAGAAAATTACACACAAGGCAACACAATACACATTGTGCACAAATACAAGGAAAATGTCACACGCATTCAAACAGAAGAGAAATAGGCTGCTATTATTACAACATTTCCAAAAAACACATTCATGCAGGTCATTGATACTGATTTGTAGTAAACAATATAAAAAAACGTTTCCTTACCAAACACTTGCAACTACACAAACTGCAGCTCTACCAGTGCCAGAACCACAAGCACAAGTTACAACAAAGTAAAACAAAAGATTTGCACTAAAATGAAAAAGAGAAAAAAACATTAGGATCACAAATAATTGCAAAACACGCAGGCCATCAGCTGAACTACATTTAACACACAAACTTTCCCTGGTGGTCTAGTGGCTTCTGCCCCCCCCTGGAGGCACATGGGCTTAAAAATACAAGGCCTATATGCCCTCCAATGGGGGCAGAAACAGCCAGAATATTGACTCCCAAAAGGGGAGCAACCCTTGCCGAAGGGGACACTCCCCAAAACATTTTATGCCATAAACAATAAAATCCCTAGTTTCTAGCAACTCCTGCCCCCCTTGGGACAGATGGGCCTAAAAATATAAGGCCAATCTGTCCTCAAGGGGGGCAGAAATTGCCAAAACATTCACCCCCAAAAGGAAAGTGACCCTTGCCCAAGGGACCACTCCACAAAACATTTTTAATTACATACCAAAAAATCCATGGTGATTTAGTGGATTCTGCCTGGGCAAATGTGCCTAAAAATATAAGGCTGATCTGCCCCAAAGATGGGCAAAAATGGCCACAATATTCATCCCCAAAAGGGGAGTGACCCTTGCCCAAGGGACCACTCCCAAAAACCTTTTGTACCATATACAAAAAAAAATCCCTGGTGGTCTAGTGGCTTCTGCCCCCCTTGGGGGCAGATGAGCCTAAAAATAGAAGGCCAATCTGCCTTCAAGGGGGACTGAAATGATGAAAACATTCATCCCCAAAAGGGGGTGACCCCTGCCCAAGGGACTACTCCCCAAAACATTTCTAATTGCATATATAAAAAGTTCTTTGGTGGTCTAGTGGCTTCTGCCCCCCCCCCCCAACTGGGGGCAGATGGGCCTAAAAATATATGGCCGATCTGCCCCCATGGGAGCAGAAATGGCCAAAACATTCATCCCCAAAAGGGGAGCAATCTTTGCCCAAGGATTCGCACCCTGTATTTATTAATAAATTAATCTCACTCAGCCCCCAGGGGGGGCCGAAACACAGATGCACATGCACCCAGGGGAGTGACTCTTGCCTAAGGGGTCGCTTCAACCAATATACTAAAAAAACATCCCTGGTGGTCCACTGGATGGATTCCTGCTCCACAATCACAGGCCTCACCCACGATCGTGGAGCAGGAATCCATTCAAAACAGGCACAGGGGGAAAGGAAAAACTCTTTCCTTTCCCCCTGTATCTGTTTACCGCAAATCCCCCCTAGAGAAGGACTTATCCAAAATGCGCCCTCTCTCTGGACGCGCTGGAAGCAAATAGCTTCCAGCGCATCCCCAGCAGCCTTAGATGGCGTCTCCGTGAGAGCGTCAACATCATCAGTTTGCCAAGGGAGGGGTTGGGGGTGGCAGCGGAAGCGCTTCCGCTGCCATCCCCAGTGGGGTCTTTTAGGGGGGCAGCCCACGGGGGGAGCACCAGTGCTTCCCCCACGGGCCAGTGCAAGGACGTAATATTTACATCCTCAGCACAGCACTACCGCTGCTGAGGACGTAACCATTACTTCCTTGGCACACAAAAGGTTAACTACCAAATTACCCAGTTGTCTTATTATAATATACCTATCATTGCTCTATTATTTTCATGTTTATGTCTCTGTATCTCTGTCTGTGCCAGTGTATGCATTAGTCTCTCACTGGGTATACTACCATATTCATTAGTGTGTTCCTGTCTATCTACCCATGTTTAAAGGACTACTTGAATGGATTGGTGACTATGATTGTCAGTACTTTAGTACACATCTGACTGACTGTATCAGATCCTCTATGGGTGTATCACTGGATGAGTAAGTAACTATGTCGCTATATGATTGGCTCTCTTAGTAACTCTATGGGTTTGTAAATGTGTATGTAAGTGGCTGTATGAATTGCTTAGTAGCTGTCTTAGTGAGTTTTGCGGTATATAACTTTGTCTGCAACTGTTACTGTTCACAGTGTGAGTGAATGTGTATAATCCTCTGTCACTGTCTGACTGGGTGTGTGATTAGCTGTATGTATTTGTCAATAGGTATATAAGTCACACTATGAGTGGAAGACTCGAAGTATAACTGGACATATGAGTGTGCAAGTGCACATGTAACTCAGTGAAAGTGAAAAGCACATATCTTACCTTTTAAGGACATAGCACCCAGCCCTATGGTTCACCTACAGCCTACATTAGGGTTGATTTGTATGTAGTAGAAGGGGAGAAGAATGTATGTTTTTCAGAACATATATATCACATGCATTATGGGTGGTATACTCTATGTACTACTAGGCATAGGGGTCTGCAAGTGCAAAAGTAAATTAGTGAAACCAAAATGAACATTTCCTACTTTTTAAGCACAAAGAATCATGCATTATGCCATACCTACAGCTTATATGGTGGGTTTAAGACTTGGTGAAGGGCTTTTTCATGCCAAGTTGAGCTGGTACTAAAAGTGCACCAATACCTTTTGCAGTAGTAGGACTCATCTAAAAATGCAGAGATACCCTCTGCAGTACTAGGTCTGACCCATATTTAAAGGACTACTTGAGTGGAAGTGTGACTAGATTGTGTCAGTACTTGGCTGCATATGTGAGTAAGTGTAGATGTACACCAGTAGGAGTGCCATCAGATGTTTAAGTAAGTATACTAGTATATGACTGTTTGTTGACAATATCTGCTCAAAAGCCTCTGCCAACCTTCGCCATGCATTAAAAGCAAAACCAAGGGATGAATTACAAATCAAAAACCTGAGACAGAGTTATAAGAACGTGATAAAAAATCAGAAAAAACAACTAAGATCTGAAGCGTGGGAGAAATTAAGGTTAGCAGCTAAGGTTAGTGATTCAAAATCTTTTTGGGAAGTGGTCAATGCACTATTTCTACAAGAAGCAGGTGGCCCATCCACAGACATTTGTATAGACGAAAACACATGGATAGATCACTTCCAAAAAATCTTCCAAAAGCTGAATCCAAGTATCACTGCTGAATGTCCACTCAGGATAAAATGTATCGCCCCCCTAGTTTTCGATCTGGATGAGATAGAGTGTGCATTGTCGAAAGCATCATCCCTAAAAGCGGCAGGTGCCAGACGGGGTACCCGTTGACATATTCCTGACCAATGGAAACTTCTGGGTCCCTTTACTCACATTAGCATTCAGTGCCATAGGCACTTTGGGCCCTCCTCTGTCGTGGAAACAACCATCATTGTACCAATATTTAAAAAAGGAGATGGCTCTGATCCTGTAAATTATCGGCCAATCGCATTAATAGACAGCACAGCAAAGATAATGCGCCAAATATTATTAAACAGAATGGAAAATTGGGCTTGTGAGAAAGGGATTCTGGCAGAGGTACAATATGGTTTCAGGAAAGGCAGAGGGACAGTGGATCAATGCCTGAATCTGGAACTCCTAGTAGGAAAGTACACACAGGCCAAGCAAGAAAATCTTTATATGGCATTTATGGATCTCTCTGCCGCATTCGACTGTGTTAATCATAATAAGTTGTGGCAAGTCATGGAGCAAATGGGGGTAGAGGAGGCAATAATTTGCTTTATAAGACAACTGTATGCAGGCGCTACAGCGAAAGTCCGCTACGGTATGCTGGGTGAGTGTACCAGATCCTTTAACATTACAAATGGTGTAAGGCAGGGCTGCGTACTTGCGCCCTTCCTATTTTCATTGTACACCAATAAACTAAATTACTATCTAATAGAAAAGGCAAAAGACACTCCGAGAGCATGCACCACGAGACTCCCCATCCTGCTGTATGCAAATGATGCGGTGCTGCTAGCACGAACCCCTCTAGCCCTACAAAACTGTATATCTAACTATGTAACTTTCATGGAAAACCTTGACCTACATGTGAACAAAGCAAAGTCATTCATTATGTGTGTTGGAAAAAGCAAAAACGAAGGAAATTATGATATCGCAGAGAGAAAAGTTGACATAGTAGCTAATTTCTCATACTTAGTCATCATCTTTGATAATAACTTAGACTGGAAAATGATGGTGTCCTTGAGGGCGTTACAGATGAATAAAAGTATAGCCGCAATCTTTAGGACTGCATTGATGCTGGGCAATAAAGCAATAGCAGAGATGGTCAAAATTTATTTGGCAAAAACTGTATCAGTGGCCACATATGGGGCAGCAATATGGGGTATATCTAATGTGGATACCCTCCAAAAAATAGAGGACGGGTTCACTAAAAGTTTACTGTCAGTTCTTAAGGCATGCAATAAGGTAATCACACACAAAAAACCTGGCTTACCCTATATTTCTGATACAATTAAAATGGCTCCCCTGATACTCTGGCTGTCTATTGGGAGACGGTACAAATAAATCAATGCATTTTAAATGATGTGATGAAACTGGCTTATGGGCACAAAATAACGTGGCTAAATTACATAAGGTGCACTCTGGAATATTTGGGGTTGGGGTCCCTATATGACCCCCCCCAACGCAATGCGAATCTTTTCCAAAGGCAAAATGAATAAATCTTTTCACACTAAAATGCACAAAAGAAAGAGAGCACAGGAACAAAGATAAAGTCACGGTAACTGCCTATAACAACAGACCTTCTCTAGTACATGGCCCATCTTCGTACCTGGGTTGCGTGACTAATAATCGCCATAGTTTTCTCTTAACAAGGTTTAGGTTGGAATATGTAATGTAATGCTGGGATACCCAGCCAACGTGTTTTCTGAGACCCAACTAGGACAATGTCCATGTGAGTCCCGATCCAAACAGTCAATCAAACACTTAGGGGGATATTCTCAAGAAATTGTGTTAACTATCGCCAAATTCGCTTAACGCAACTTCTCACATCGCAGTCTATCATGGGAAAATAACACTGTGTTAACGCAGTATTCCCAACCTGGCGGCACCATGCGATAGTCACACGTCAACGCGACAAATGCCTGCGTTAAAATTAACACGAACGCCCAAAAAGTTGCGAAGTCCCAAATCGCGAATCAAAAAGCAGCGATAACCAGCGGCAGGCCTGCGATTCCCACGCGACATGCGGGAAAATGCACTATAAAAGCAGAGAAAAAAAAGAGAAAAAAATGCAACTGCGTAGCACCATGGACGCACCTGGACCGAGTGCAGAGGACAACGCGAACCCCACAAGCCCCACAAACGACCAGCCAGGACCCCCGGGGCCGGGGAAGGGCAAGGAGATGAGGAAGACGGGGCAGTCCGCAGGAAAACCGGATCATCGTCACGGAGGTGACAGAACACTACCAACAACTGCCCGTCACCTCCACTGTGTCATCAGCCACACAAACGGAAATATGGCAACACATTGTGAACAACGTGAATGCAGTCGGAGTGTTGAGGAAGACAATGGAAAAGGTCAAGAGGCGCTGGAATGATGTGAAGGACAAAATCAAGAAGAAACCTGATGCCAACATGAAAGCAGCAACGCAGATTGGAGGTGGGGGACCAGCGGCACACCAGGAGCTGGATGACATTGAGAAAATGGTGGCCACAGTCATCAGTCGGTATACGGTGCCAGGAGTTGGGGATCGGGACACTGCTCAACATGACCTGACACAACATCAACAGGGTGAGTACCGACCAGGGACTGGGGGGACGGGGGGAGATGGGCACATTGGCACACATGCACAATTAATTAGAGCACACTGCACACCCACAATGACTCTGGATCATGTCCCTGATCCCCGTGCCACACTGCAGCATACATACAGAAACTCATGGAATGTGTGTTGAAAAGAATTTATTTGCACATGCTGTGCCTGTGGTCAGTTTGTACTGTCTCATGATTGCTAAGGACTGCCACAATGTCACGTCCTCATGTGAAGAAATTGTCAATGATGGTGTTCCTACGGGCTATTCCTGCTGCAGCTGCAGTGGGGAGTAGTCCACCTGCCTCATCTTCCTCATCATCATCCGGTGCATCTGACAGTCGTAACCATGGGGCATTGGTGCGTACACATATGTTGTGCAACACACAACATGCAACGATCATCTTGCACACGATGTCTGGGCTGTACAGGAGCCTCCCACCTGTGATGTCCAGGCACCTGAAACGTGACTTCAACACGCCAAATGTGTGTTCCACGATGCCCCTGGTGCGTTTGTGGGCCGCATTGTACTGCCTCTGGGCCTGTGTTCGTGGCTCGGAGGGGTGTCATCATCCAAGGGCGGAGTGCATATCCTTGATCACCTGAGACAGTGCAGAGAGACATGAGTCAACAGTTGGTTCTGCATGATGTGTAGGCAGGCTCACTAGTTCATTGGCATGTGATATGTGTGTCATAGTGATTACTGTTTGACATGTACTGCTTGTAGCAAATGAGCACCATCAATGTGTACAACGTAGCCTCACTGCTGCTCCTCCCTCCCCCCGAGCCCATTTACTTGTGTGCGCTGCGCGGTTGCATCACTTGCACTCCTACGGCACACCTTCGTCATGCCTGTCTGCGCATGTCCACAAGCCTGACAAGAACACTGTGATGTTGTGCGTTGAAGGTGGGCGGCCATGTGTGTGTAGGCCTATGGTAAGGATAGGGCGGACACAGATGTAGAGTTCATGGCTGGCTGAACTCGTGATGCGGTCGAGGCAATACCTTTGGCCTATGCTGCGGTAATAGCGACATACACACAACAGTTGGCATGTATGATCCCGGACCTCGAGCGGGCTTGTGCTCATTCATTTATCCCTTTGGCCGAGCCCGCACTCCGGGGGCATGCCACATTGCAACATTGTCCATTGCGGGACGGGTGGTGCAGACACTACAACAGAGACACACGCCTTAGGTACTTCATTGGCAAGCCCAACACTTAACCACGCCCAGAGCCCCGGGGTGATTATCCACACCCCTACGCTGGACTGTCGTATGCCAGCCCACTCCGGCAACACCTACAGGGGGGTGCAACACAGCTACATGTCCCAGGTCTCCCCCACTGCCTGAAGTGACATGGTTGCGTCCGCTGTACACAGCACAATGCAATGTGGTAGGGCCCGGGGCCCTCATGCATACACAATGACCACACGGACAAACTTAGATAGTTTGTGGAACTGGCTACGGGCACGTGCGCCCGGGCCCTTTTATTGCCAGGGTCACATGTGTGAGTGTGAGCCAGCCCTCAATGGGTGGTTGGTGCTGGCAACAACTACAACAGTGATCAGACAATCAGAAGTTCACAGTTCAAACAGCAAGGGTCCATGACTTGAGCGGCACGGAGTTAGTGGCCCCGGATGCACAGCGGCCGGCACATGGAACACCGCCACGGGACGATGACTACCGGTGCACTGAGGTAGGGGCACGAGAGCTGAGCGGGTCCCTGTCGATGTCCAAGGTGAATGTCGCGGGGGTTTTGGGGGACAGTGGAAGGTGTTCTTCCAGGGCATGATACAGAATGCAGTACCAAGCAGACACAGGCAATATAGAGGAGATGAATGCTACAGACTCAGTTTTGTCACCAAGTCAGTATCAGCTACATGATGATGAAGACTATCCCCAGGCCATAGACTCAGACGCCACCACAGTTCAACCAGAGGGTGTCCATGAATTTCGGGGCACAGAGTTAGTGGCACCAGAGCTGAAAGGGGATGCAGTCTGCGATGAGGCCTGTACAATGGTATAAACTCTGCCATAAATAAATCAAGGCTCAGTTCCAAATGTGTAACCTACTTGACCGTAGTGTGGGCCGGAGGCAGCGGTCAGCAGGGGCCCCCAGCCACGTGTCCTTGGCTTGCGATGCACAGAGTCAGTGGCACCAGGGCAGTTGTTGGTGGTGTTCGGTCATCTCCGTAACGAGGATCCTGTTTTTCATCCAGACTGAATCGCGTCTTCCTCTTACTCCTCTCCTAGCGTGCAATGATACGGACTCTGCCATTGTAAAATCAAGACTCAGTTCCAAATGTGTGACCTACTTGACCGCAGTGTAGGCCGGAGGCAGCGGTCAGTGTGGGCCAACCGCTGTTCAGGCAGCTCCTCCTGGTACTCTCACACACGTCATTGGAATGCCATGTGGCGATGATTTGTGGTTGACAGAGGTAGTAGCACCAGAGCTGAGCGTGTGTGCAGACTGCGACGATGCTGTGTCCTGCCTGGTACGGATTGTATTGTATTGGTGTGAGGCCTGCTGGACCGCAGTGTAGGCAGTACACAGGTGACCCCGCGGTGCTGGGCCGCTGTGTAGACCGAAGACAGTAGTCAGCAAGGGCCCACAGACACGTGTCGTTGGAATGCTATGCACAGAGTCGGTGGGACCACATCGTAGGGAGTACGGTGATATAACATCTGCAATAAACATATGTACTCTGCCATTGTATAATCAAGACTCAGTTCCAAATGTGTGACCTACTGGACCGCAGTGTAGGCCGGAGGCAGAGGTGGAGTACGTCAATGAGAAAGGAGTTATGGGGGCCTGTGTCGTGGAGGCCGTGATGGTCTGAGGAGGCTGCCATGGTCGCGGGCCTCAGGCTTGGAGCTTGCACCGGCACGTGGTGGGCCCTCTTTGACACACGCCAGTGTTGGCAGGTGAGCAGTGAGGCCTGGGTGCGCTGGGGTGGGCAAGACGGGTCCTGGGACCAGTGGCCTGGGGTGCAGCAGGCGCACAGGATCGCAGGCACCGCCACTCACTGCGTCGGCCTCGTGGCGGGGTGAGAGGCGCCACCCTGGCAGACATGTTGGCTATTCCGGAAGAGAATCACGCCCAGAGTAACGGGCTTTTTATTCACACCCCTACGCTGGCCTGGCGTACGCCGGGCCAGCCCACTCCGCTCACGCTTACAGGGGGGGACGTGACAAGCTACATTTCCGCATTCTTCCCCACTGGCTGCGGTTACATGGTCGCATTCACTGTCCAGTATACTGCAGACACCAACAGTGTATGTCGACATGGAAGTGTCTGTGGTCTGCATACTGCAGTCTGTCCAGCACATCCACGCCACACTTGGCATTGTGTGCATTCACATTTATGGCTCACTTGCCTCCTTTGCACATGCCGGGTTCCCACCTCTCCCCACATTCTGCTATTGTGTGGCTGAGGTGCCATGACGTTGATGGCTTATGTACATGGCTAGCCCAGGTTGCCACAGTAAGTTGTGTTGTCGTGTCTGGAATGTGGGGATGTTAGTTGTCATGTTGTATGTGATTTTGTGACGTGTGCATTCCCAGAGTTGTGAGCTGTCTGATTGTGGTAATGAGGTGTGTGATGTTTTCCGTTTTACTTACCGCCGAGCAGTGCATTTCCATAGGTGCCATCCTGGAAGCGCTGGTTGATGATTCACTGTCGGAAGATGAAGGAATCATGCACAGTGCCTGGGTAGTTGGCGACGACATTGGTGAAGAGTCCCCGGTGGTCCACTATTGCCTGCACATTGATGGAATGCGTGTGTTTCCTGTTGCGGTAATTGTGTGCAGTGGCGGCAGGGGGCATGAGGCGTACATGTGTGCAGTCTATTGCCCCCAACACGTACGGGAAGTCAGCTATGGCGTAGAAGCCTTGCTTGATCTCCAGCTGTTCCTGCGCAGTGTGTGGGAAGTAAAGTTGCTGGGGTACCAAGCTGATGATGGCATCCAAGACAGGTGTGAGGAACTTTGACAGGGCTGGCTGTGAGACTCCACTGACTATGGCAGTTGTTGGTTGCAAGGTCCCAGAGGCCAACAGGTGCAGCACGGCCAGCAGCTTTGTCTGCAGAGGGATGTTGGTTCTCTGTTGTGTTGGTGCCGTTAGCCTGTGGGCGATGAGGGTCAGGATGCGGAGGATGGTTGTCCTTTTGAGCCTGTAGTGGGCAATGACTTCCTCTGGCGTTAAGTCTCCGAGGCTGGTGCGTTTTCGGAAGGTCCGGTGTCTTTGTCTGCGCTGCCTCTGTGGTAGTCCGGGAGGGGGCCTGGGGGAGTGGCAGTGGGTGTTGTGGCCCTCTTGGGGCTCCAAGCTGCATGATCAGTAGCTCCATGGCATCTGTTGTTCTTCTGGTGTGGCTGTGGGCTGGGCTCCCTGTTATGGTGCAGGTTGTCATCCGACTTAGCACCAGGTAGGAGTAGGTGTTAAATCCCTGTTGCTAAGGCACCTTATTGCATGTTTTTGGATCATATCGCCGATCTGGCTGGTTGTTGAGAATGTTGCGTAGTGGTGTTTCCGCGGGTTTTTGCACGGGAACGCCTACTCTGCACCTCATTAGCGTTAGTTGCCGGTGTCATCCGTTGCGATGTTTTTTGCAGCTGCTATCGCAGGAGAACTGGTGATATCGGCTGTTAGCACCAGCTTGTGAATGGTGCGATGAATTTATCACCACTTTGGCTGCGATAAAGTGCCGCTAACTCAGCGATAAGTCCTTGAGAATATGCCCCTTATTGTTTTTTTGCCATTTCTATGAAACTGAGAGGAAAAGATTCATTGTGCCACTTCTGAAGAAATTTTTCCTGCGTAATCATATCTCTGCACTGTGTGTTTTGCTTCAACTAGAGACCCCGTATGTTTGCTTGGCGGTGGCTTTGTTTCTCTGTGCAGCATTTAAAACTCGCAGACTAGCAAACATCTGACAAAATGTTTAATTTGCTCACAATATGCACTGCATGAACAATTTTAAATGTACCAAGAGATAGCTGAATTAGCATGATGGTATTTATAAGTGGTTTCTTTTAGATGCAAGCTTTTAAAGATAATTTATGATAACTTATTGACATGTCTGTATATTTTTATCTGAACTTTTTATTAGGGGTGGGCGGAATTTGCGTAGTCGTGCTACGCAAAGCTCCGCGAAACGGTAAAAAATCTCCGCGAGCACGCAAAAGTTCCGCGAGCACGCGGAATTGCTTGTTCCGCCCGTTCGCGATGCTTTTTTCCTGTTCGCGAACGCTGTTTGCGTGCTCGGGGAGAAATATCTTGCAAACACGCATTTTGAAAGCGCGAACAAGCAAAAAACTCCGCAAAGCCGCGGATCGCGGAATTTTGGGCAATTTCGCGTTCTCCGCGGAACGCGAAATTACCCAAATTCCGCAAATTCCGCGAGCGGAACGGAATTTACTGCCCAGGCCTACTTTTTATGCATTTGTTTTCTAAATGTGAAATAAAGTATTAATTGAATTGACTGTCTATTTAACTGACTCTGTGTCTCACTAAATGTATATGTAAGTGGCTGAATAAATAGCTCAGTCCCTGTGTTGATGAATACATGAGGTATTTAAGTGTGTCTGGAAATGCCTTTGATAGTGCTGGATACATAACTAATTTCTGAACATGTGAGTGAATGTATAAGTGCCCCTACAATGTCTCACTGGGTGAGACAGAGTCTATGCTTTTGAGAACATATATGTCACTTGCATTATGGGTGAAATACTCAATGTAGTAATCGGCATCAGGGCCTTCAAGTGCACAAATAACTTAAAGAAACTGAAAAGGACATCTCTTTCTGTTTAAACACAAATCAATGTGGATTAAGAAATACCTACAGCTTATCTCATAGATGACGTATGTGTACTAAAAGGTGGGTTTAAGACTTGGAGAAGGGGTTTTTCATGCCTAGTTGAGCTGGCATTAAAAGACCACAGATACCCTCTGCAGTAGTAGGCCTGACTCATGTTTAAAGGACCACTAGACTGGGAGTGTGATTAAGTTGTATCAGCACCTGGCTGCATACCTCAGTAAGTGGAGGAGTACTCCTGTAGGAGTGCTATAAGATGTTTAATTGAGTGTACCAGTACATGACTCTCTGTTTAACTAACTTTATGGTTCACTAAATCTGTCTGTAAGTGACTGAACAAATAGCTTAGTGCCTGTGTTGGTGAATATGGAGATATATGCATGTGTAAGCAATTGCCTTTGATAGTGCTGGATACATAACAAGTTTCTGACCATGTGATTGAATGCATAACTACCTCTGCACCATTTGACTGCAAGAGACAGAGACTCTATGCTTTTCAGAACATGAATGTCACTTGGATTATCAGTGATGTACTCTATGTGCTACTAGGCATAGTGGTCTCCAAGTGCATGCATAACTTAGTAAAACTGAAAAGGATATCTCTTACCGTTTAAACACAAACCACAGAGGATTAAAGCATGCCTACAACCAAGCTTAGAGGTGAATTATGTGCGCTAATAAGTAGATTTAAGACTTGACAAAGGGCTTTTTCATGCCAAGTTGAGCTGGCATTAAAAGAGCACAGACACCTTTTGCAGTAGTAGGCCTAATGTAAAAACACAGAGATACGCTCAGCAGTAGCAGGCCTAACCCACCTAAATATGTAGAGATACACTCTGCAGTAGTAGGCTTGACCGATGTTTAAAGGACTACTTGAGTGGGTGTGTGAATAGGTTATATCAGTAATTGGCTGCATATCTCAGTAAGTGGAGGAGTACACCTGTAAAATGCCATCAGCTGTTTAACTAAGTGTACGAGTACATGACTATTTGTTTAACTAACTCTATGACTCACTAAATCTGTATATGTGTGTGAGTGGGTGTCTGAGTGGCTATATGTGTGTATGGGTGGGTGTGTGAATGGCAGTATGGGTGTATAAGTAAGTGTGTGAGTTACTGTGTAGGTAAGTGAGTGGCTGTGTGAGTGGTTATATTGGTGAGTGGGTATTTCAGTGGCTGTATGGGTGGGTGAGTGGGTATGAGAGTGACTGTATTGGTGAGCGAGTGGGTGTCTGAAGGCTGTATGAGTAAGTGACTGGGTGTGTAAGTATGCTGTATGGGCGAGTGCATAGCTCTTTGAGTGGGAGTTTGGCTAAGTCAGTTGGTATGTGAGTGGCTGTATTGGAGAGTATGTGTCTGATTCACTGTATGGGTGAATGAGAAGATGTGTGAGTACTTATATTGATGCGTGAATGGGTATGTAAGTGGTTGTTTGGGTATGTGAGTGAGTGTGTGATTGATTGTATGGGTGTGTGAGTGGCTGTGTTGAGAGGCAGTATGGGTGAGTGAGTGAGTATGTGAGAAGCTGTATAGGTGAATAAGTAGGTGTATAGTAGCTGTATGGGTGATCGTGTGGCTGTATGAGGAGCTGTATGGGTGAGGGATTGGTTGTGTGAGTGGCTGTATGACTGAGTGACTGGGTGTGTGAGTTGGTCTATGATAGAGAAAATGGATGTATGACTACTGGCATTGGTCTGTGAGAGGGTATGTGAGTGGTTGTGTGGGTGTGTGAGTGGGCATATGGATAATGTCATCAGTGATGTCATTTTAGATGTCATCAGTGATGTCATCAGTGATGTCACTGACCATGTCATGAGTGATGTCATATGTAGTGCATTGCAGGGTCATA
The DNA here is from genome assembly GCA_963921515.1 of Calotriton arnoldi. Lineage (NCBI taxonomy): Eukaryota > Metazoa > Chordata > Amphibia > Caudata > Salamandridae > Calotriton > Calotriton arnoldi. The sequence goes on from CAWUFW010008183.1 coordinate 699,491, forward strand.
AGTTATAGTTAGCGCAGCTAAATATAACTGCTGAATTTCTAAGGTTTTGTATGAGTGAAATCTGAGCAGAACTATAACGTCCCTGTAAACTTTGATTTTTTAAGTAAATTCCTGCTGGCACACACATCAAGATAGGCAATTACAATTCTTTAATTGCGATTTTTAAAGAATCGCAATTAAAGAATTGCAATTGCCTATGCATGTAGGAATCGCAAAAAAAATTGCGATTCCTAAACATTCCTTAATTGCGACTCGCAATTAAGGAATTGCTACCATTTATTCCTAGAGGCCCATAGGAACCAATGGAAATTGCATGCGCAATTTGCGAATACCAAATAGGTACTTGCAAATTGCGCATGCAATTTCAAGGGTGCAAGGGTGCCAAAAGGACACCCTGTTGCACCCCTGAAATTGCCATGTGACCACATTTTGCACACATACATGCCCCAATGGCATGTGTGTGTGTAACATGTAACTTTGAAAAATGCACTTTAGTGCATTTTTCAAATTTGTCACAAATTACCGTCCAGTTTCAATTGACGGTAATGTGCGACCCCTAATAGCGAAATCGCTATTTCAATTTGCTTTGTGCATTACATTTAAGGAATCGCAATTTGCGATTCCTTAAATGCAATCGCAATTTAAGTACTCGCAATTTTTGCAATTCCTTAAATTGCGATTTTTGCATTTGGGATGATCCATCGCAAATGCAAAAATACTGGTCGCAAAGGGGCAGTATCTGCAAATCTGCCCGTTTGCGACCGGTTTTTGCCTTGATCCATCTGGCCCCTGGTTTTTTAACTAGCAGTTGCTTTTGCAGAGTGGTGGAGAAAGGGGGGGTGGCCTTCGATGACTACTCAGCAATCCTGCTGTGTCAGACTTACTGGAGGTAACAAGAGGGGTTCTTGGCCCCCAAAGACCCTCAGCTACCAAGAGGACTTCATCCCCCAACCAGTAGTACACCAGGAGGCGCATTTGCAGAGGTGAAAGGGGGCATGGCTTCCGATGACCTCTCAGCAATTCCACTGTGTGAGACTTACTGGAGGTTACAGAAGGGGTTGTTGGCCCCCAAGGACCCTGTGCAGCCAAAGGGACTCCATCCCTCAACCAGTTGTGTGCCAGGAGGCAAGTTTGCAGAGTTGTTGTGAAAGGGGGCAGGACCTCCGGCGACTTGCTGGGCAGGAATTAAAAAAATATTTTTGATTTATTAGGGAAGGGGGCCTCGTGGCCCCCTTACCTCGGCTGATTTCAGCCCCAGGATTAGGCCTTTTTATTTATTTATTTTTTAGTTAGGGGAGAGGGCTGCGCAGCCCCTGGCTGATTTTGGCCCTGGGGACCACATACCCTGGGGCCTGGCCTCTATTCTGGGTGCTCTGGTCCCAACCAGGGCACTCACTTACCTCTGTTGAGGACCGCGGGGAGCCTCAAGGCCCCCACAGTACCTGCCAGCTCCCCGCCTCCTGGGAGAGACGGCATTGTTTTCACCGATAGGGAATTGCTGGAAAGGCAGCTCCTTGTCTGTGAAAGCAATTCTGCTCCATTTCCAGCAAGTGAGAGCATTTTAATGCTCTTGCTTGCTGGAAGTGGAGTGTTTGCCATGGCTTCGTGGGAGCGATAAAGCTCCCGCCAAGCCAAAGCAAACAGCTATGTCCCGGAGGTGGGCACCCTGGGACATAGCAGGAGTTGGCCCTGGGGGGTGGTGGTCCCCAGGGCCATCTATGACTCCAGGAGAGGGGCCGCACAGCCCCACTACTTTCTTGATATTGGGCCTACCCCGGGGTGGTGGCAGTCCTTGGGGCTGAAAACGGCCTGGGAAGTGGGCCGTGCATCCCACTCCCATCTTTACAAAAACATGTTGGCCCCAGGGAGGTGGTGGACACCGGGACCCCAGGGTCCCTGATGCCCCCACTACAAATTGATCATGGCCTCAAGGAGGTGGTCCCAGGGGGATCCGAGAAAACCCCCATAAGAAAGAATCAGCCCCTGGAAGGTGGTGGTCCCCGGGGCATGGGGGATCCAAGAGGCTCTCCTTTTTCTTCACATGTGGCCCTGGGAAGGTGGTGTTTCCTGGGGCCGAGGGTCCTAGAGAATCCCCATTTTAAAATATAAAAGCTCCGGGGAGGTGATGGTCCCCAGGGATTTAATAAGACCCAGTAGGAGGGCCCCATGTGCCCCCCCCTTTATCCTTTATTATGCAATTGCCCCAAGACCTGAGGGCTATGGCTGAAGCTGTAGCCCACATGCTAGTAGTTATGATTTTCTGAGACATGTACCTATCCAGGTTGGCCACACTACTAGGTCCATACACCTCACCCTCCAAACATCACTAAGACCTGCCCCTCATTGTGGAAACATAGCTCATCCAGTCGCTTCACCATTCTCTGTTTGACATCCTCCTGCTTTGACATATGTGGCATAGTCAGACATTTCTCTTTCCAAATCCCTCCTGACATGTGCTACACATTTACCAAGATCCACATCACATGTAGGATGTAGTAAACCAATGCCCTCTTCTATGGCATCCCATTCCAGCAGCATCACAAGTGTGACACTATCAGATACAGCAGTGAATGAGTATCACTGAGGCTATCTTTCAGTAGACACGTAACTTCTCACCTCCTTGCTATGCAATGTCTTCTCATTCAGACACAGTGCAAGTTCAATGTGCTCAGCCACCCCTACATTGCACTACACTACCAGGGCCTCACCACGCTCACACACTATCTATTCTTCCAAAATACACTCATGGTCATCTGGTGTGCATCACTTGCATTCACCCCAACCCCCAGTATAAATTTGCACATTACAGAAGGTAGGGCGGTATCTACCATAACAGCCAACACCTGTGTGCTCTCACCCCGCATATTGGGACAGCTGTGTGCAATGTAGTTTCATGCTAGTGATTGTACATGTGGCTCTGCACTTTCATATGTGGTGATACTTCACATACACCACACCTAAACCACCTCTCAGGTGAGGATTTAATCCTGTGGCAACCCCATTCCATTCCACTGCTTTACAGTCCAGATTTGGCTGCATATCTCCAAGACAGACACACTAGCCTCATGGCGCAATGGGGCCTTCATTGTCAGAGTGGGCAGGGTTCAAGTGTCTATGCATGATGTGGTGGTCCAGTCCAGGCTTTTAGCTTTGTATTGTGGGACTTGGAGTCCTGGTTACTCATGTTATCCATTCAACTACAAGTCCCAGTATACAAAGGTGAACCTGGACTGATGCTGCACATCACTCATGGACTGGAAAGACTTGACAGAGCTCGACTGGGTTGTGCAATGTTTAGCTGGGCAGTATGACTTACAGTTAAGTGATGTATGAATTAACAAGTGTGAGATTCCTGCCTTTCCCTTGCACACAGCACAGTGCAGCACAGGAACATAGCTTGCTATGCTGCACAGCATTACATTTTTAACTGCATTGCCCCTTGTTGTCACTTACCCTGTAGATATTCCTGGTTGTCTGACACAGTACTGTCCTGTCCTTGCACTCATGCCACCAACTCTGCTGGGATGACTGATGCCATCTGCTCCTCCAAGGTGTCCAGCTCCCCCTGATCCTCAGGTCCTCCTCCTCTGGTCCACATGGCTGCCCTCAGGATGTTAGCTAGTTTCTCCTTGTTCCTACGCGTATAATCATGCCAGCGCTTCTTACACTCTGGCACTGTCCTTTTAGCTTGCCATACACTGTTAATCTTGTCCTCTATAAACTGCCAAATGGCTTCTTTCTTTCCTAATGGCAATTTTAAGGTGACAAAGAGTTGATGTTCATGCGTTGCCACCTCTGTTATTAGAATTTGATTCTCCTCCTCACTGAAATGACTCTTCCTCATGCCCTGGGGTTCTTTTGGACATTCTGGCTGGTGTTGGGGTTTTTGGGGTTGTTTCCCTGATTTCTGCTGCCTGCTATCTACTCCATCTCCACCTTTTGGTCTATATGTAAAACTTTTTTTTTAATGCATCCTTTTTAAGGTATTTTTGATACATGACATACTGTAATGTGGTACAAAGCTGCTTTGTGGCACGTAAGCATTGCTTTACAACCCACAAAGCAGCCTAGCATCACTGTGGGTGCACATGTGTCACTTTTCTCTGCAGCAGCCATTCCACAGATTCATCATTTTGTTTTATGCACCTTACGACTTGGTGCGCTGTACCATAAATACGACACATCCATGGCATTTGGAACTGTCGCACCGCAGATTAACTTTTTCTGATGCATCAATGCCTCGCCACAGCGATGTCAGTTCTCATAAATGAAGGCCACAGTTCTAAAAGTGTAATAGTCTAGTTGTAGTTATGACATCATGCGGCCTACCAGGGGTAATGTCTTTATAAGACTTTACATATGCTAATGTGCCTTATATACCAAGAACTAGCTCAAATGCTAAAGTTCTCATTCACAGAATATCTTTCCTTACATTAGGACAGGAAGTACAGGTAAAATCATTACTTAAAAATTGTAGTGAGTGCAATCCACAGTGCTGCTTAATTGTAGTGATATAGCGTGCACTTTTGGGGATTTTTGTACAATCTTTATGATAGTTTTTCCCCCACTTTTCAATGGTGATTCGTTCAATAATACATCATTTAAGGTGCATGAATATAGAAACTGAGAACAGTAAAAAAAGAAAAATGAAATGATTCATTTTAATGTAGCATAGCATTATAGCATATGAAACGAGCAGCAATTTGTTATTAATAAGTTATGCATTATTGAAATTGTAATATATATTGTGTATGTAATCTTAAAACTGTATGTGTTTTTGTGGTTTTCTCATGGATGTATGCCATCATCTATTGGAGTAATGTGTTTCACTAATTACTTTTTTCAGCACTGTTTTATAACGATTACATTCTCAGGGTATACGCCCAGGTTGATACTAATACAGCCACTCACACCACCAGGTACACACCGATACAGGCACTGGCACACCCAGCTACACATCAATACAGCTACTGATACACCCAGCCAAACATTGATACAGCCTCAAATAGCCACTACAACACAAAATACAGCCATTGACACACACAGCCACACACTGATACAGTGTGTGACACATCCAGGTACATATTGTTGGACACTGACACACCGAGCACACACTCAAATACAGAAACTGATACATACATGCACACACCAATACTGCCACTGACACATCCAGGCACATATCGATGGAACCACTTAGACATTCAGCTAAACACTGATACAGCCTTTCAAACATCCATGCACATACTGATACAGCCACAGACACAACCAGTCACACGCTGATACAGAGTCTGACATACCCAGATGCACATAGTTAGTCAGGCACCCCCCGTCAAGCGGCCTCCAGCGTTAGCAGTGATGAGGGAATTGTATGGTGTTCTCTGGACTAAGCAGCATTGGCGCGCAGAGCAGCAGAGATCAGGAAGGTGAAGACCAAGGGTTATACAGTCTGCAGCATCACAAGGTTAATGGGGCAGCTGGTGCTATCCCAGCGCTCCCAGTGCATTGGCAAATTAGACTCCAGTCATCTCAGGGCTAGAGTCGGATCCTGCACGTAATGCAGCTCCCAGCATATGCCAGTTGGTGCTCTCTGAGGCAGGGGAAAGGTTGCCCTGGTCTAATCTCCGCCTCCGGGGCCTCACTGCACCTCTGCACAACGCTCCCATGGGTCCCGTACCTTTTCCAGTAGATCTCTGTCAGTCAATCAATCAATCAGGGGTTTGTTAAAGCGCGACTACTCACCCGTAAGGGTCTCAAGGTGCTAGGGGTGGGGGCGGTGCAGGTTCCATTCCATCAAGGAGGGGGTCTGTCGAAGAGCCAGGTTTTGAGGTTTCTTACGAAGATGGGGAGCGATGTTGTCTGTCTGAGGTGGAGCGGAAGGGCGTTCCATGCTTTGGCCACGAGGAAGGAGAAGGAGCGGCCTCCCGATCTGGTCTTTCTGTTGCGGGGGTCCACGGCGTAGGAGAGCTGGGCTGATTGTAGGGTCCTTTGGGGTGCGTGGAATTTGAGTCGGCTGTTCAGGTATGCTGGTCCGGTGCCGTGGAGGGCCTTGTGTGCGTGGGTGAGCATCTTGAAGGTGATTATCACCTCGACGGGGAGCCAGTGGAGTGTGCGCAGGTGCTGGGAGATGTGGCAGTGTTTTGGCAGGTTGAGGACCAGTCTTGTGGCGGCGTTCTGGATGTTCTGTAGCTTGCGGGTGAGGTTTTTGTTTATTCCGGCGTAGAGTGCGTTGCCGTAGTCGAGTCTGCTGGTGACCAGGGCGTGAGTGACGGTCTTTCGGTGTTCGAGGGGGATCCATTTGAAGGTCTTACGAAGGAGGCGGAGGGTGTGGAAGCAGGAAGACGAGACAGAGTTGATCTGGCGGTCCATTTTGAGCTCGGAGTCTAGGATGATTCCCAGGTTGCGTGCGTGGTCCGTGGGGGTTGGCGGGTTTCCGAGGGCGGGGGGCCACCAGGTGTCGCTCCAGGCATCGGGGTTTGGGCCCATGACGAGTACTTCTGTTTTGTTGGTGTTTAGCTGTAGGCAGCTGTTTTTCATCCATTTGGCGACGGCTTCCATACCTTCTCGAAAGTTGTGTCTGGCGGTGTTGGGCTCGTTGGATAGGGAGAGGATAAGCTGGATGTCGTCTGCGTATGACAAGATGTTGAGTCCGTAGGTTCTGACGATGGGGGCGAGTGGAGCCATGTAGACGTTAAAGAGCGTCGGGCTGAGGGAGGCGCCCTGGGGGACTCTGCAGGTGGTAGGTGTGGGGTCCGAGAGGAAAGGGGGAGTCTGACCCGCTGCACCCTGCCGTAGAGGAAGGAGCGGATCCAGTTGAGGGCCTTGTCCTGGATTCCTGTGTCGTAGAGTCTGCGTATTAGGGTGTGGTGGGAGACTGTGTCGAACGCCGCTGATAGGTCGAGGAGGATGAGGGCTACTGTTTCTCCTTTGTCCAGTAGGGTGCGGATGTCGTCTGTTGCGGCGAGGAGGGTGGTTTCCGTACTGTGGTTTTTTCTGAAGCCGGATTGGGAGGAGTCGAGGATGTTGTGTTCTTCAATGAAAGTGGCGAGTTGGCTGTTGATGGCTTTCTCGATGACTTTCGCTGGGAACGGGAGCGGGGAGATGGGTCTGTAGTTTTTGAGGTCGGTGGGGTCCGCTGAGGGTTTCTCTAGTTGACTCTCACCTCCTCAGATCATGGGGGCCGCATACCGCCGCCAGCTTCCATCTATGGTGGTACAGCTCATTTCTGGCTTGTGTCAGCAACTGGGTCTCCAGCTGCAGGACCACCACCACTGTCGGCTGCTGTCAGGGAGTCTGATCAGTTAGAACTTGGTCGAGGCAGGCGTAGGGAGCTCTCCCCAGGTTTAGGCCCAGACAGTAATGGCCCTTGTTCAGTTGCCCAGCACTGCATGCCGTCCTCGGTAGAGTTGGGCCCACCATGCTGCAGCTTGTGTCGTAGCCGCAGGGGCACACCACAGCCATACAACCAAGGTCACTGGCAACAGTCGCTGGTTGTCATTCATTCAATAAACTTTATTTTGGCCACTAGGTCCAGAAAAGTACACATAAGACAATTACAATACAAATGTTATAAAACATACAAAGATAAAAATACAATATAATTTATAATAGAGTCATCTTAAAATAGTATTTTTTTAAAAAAAAGCAATGATATTGTTACCTTAAAAAGCCAAATTAAAACTTCTAGGTGCCGGCCACAGTCAGAAGGGATATCAACTCCATTATAAAGAAGATAAGAGCTTTTTGCGTAATATCCACATGGACCCAAGAAACTTAACAACAGGGATAGCAAAAGATAAACTAGAATCCAACCTCAAAATACGGAGAGCAGCTAGATGCCTATGCTGACCTAATTGTCTACAAACAGGAGCTATCCAATGTCTACGGGGTCTTGCACACTGAGGACAGGCAAAGAGGACATGGGAATTGCTTTTGATCATGGTAGAGCAACGGGGGCAGGAGTCAATAGCCCCTGCAGTCCGGTAATGTGTGAAAGCCCTCAATGGACGAGTCCCTGCTCTAAATTGAAAATACAGCTTTCTGTCACTTGGGACAGTCACTTGGTACCAATATGCCTCATATCCTACCTGGTCCTTAATATCCAGAACATCTTGTGATGTTCTAGGCATATACGTTCTGCATTGAGCTTTGGCCTCTAATGCCATCCAATAAAGCTTTTTCAGGTCCAATTTAGATGGAAAAGTGGTAGTGCCTGGATTCACACACAGCTCAGAAGCCCCAATGTCATATAGTAACTCCTTGATGTGCGAAAGCCAGAGAATTTTAACAGAATAGGTGGCAGAGATGACATCCTGTAAGGCCGAGGTATATGTACGAGTTCTGGAGTGAACCATAGTCTCCTCCAGTATAACAGGGGTCGAAGTCTTGCCTTATCATATACACTTCTGATACCAAAATCCAATAGCACAGGTACCAGAGGGGTGCTGACGGGGAGAGATGTTATTTTATGATAACATTTGTTTTCAGTACTAGTTAGTGCATCTATATGTGCATGTCCCTATAGCTCAGCCCCATAAAGAACCTACCCCAGAACCCTGAACTCATATAACTGAAGAGCAGGCCTCATAGGCTTTGTAAAGGAGGCATTATACTCTTCAGGGACTGCCCCCGATAGTTGCTGAAGTTTTAAAACTGATTTTCTCAGGTGGGGTTTCCAAGACAAATTATTACTAAAGATGATACCAAAATACGTAAAGCTGTGTACAATTTCTAAAAGTTCCCCCCTAGTTCTATTCCATTTTTAAAAGTTTTGTGTGGGTTAAATGTCATCAGCTTAGTTTTAGTCATATTCATCTCCAGGCCCCTGTCCATACAAAATTCCTCAAAGGCTGTCAGAAGTTTTTGAAGGCCACTCGGGGTCTTGGAGACAAAAGAGTATTGTTTGTGAATAATAATATTGGAATTTTCACTTGGGCCAAAGAAGATGCATCGACATCAAGTTCAGTCAGTGTGGAGACAATACAATTGATATAAAGTGAAAAATGTGTAGGGGCCATAACACAGCCCTGTCTTACTCCCCTGGAGATGCTGATCTTTTCTGTCAATTCATTCTGCTTTGCCCATCTTAAATGTGCAAATTTATTCTCATGAGGTCGAGCTACCAGTGCCACTGGTTGTCTTCCCCTTGGCATCAGCAGGCGATTGCATACATTTTTATTCACAGACGGAGCACCTGTGGTGGGATTGCCAGGTCCGGGCCCGGGAGCTCTGTATTCAAGTGACCGCCAACTTCGACGGTTAGCCACGCCCCCCAGCCCAATTGATTTGTTAGCCAACCTCAGATGCTTTCCTGCAGAATGGCCTTGCTTGAATGCTGTTTTTGCTCTTCTTACAAATGAATGCCCAAGGATCCCTACACTGACTGTAACCATGAGACCAAATTCAAACAATTAAGAGAGGAAAAAGATGCCATTAATAAACACACCTGCTGACCTGTGACATGCCTTAGATCATTTTGAGGCTCGCAAAGCTTTTGTAGCAGGAGGACGTCCATCTCCCTGTTCTTTTTATTGTCTAGGCGCTGAGACAGACACCTGCTGCTGATGTATCAGCACCTATCCTGAATGAATGGGACCTGTAATTGTTGTTGTCTATGCTTGCTACCTGAAGAGCCTTAGCCATTACTTTGCCAAATTGATACCTTGTGAGCAGGATACTGGTGCCCTGGATTAATGAGAAGGTAGATGCAGCATTAGACCTCAAACTTAAAAATTCACTCTGTGGGGTGACTGGATACCAATATACCCCCTCCTGACAATCTACTGGTCACCTTCTCCCCTTTACCCAATTGATCAATCTTGAAGCAAGATAAGTAACTCCCTCTAGCCAAGAGACATGGTCCAGCAGCAAATCTACAAGAATGTCTTTTTGGGATTCTGCTCCTAATCAGAGATCCGAAATGCCTCACAAAAGGCAAGTACAAACGTTGCTGAAAACAGAATCGTTTCTTACTTGGAGTTGCTAATGGAAGAGAGAACATCTAGAATCCTTCTGATCTTGCCAATATCTATGGTGTGCCCGTCATAAACAGCACTCCAACCTCTCCCAACATTTTAAACCTTTCCTATAGTATGTGAATGCTTTCTTAGAGCATAAATGAATGTGAATGGTTAGGTGTATCCACAAGCAAATATAGCATTTAAAAATGGTACCTAGCTTACCTCTCCTCCATGTGCTCCAGGAACCCATCCAGCAACTCAATGAGAAACGCTGTATTTGTGTGCAACATGCTGTGAACATAATTTAAGACTCAAAAGCCCTTTCATATGACCTCTTTGTTTATGGTGGCAGACTGTCGGCAGTTAGGTGTGGTAGGGTTGAGAATCAAGATTAAATAGTATCTCCACCACTGCCCCTCTATGAAAAAGCTAGAAATCCTGCAACTTAAAACAAGACCAGGCATTAGAAACGTTATTCAGAATACCAGGCATATGTTTAGCTCTAAACAGAATATTAATCTTTAATCAATCCAGAATCTGCTCCTTAAGCAAGCTCAGTACCATTCTGCACTTTGTATCTTGAAAGTTAATGGATTTGATCACTGACATGCTGTACAAACAAACGGTTTCTGATTGGTTCAGAAAATGAAAAGCCAAATTTGCAGTGCCTCTACAGTCGGAAACAGCTTTAGCGAAGTAACATTTTAAGCATGGTCTCTAATGCTTCTCCTGAAGCCTACACCCAGACACATACCAATATAGCCACTGTCACACCCGGGCACACACCGATATAGCCACTGACTCACCCATGCACACACTGATACATTGTCTGACACACCTGGGTACATATTGTTAGACACTAAAACACCCAGGCACACTCTTATACACACACTGACACACCCAGGCACATACTCGTACAGCCAATAACACACCCTCTCACATATCAATACACCCACTTACACACTCAGCCAAACACCGATACAGCCTCTGAAACACCCACACACACACTGATACTGACATAACCAGACACACACTAATACAAACACTAACACACCCAGACACACATTGTTACAGCGGCTGACACAGCCAGGCAAACACCAGTATAGCCACTGACACACTCAGGCACACATTGATACACCCAATAACACACCCATTCACACATTGATAGAGCCACATATAAACCTAGGCACACAATGATACAGCTACTGACACACTCTGCCACACTCCAAATCATAGACTGATACATTCATGCACACACTAATACAGACTGACATACCCAGCTACACACTGATACAGCTACTTATGCACACAGTCAAATACTAATACACTCTGTTACACACCCAGCCTCACATTGTTACAGACACTGACACACCCAGCCACACTCCGATACAGAGACTGACACATCCAGACACATACTCATACAGCCAGTTACATACCCAGTCACATATCGATACAGCCACTTACACATTCAGCCAAACACCAATACAGCCTTTCAAACACCCATACACATATTTATACAGCCACTGACACACCCAGCCACACACTATTACAGACACTGACACACCCAGGAGCCCACTGATATAGCCAGTGACACACTCAGGCACACATTGATACAGGCACTGAGATACCCAGGCACACACTCATACACCAAATAACACACCCACTTACATATCGATAGAGCCACTTACACACCAAGGCACACACTGATACAACTACTGACACACCCAGCCACACTTCGATACAGAGACTGATACATTCATGCACACACCGATACAACCAAGGACACACCAAGGCACACATCGATACAGCCACTGACACACCCAGTCTCAAACCATATAGTCACTCACACATTAAAAACACAGAGTTAGCTCTTTGTTTGACCATATGGTGGTTCTAAAAAAGAACCGTTTTTGTATGTAGAAGGTAATTATAACAGTTTTTTTTTCTAGTTTTTTTCTCAACAAAAAGTAAACAGGGTTCTAAAAGAATAAGGGAAGGGAAATGCAAAGAAGCGATTGGCTTCAGTGTTCAAAAAACATTTATTGGCAACTTGAAGCAAAAAAACAAAACTTAACAGCGATGCTTCTATACTGTATCCAAGATTTCACCCACAGAAGACATTTTTACAGCAACAAGCATGTGGCATTTCTCACTGTGAATAACCATGTCACTTAATTCTTCGCAGGGAGCTGGTATTGTCATGACTGCAGCTGATGATGGTTCTCCCAAGGCTGCTGTAGAGGTGAACTGTCCTGCTGCAACTGCTTTCTCCCACATCATCCAGTTGTAGACCCTTTCATTAATTGTTTTTAGGTGCTTCCACATGGCACTAGTCCCATGTGAATACTTCTTTGCAGTTCCTCTGGATAACTGCTTCCTGCAAATAATACACTGCACATATTTAGCAGAACGCTTTTTTTCCTCTGAAGTTATTGCAAAATGCTGCCAGACAACATTTTGTTTTCTTGCAGGTAGTGTATCTTCCTCCTCATCCTCAATAGGTTCTGAATGTCATCCTGGACAGAAGATGAAGCTTCAGCCATTCTATCAAATTATTCACAAAAGTGAACTAAAAACTGAGCAACAGTGCCTCTGGGTCCTCTTTCTACAGGGTTCACTGGAGTTTTTGGCTGTGGGTTTACATGTACATGGGTGAAGTACTAAAATGCCCATTCAACAGGCAAGGTTTGGGTGTGTTATTGAGCGAAATTGTGATTCCATTCCGTAAATTCGCAAAGTCGCAAAACTTGTTAGCTGAGTAAGTTTCTTGAAGAACAGATATATGTTGCCATATATATACGTATAAATATGCTCACTCTTTTTGACATTAATGAAAGTAGAGGATGTACATATTTAAAATATTTTTTTTAAATTTCAGCTAATCCACGATTCACAATTTGCGGATACATTGCGATCACGTGATTGGAATCAATAACCACAGAGTACTGAACCACCCGCTGAAGTACCACAGTACCAAAAAATAGTTACATTTACAAAAACATGATATATTTTACATTAAATAGATATCTGATTTTTATCTTTTAAAACATATATAAAGTATATATTTTTAAAAAATGTTTACAGTTTAAAAAAATTATATTACGAAATTAACAAGCAAAATAAATTGTAGTATACTTGTTACTAAAAATAAACCCTAGTGATTAATTAAAAAAATGAAACATTACAGAGACATAATAATTTAAAAATAGAATTAAAAAAACCTTTGAAATTCATTGAAAAAACCAAAGGTCACAGGGACATAATAGTTGGAAAATGGAACTTAAAAAACCTTAGAAATTCACTGCAAAAAAAACAAAGGTTACAGGGATGTTATAGCTAGACTCAGATTATACAATGCACAAAACCATGGACATTCATCAGTTATATTTACATGAGATAACTATAACTTACTCCCCCACAATGCACTGCTTATGAACTCACATATTACATCACTCATGACATGGTCAGTGACATCACTCATGACAGCTCTAATGACATCACTGATGACATAACCAGGGCTTTCTTGGGAAGTGTCCCAGGGACCTCATCCTCCTGGACCCTGCTGTTTCCTACCTGGGAGAGTGCGGCATTCCATGAGTGGCTTTACTGAGGCAGTAGGGGCTTTGGGCATTAAAATTAAAAATGTGTGGGTGCCGTGGGGAAATCAAGGTTAAAAGCATTGGCTGGATCCCACCGGCACCACAGTGGGTGCTGGCTGAGGAGCCGACAGGGGCGGCGGGGGCCATGGGGCTTCCCTACAGCCCTTTACTAAACAAAAAAAATATGGGTGCCCCCGGAGATCACCTGGGCAACCCATACAAAAATTAAGATAAAAAAGAATAATAAAAGAGCAGCAGGAGCGGCTCATTTATTATTCACTGCTCCTGGAAGGAGCACCCCATAATGCCCTGTGAGAAGGGGTGGGTGGCAAACTCTGCTCTGCCAGCAGAGTTTGCGAAGATTTGCCAACTCTGCGCTTTGGTGGGAGCTCAGAGTTTGGCAAAAAACTCTGATTCCGCCACGTGGTGGAGTTTGTCCCGCGGCCCGCCCCTACTTACCTTCACCCAGCCTCTTGGCCGGTCTAGGTGCTGCTCTGTCTGCATGCTGGGCACTGTGCTGCCACCTCTCCTGTCACTGTGGCATTTATCTGTGATGTTTCTTCTGTAATGAAACCCCTTTGCTGCAGGACTCGCGATGACTGCGCATGCGCGCACATTTAGAGTGGAGACCTTAACCCGGTCTCCACTCTCCATGCGCACGAAGGCACAGTCCTCGCGAGTCCTGCAGCGAAGGGGTTAAATTACAGGAGAAACACCGCAAATCACCACCATGGTGGTAGGAGGGTTGGCAGCACCGTGTCTGGCACAGAGCAGCACCTAGACTGGACAAGAGCTGGAGGCAGTCTGTGCGCTGCCAGCCAGCTCTGTGACTCTGCATGCTGCTGGACTATTTTAGCGACATATTTTTTTTAAAAACCAACACACGCTGTGAATAGACAAGAGAGTTCAAGGAAGCAATGCTGCTGTGGATAGTTTATGTTCTCCAGGGACTATTGGCATCCTGCTGCACAGAGTTTTTAGGCAACTCAGCGGAATTCCTTGTAGTACAACTCCGCCACCTCCTCCCACCCCTACCTGTGAGGGCTTTTTGAAATTGTATTTTGTCTACCTGGTGGTGGCCCTAGAAGGGGCAGGTGCTCCACTAGCTTCCTTATCGTTGTGAGGACTGCAGGAAGCGCAGCAGCCCATAGCAACCTGAAAAAAACCCACAGTGTAATGGGTCATTGAATCGATGACTCTAGGCGAGCTTACCATATTTTTTTTTAAAGCACTCCAAGTTTGAGCTGTATACTCTTAACCTGAAGTGCAGATCCCCATTGTGGTTGGTTCTTTGGGTTTTTTGCTCCACTTTGCGGCCTAAAACGTTTTTAGAAAAATACATGTTTATCTGCTCAGTTGTGTTGCCTGCCTGGGAGAGTGTTGGCAATGAATGGCTGCACTCCCCTTTTCAGGAAATAGTAGTGTTTTGGGGGATGGGGTCCCCAGGACACTGCTCACATAAACCCCAGGGAATGGGACCCCAGGGCCAGTGACCGGCTCAGTGAGGGGGCTACATGCTCCCTCCCCAAAATATCAGTTGGCATGGTACCCTCTTATCCAATCCTCCCAAAAGATCACAGGGGACTCACCAGTACTATGAATTCCTACACCAATGTTTTAGTACACAATACAACATCAAACACACCAATGTATTCAGCTAGCAGCCATGGTCTGCTTGTGCTGCACATAAAAGTATTGAACAACTTTCTCTCTCATGATATTATCTTGATAACACATGAAAAAGAAACTGTTCCTAGAATACAGAATTATGAACTAGGCATGAATTAGTTTGCTCATTGTTTTAAAAAATGTATGTTATCTTTAACCTTTTTGTTACAATAGAAGCATTTAAATGGACTAATAGAGAACTCTACATATTGTATAAGCCTTAAACATTAATAAATAAATGCAAGCAAAGTAAGTATATCTCCTTACATAATCAGCCAACTTAGATTTGAATGTTTTGAGAACTGAGAAACCTTTGGAGTGGTTTTAATGCATAAAAGAAGAACAGTTTTGGATGGAGTCCAGCAAAAGAACATGAAGAAAATCTGCTGTTGAATAACACTCATTAACAGCAAACCATCAAGCAAAAATACTTATTTGCCTAAAGATTCATCACTTTTTAAAAATATCCACAGACACTCTTTTGGTAAAATGCAATCTTTTGTTGCGACTGAAACAAAATCATTTGGGCATCCCCAGTCACTACATGTACAAAGCTAGTTAAATGCTGGATTGTTCTAAATCCACACGCATGTGTCAATTAAAAGTGATTTACAGACCCTGTTCCTCGTGGAAGCCGAGAAACCAGATGTTTGAATATTTTGTCAAAATTAGGCCCTAATTTTCAAAGTCAAAGAAGAAACAGGAGTGCTCAACATGTATTTGATCCTGCACAAAGTCATAGATGGTGTGATGCCTGTCGAAAATGTTCCAGAGACAAGGCTTGACACAGTTATACATTACTATCTGGTATCAATTTTTGTTTCACACATTCAAGGACAAACATTTGATTGGGACACTCACTCACAAACACCTGTCATCATTACTACTAGCCTTGAATGGTTCCTAGAAAGATCCCCAAATCCTGATCTTGGATCACCCTTAGTGGGCCCTGTAATTGCAGCACTTTCACTTGACACGGAAGCAGATGATATGTATGCTTTTGTTTTTAAGACATACCTCTGTGAGCTAAATGCCAGGTTCACCCCTATAATGCAACCTGTGTAGAAGTTGAGGGGTTTCTTCCTTTTTGGTCTTTCAGACACTCTGGATTTTTGGTTGCTTTCCCTTCTCTAATCTTTGTGCCTTCCAAACCTTAGCAGCTTAATCTTCTTTTGCTACTGTTTTTTTTCAATTAGAAGATTTAGCCTTGCTCTTTTGCTTCAATTGTTGTGTGTCAGGGGTCAAACCTGACCACACCCAGTAGCTTTTTCTCCCTCCTTAGGTAAACATATAAATTGAGCAATTTGAGCATGGAAATTGGACAGGTAGTGTCCACTGATTGGCAACTAAATGTATACAAAGAGTTTGCCTTTGAAACATAACAAAAATGTAATATCACCTGTTAGAGATATAAAGGCAGACAAACATGAAATATGAATGATTATTATATAAGAATTTATTTACGTCCAATCTAATGCATATCATATGAAAAAGTAGTATGGCAGATAAAAAAAATAATTGTAGCAAGCATAAATTAACAGAGAGTAAATATTACAAACACAGACAGCATTTTACATTAAGTAAATTTTCTTTTTTCGTATCTAAAAAATGAATTGCACTGAAAGGTTTGTCATTGTGAGGAATGCACAGGAATAGTCATTTCTGTACCTGAATGCTGAAGGCAGACAGCAAGTGGCTGACTGCAGATAGTTTGTTTTTCTGGCATGCCATGGTGTTCTTAGACTGCAGCCTTGACGGAAAACAATGAGTTCCTTTGGTGTTGAAATGTCCTGTCTCCTTGAAAAGATTGAAAATGATGATGTTACTCTAATTCCCAAAACCCTTGTATGAAAATATGATTATCAGACATTAAGTAACATTAGAGAAAATCCATGAGAATTATTCAAAATAATTTGTTCCCCATTCTACATATACATTCCCTCAATGCCTACATAAAACAATATATAAATATGATCATCTCAATATGTAATTTAAAAGAACATTATCAAAACTTATAATAAATTTAAGCCACATTGTCATACAACAATACTTGGAAAGTTGCAAAATAAGCAACAGTTATAAACCTAAAAGATCCTGGAAAAATGATGAACGGGTACACAAACAACAAAGCCCATGACACCCTCAGAACATTAGTGAAGTTGGCATATATATTTAAGTGTATCATTGCATGATTATATATAGCTATATAGTTGTGCATTAATAATATAATTAAGCTTGGTATTAGCCATAGGCCAAAATACACTCGGTAGCCAATAACAAAATGTGGTGCAAAAGCTGAATACAAAAGCAATCTTCTGCAGGAAAAAACAACTGTAATTATAGACCTTTTTCTCAAATGAACTTTGATTAGTAGTCAGGTTTGAAAAATCCATCTCCATTTTATTAAACCTAGTGTTGTGACCGTAGTGTCTCGGCTGTATGGGCACCCGAGAACTGCGGACTCTTGTGTGGTACTATGGTTTTCAGAACTCATGAAACGCTGCATGAAGCCCACAAGCACGGGCTGTGAGTTTCACTCATCTGGGACTGCCTTCCCACATGCTCCTAAGCTTCTATGTGCTGCTCCTTCCACCTCCAGTTCCAAAATGGCAATCATCTCCCTGAGGGTTTGCGCCTGCCTTTCACAGCTGCTAAGCAGCTACTTCAGTTCAGGTTTCCACTCCTTTTTCTTTTCAATTATGGCTGTTTCTTCCTTGATTCCATTCCAGTTTTCCCAAACCTTTGGTTTTCCTGTTGCGTGGTGTTTGATTTCATTTATTTTTCCTGTTCTTTTACTATATAAAGGCTTCAGTTTTGTTGGAGTGTAAGTCACAGCACAGCCATGTTCCTTCTCTTGTTTCCTTGCTCCCTCCTTATGATCCAGACTTCTCGCTCGCAAAAGAATTCCACTATCGGATTCCTGATTCTTTTTAATCCTTTGAAGTCTTCATCCATCAAGGATGTTCTTTATGCCTTTGGCTTTTTGCGCCTTAGAAGATGGTAATTTTTTAAGGGCACTTGCCTACCACATTTTCCAGTGTGTCGTGACATTGTGGCTTCCAGAAAGATTTGGCCATACATTGGACTAATCTGAACATGTAGGCTCAATGAAAGAAGGTAATGGCAAACCAAATAAAACCAACAAAACACATCATCAAAAAGATGGAGGGCATCAGGGAAATCATAGGAATGGAGATTGGGGAGTAAATTGTTGAAAAGAGATTACCAAATTCACAATCAAAGGGCCAGCTTCTGAAAAGGAAAGCAAAGTGGGCACAGGCCCAGTTGAATCAATAACAGGTGTCAAAACTGGGGAACAAAAATTGTTGAATAAGGTGTAGCTCACTGCACTAGTTGCTGAGGTGCAGGATAAGCCGTTGTTATATAAGGTGTATGGAATTGGTTTACCGGTTGACTGGGCTGGGAGGCCTGGTCATAAAGAAACCACAATCCTGGTCAGGGTAAGGCACAAGCAACCCTAAAAACACTAACCACAGATAATGAGATCATTATCAGAGAGGCAGACAAAGGGGGCAACGTGGTAGTCATGAACAGGGTGGACTACAATCAAGAGATCATGACACAGCTTAACGATGTAGCATGCTATGAGAGATTGACTTACAATCCAATAGGACCACTGACCATCAAGATTAACAGTTTTCTCAAGGAATGGCACACTGCAGGTCTTATTGATGAGGAGGAAAAGATGTCGCCTATTTTTAATGCCATGATTGAAACGGGACATTTTCCTAAACTTTGGAAGGTGGACTCGATTCTACCTCTTTTAAAAAAGCCCAGCCTTGAGCCGAAGGACCCAAACAGTTTCCGTCCAATCTCGCGGCTCCCTCTGCCTGCTAAAATGATAGAAAGAGCGATAAACGGACAACTCAGTACCTCCCTTCGAGAGACCCAAGCCCTACCCAATATGGCTTTAGGGAGGGCCATAGTACGGACAAGGCTACTGATGAGATTAGGAGAGCTGTGGATCGAGGTGATAAGGCCGCCTTGATCCTACTGGATCTTTCTGCGGCCTTTGATACGGTCCATCATGATTTTTGATGGACCGTCTAAGGGCATGTGGGATCCAGGAGAAAGCATGGAAACTCCAACAATCATTCCTAACAGATAGGGTACAAATTGTATCGCTGGATGACTTCCATTCAAAGCCGTTTGAGTTGCCCTGTGGAGTCCCGCAGGGGTCATCATTGAGCCCTACATTGTTTAATGTATATGTTTCATCATTGGCTCCGATCATCAGTGCATTTGGTTTTGGTCTCACCTCCTACGTGGATGACACCAAAATTGTGGTGTCTCTGCTTCCAGGTCAGGAGAGGGGCCTAGATAAACGGTTCCAGGAGTGTATGTTATCTGTTGGTAGCTGGATGGCGGAAAATTGCCTAAAGCTCAATTCAGGCAAGACGGAGGTCATTCTATTCGGAAATGACGCCAATTTCTGGAACCCAAACTGGTGGCCGTCTTCCATGGGCTCTCTCCCTACACTTATGAAAAGGGTGAAAAACCTGGGAGTAATTGTAGATGATAGACTTACCTTTGGCGATCAAGTCAATGCAGTCTCATCTTCAACAGCGTATGTTCTTAAAACAGTGAAAAAAATATTACCATTTTTACCACCTGATAGTCGGCAAACAGTGGTTACCGCGCTAGTCTTATCAAGGCTGGATTATTGTAACGGTCTATATTTGAATCTTCAGGAATGTTTTATGAACAAACTCCAAAGGCTGCAAAACGCGGCTGCCAGGTTACTTACGGGCACGCCCAAGTTTGATTCAATTTCCAAAGGAATCAAAAAATTACATTGGCTCCCGGTGAGGAATCGGGTGCACTTTAGGCCTGGGCGGAAAACTACGATACGCTCGCGGAGTGTGCGTAGTTTGCGCAACTACGCGCTATGCGAATCGCACGTAGCACAGTGCAAAAACGCGTAGCGTAGCAGGCATTTTTTGCTCGCTCGCGGTCCTCAACGTCAAGTTGGCGACCACGAGCGAGCAAAATCAACATCCCGGCAAGACTTTTTCCTCATTCGCTATCGGCAACATCAAGTTACCGATCGCGAGCGTGGAAAATAAACCTCCCGGCGAGATTCTCAACGCGGGGAGGTCGGGTTTCTCATTGCGAGTGGTCGCGTATGCTCGCGACCGCTCGCGATGAGCAGAATACCAGTCCGCGTTGAAAAGCTGCCGCTCGGTACAAATCTACTCGAGCGGCAGAAACTACCCGCTTGCACTGTGCATGATGCCGTTCGCAATGATTGCACAGTGCGGACAAGCATCCAGCACTGTGCAATCATTGCGAACAGCATTTCCCTGCCTCACTACGCAGTTCGCGTAGCTACGTGTAGCACGCATAGTGCAAAGTACACTTCGCGTAGCTATGCGTAGCGCGACTACGCAAACTACGCCCAGGGTTAGTGCACTTTAAATCTTTGTGTACCGTTTTTAAGGCACTCCAAGGAATAGGACCCGATTATCTACGAAAACAATTTAAATGGTACATACCAAAAATAAATCTTCGCTCTCTAGGAGCCAAGCTGGTTACAGTCCCAGTTACAAAAAAGGAGATGTGGGGAGGCCAAAGCTTTGTCTTCGGGGCAGCCAAAGCCTGGAATGACCTCCCTTTTCACCTGAGAAATGCTACAGATCTTCTAGCCTTTAGGAGGGGTTTAAAGACTTGGCTTTTTGATAAGTAACTTTGCATCTGCTGCTTTTGCTGAAAGGATAGGTAACTAGCGCCAGGACACCTCTGGGTAACCGTTGCACTTACAAAATTCCGTAACATAACATAACATGTATTTGAAAGTCTTTAGACCGAATTTCCCGTGTCTGTATACTCAGCCCAAAGTCCATAAACATTTACCTTTTCCCCCAGGCAGACCAATAGTCTCCGGGATAGGGGGACCCACTGAAAGACTTACGGAGTACGTAGATCTTTTTCTAGGACCACTTGTCCAGAATCTCCCTTCTTACATTTGGGATACAAAGCATATCTTGAGTGTATTAGTGGACCTGAACTGAGAAAGAGGCATGGTACTGGCCACATTGGACGTAGTGTCCCTATATACGAGTATCAAACCAGATTTGGGATTAAGAGCAATACAACATCATCTACACAAGAGATCAGCAACCCAGTGGCAACATACTAACATGCTTATGACTATGATGGCATTAATTCTTGACAATAATGTCTTTATTTTTGAGAAACAATGGTACAGGCAGAGGAGGGGAGTGGCGATGAGCTCGAAAGTCTCACCATCTTTTGCAAACCTTTTCATGCCCGGTAACTACGATCCTCAAGTTGGGGTCTTCTTCAGGACAAGGTGTAGAAGAGCACTCAATTGAAACTGCAAGAAGATTCAATGAGCTCTTGAGCTGAGACGCCGCATTGTAGGTCATTGGATTGGTCATTGATCTCCCCTCCAGTGATTAAGTCGCAAATGGTGGAAGAAACATATCTTTTCCTCGAGCCTAGGAGCCTAGGAGCGTCATTACCTTCTCAGAAACGACATTGAATCTTCTTGCAGTTTCAATTGAGTGCTCTTCTACACCTTGTCCTGAAGAAGACCCCAACTTGAGGATCGTAGTTACCCGACACCTCTGGGGTCGAAACGTCGACATTTCATATTCATTACAAACTTTAAGGACTTATTTGGAAGATTAAGACATTTCCTTTTAGTTATGTTCTTTTGTAGGAACGGATGATCTGTTTCAGGCCGAAAAGGTTTACAGTATGATTAACTGATGTATATATGTCACTACATACCCCTTTTCCCTGTCCTTCACTTTCACGAGTTCACTCACTTCTCCATCCTGTTTCTTTCTCCTCACTCGAGCACTGTAAATATATCGTGAATTTGTTTATATATTGTGCAACTGCGTTGCCATATGTAATTGAAGCATTCAGATGCTCTATATTCCTGAACCACAATAGATTAATGTGAATAAATCTATGCATTGTGGAACTATACAGGTTAATGCTACATTATTTGTTCATGTTTCTAATTTGTATTTCTGCTACGACCATCTCTTATATGTACTGACTTTTGACCCAGGTCGGGTAGCATTTGTCCGGGTTTACCCCTTTAATGCTTAACAACCTTTTCATGGGCAGACTAGAGGAAGAGTGGATTTGGGGCCGCAAAGGTAGCCAATTTAATGACTCCATTATATTTTGGGGTTGTTATATTAATGACTGCCTATTAATCTGGCCGGGCACCCGGGACAAACTAGACCACTTTTGTGCTTATCTCAACACAAACACCTATGATATCAAGTTCACACAACAAGTCAGTGAGGTCAGCATCACATTTTTAGATGTTGAATTATACATCAAAGGAAATGCACTACACAGTCGCCATTTTCGTAAAGACACTGCATGCAACGCAATCCTACATGCCACTAGTGCACATCCTCCACACCAGATTCGAGCTATCCCATATGGGGAACTCACGAGGTCCAGAAGGAATTGTAGCAGTGAAGAAGATTTTGAGGTCTGTCTATCGGAAATGAAATCCAGATTTGAGAACAGGGGTTATACACCCCTTAACCTAGTGAAAGCAGAAAACAGAATCAGAAAAATTCGACGAGTAGACACACTGAGAGACAGGGAACACAAGACTGTACTAAAACAACCTGTGAGATTTGTTACTGATTTCAATGATCTGAGTGAAATCCTGGTCAGGAGTCTAAATAGACATTGGAAATTACTGAGAGCCGATGGATCCCTGGTTGATTACATCATCAGGCGACCACAAATCACATATAGGAGAGGCAGAACCCTGAGAACTAGGCTTAGCCCCAGTTTTCCACGAGTACAGAGTAACATGACTTGGATCACCCAACACTCAGTTGGTTTTCACAAATGTGGCTCCTGCGGTATGTACAGATGGGCCATGGATAATAAAAAAGAGTTTACTGGCCCAAACAATAGGAGCTATGTCATCAGATCTAACATTAATTGCAACACTAAATTTGTTATCGACATTTTGGAATGTGATTGTAAACGTCAATATGTGGGTAGCACCATAAGAACCCTGAGAGAGAGAATAGGGGAACATGCAAGAGCTCTCAAACAGCAGGACCCTAGGTATCCAATGGCATTACACACAGTTGATTGTCCTTCCCAGGGCCCACATAAACGCTTCACCTTCTATGGGCTCGATACAATTGAACCTAACGCCAGAGGGGGAATAGAGAATTACGACTCAGACACACAGAGGTGACTTGGATCATGCGTCTGAGAACGGTTGAATACGGTCTGAACAGCGACCATGAGATGCAATATTTTCTGGGTGACTGAAAGATGATGGGAGTCAAGAATAAGGTAACTTGTCCCCTTCTAACCTCCGATGGGTCTCTCATGTTACATTTGTATTACTCCTGTGTAATGTTTACCGTTATCCATATTGCACCAGGACCATAGTAACTGCATGAGCGCAATATCAGATATGTGCTAATGTTTAACCCTGTTCTTGTACTGTAATCAATTCCCATGATGGGGATGTATTCTTTATGTGTGGGCTGTTCTATATATTGTCTGATGTCTTGTGCCATCCCAAATGTATTGATTATCTTGTATTTGTCTAAACTTTGTATATATGTACCTTCAGCGTACTGACCGATCTTCAGTATAAGTATGAGATAAGTGGGTTATTGATCATTATTGACCGCATTTTCATGTTTCAAGTACGATAGACTCGATATATCTTGTGAGAACTGGACTTTCAGTCATGTATCACTGACGACTCTAATTTTGAAATAACTTTAGCTTTGAGGAGGTTTTGGGACACACTTGCACATGGTGTTCATTATTCACATACTAGATCGATAGATTCCTCAGTTCTGATACTTTCACGTTGTATACTTGCCTTCCAACACATGGACGATTCAACTTTACTTTATTCATCATTCACTACACGCGGACACTGATGACTCTAATTTTGAAATAACTTTAGCTGTGAGGAGGTTTTGGGACACACTTGCACATGGTGTTGATTATTCACGTACTAGATCGATAGATTCCTCAGTTCTGATACTGGCACGTTGTATGCTTTCCTTCCAACATATGGACGATTCAACTTTACTTTATTTATCATTCACTACACGCGGACACAGTATGCGGTAATAAGACCGGAAATTAGTAATTTCTTCCATTTCAAACTAAGGTGTGCATTCTAGTGGTGGTAGGTCTTTTACGTATTTAAACACTTCCGGGTCGCGTCTCTAACCGCCTCCGGTTAGAACGCGTATCCGGCAGTTGTGGAGTGGACAGCGTACTCGCTAAAGGTAGATATGAGATAGACTTTCTCTGCTTCAGATTATATTCTTGGCTTTCCCCTTGCTCACCATTTGATCAAATATTGATAGAGTTACTTTGTTACATTGACAGATCTCTCGTTGCTTACATAGGCCGTCATGTTAATTACTTCCTTTATACACATCGGCTAAATACTGAACCACTATCAGAAACATCATTTGGCTACTAAAACTTTGAAGGTAAGGTGCCCAGAACCTATGGAACAACAATATTCTCTCTGATTCTTTAAGATTTTAACTCATAATTTTTAGCACCAATGTAAATTGTTACTCTTGTAGATTCATGACACAGAAATAATTGGATTTGTCACATTGCAATGTTTAATGACCAACCGGGTCGGAATTATAACCGGTATTAAGGTGAGATTCAGCTTGGAGTGATTGATTTACATATATTGGCTGTCTTGACTTCAGGTTTTACTCTAGCCTTTAATTGACTAGGACACCTTTATATTGATATTTTAGGATTTGCATTCCATGTTGGATTCGTTACAGGTAGGCCCTGTTCCGTGCCTGTGTGTGCCTTTCAGACGTTTCTTACTTGAATCCTTGCACGTTTCACGGACCAGCTTCAAATTATTACAAACTCCTTTCTAAATGAATTTATTGATATAAGGATTGCACTCTTGCCCTCACTCCTAATACACACTTTACACCGTATTCAGGAATACACACTCTTTTGGTTTCTTCAACACCATGGTCAGGTTATAACGTTTCTGACTTGATGATTGAGTCACAATTCTCTCAATTTATATTGGTATATGTTTTGTAAAGGTTCCCACTTTAAGGTGATGACTGTCTCACCTTTGAATAACTGTCCACATTATTCGCACCTAGAGGTGTTTTGTTGCACCTCTAGATTATGAGGGGATGTGTCCACCACTACTGCTCATGTGAATTCATCATACTCATAATGATATGAGTCCCGTTTTTTGTATTTTCAGCCCTGAAGAAGTCGAGGGTTAACACCCTAACAACGAAACACGTGTTAAGAGACATTACTTGCCTCCGTTTTACTTATCTACACTTGATGAACTTTCATTCTATACGGAAGCATGTGCATAGGAATTGACATTATTAACTCTAAATCAACCTGTTTCAACCCTCTAGATAGCTTGGCACAGAGCAGTAAGACTTATCTCAGAGGCAACTTGTAAAGCACTTCTTCTTTCTGGCAGGTCCAGAAGTGTACTAAAGTGGTGGTGTCTGAGGCCCAGTAGTCATACCCACTTGTGCCTTTGAAGTGAGGGAGAACCTTCTAGAGTTTTCCCTTTGGAGTCTCCAGGCATCCTGCCTTCCCTGTCCTGGCTACAGACTAACTACAGGGGCTATACAGCCATTTGTGTGGAGGTAGGGCACAGCCTATACAGGTGTAAGTGGGACTGTGCCAAGTTCCCCCCTCCCATCCTGTCAGGGATGGCCCATCCAGGCACACCTCAGCTCCCTATTGTGTCTGGCTGTCTAGGAGTAATACACAAAACCTAACTGTCAACTACACAAAGCCATGTTACCCAGGGATAGGCTTCAGGCACTTAAATGGCTTAGGCAGGAAAATGCCAACTTCCAAAAAGACGTATTTTCAAAATTATAATCTAAATTCCGATTTTACCATAAGTTAGGATTTTTCATTGCAATTCCAAAGACACCAAACATGAACTGGTTACCTGTTCCCATTTGGAAACTATAGGCTACAGGCAAGTCAAGTCAATAAACTTTATTCGGTTTTTGTTTATAAAACCATAAAAGTTACACAAATACAATACATACAAACAAAAAATTATAACATAATTTTTTTTTCTTTTTCTTTTCTTTAAAAAAACCAACAAAAAAAAAAACAGACTCCATTACCACACAATAAATCATCTAAAAACATGTCTAAATAAATAGACTCTACATGTCCATAAAGTGCCTAGATTTCATAGATGCCTTTAAAAACCCTACAATAAAAATGATACAATCATCCTTCAACAATTGGAGATACATTAGTGCAGGTCTGACCTGATTAAAATTCAATTTCTTTAAAATAGGAACTAAAAAATGCCTCCTGGGGACTTCGTATAGCTTACAAAAAACATGAAGTGCAGCAAGTCCTGAGGAGACTTTCCGTCGCAGCCACAGGAAGCTAGCACTTGACCTCTGGAAGCCCCCTTGGGTCTTGCTAACAGGAGATGGAAGAGATTCATCCGGAACCTGGTTAAAAGAAATTTTTCATGTGTCGTCAAGGACCCCATAAGGTATGGTTGAGACAGTGGCGTCGATTTGAGCAATAAGTATGCCCGAACACTAGGTTTCCGTGCCTCTTCTGCATCCCGATCTGCTTGCCTTCTGCTCAAAAAGGCTGACTTGGTTAATTCCACGTCCTTTCTTACAATAACATCTGGCTTAGAGAATAAAACTCCCCGCCCAATCCATTCAAATCCTCTTTTAATATAATTAAGCCAGGGGATACGAGCCACATTATCTAAGGACAGGCATTCTCTTAAGATCAAATGAGTGAGGATTAGATCTTCATTTAACCAACACATTAACCAAAAAATCAAGGGACGCAGAGCAAGGGTATCACTTAGGTAGGAGACCCCCAATTCCTCATGTACCGCCATGTTCGAGGTTCCTTGCGGGACACATAATAACCTTTTTAGAAACCCATTTTCAACAACCTGGAGGGGTTCTGTTACCGTGTATCCCCAGATCTCACTACCGTAAGTTGCTATAGCTAAGCTTTTTGCTTGATACACTTGAAGCATAGCTCCTGTCGGTTTCTTTCCCACTTTAGAGGCAAAATTAAAAATTGCAGCATTGACCCGCACCAGTTCCCCTTTTTTTCTTTTGATTAAGGGGTCCCACCTGAGTTGATCATCAAATAAGACCCCTAAATAAGAGAAAACATGTGTGCGGGGAATCTTATCATTACCGGTTCTGAACTGAAAGCTCCTTTTCGTATGTTTCCCTACTTTCATGACATAGGACTTTGAGTTATTAATGGCCAAGTCCCAATCTGTCATGAATCCAGAAAACGCAGTTAAAAGGGTTTGTAAGCCCAGTTCGGATATGGATATTAGGACGGCGTCATCCGCGTAGAGCAGGACGGGAATGCCCCGCCGTCCTACATAGGGGAAATCCGCTCCGGTTGCCCTCAGCACACTATCTAATTCATTGATATAAAAATTAAATAAAAATGGCGCCAAAATACAACCTTGCCGGACACCCTTCATATTCTCGAAGTCCCTGGATACCTGCAGATTTTGTGAGAACCTGACATTGGCTTTAGTTGATGAATGCAGGTCCTCAAGACAATTAACAATACTATTTTCTACCCCCATTGCCCTCATGGACTGCCATAGCTTGGCCCTATTTACACAGTCAAAAGCGGATGACAAATCCATGAAGGCAAGGTGGATGGTTCCAGGATGCGCAACAGTGTATTTATTCAGTATCATAAATAAATTAAGACACTGTGCGACAGTGGAACGCCCGGCCGGAAGCCATACTGGACGTCCGACAGGATCCTATTCTCATCTGCCCAGGTTGTTAATCTCTGTAAAAGGACACGACCCACCACTTTGACCACTGAATCAATAAGCGAGATTGGTCTATAGCAGTGAGTACTATTTCTGTTGCCCTTTTTAAAAACTGGGACTATGGTTGAAGAAGCCCAAGACTGAGGACACCCCTTCTTAGCTGCCGCATTAAATAGTGACTCTAGAATCGGAGCCCAGAACAAGGGGTCTGACTTAAATAAATCCGGGGGGATCCCATCTGGACCAGGGGCTTTGCTGATAGTTAGCCCTAGAATCCCTTCCATGATCTCACTCCTATCAAAACATATCAGAGCATCCTTCCTATTCTGGGGTTCACTACGGATAGGCTCGAGCGAGCAGTCAAACATGGTTTTAAAATGAAGTACCCACTCTTCCTCTGTGATGTGAGCCACAAGGCCCTCCCCCCATCCTTAACAAACAGGGGCCCATTCACAACACTCCAAAACCTCGAGCTGTTCCTCAAAGTGCTAGAGTCAATCAGCTCCTTCCAGGCGTCTTCCTTCAGTGCTCCCTTACGTTTGGCCAGGGCTATCTTGTATTCCCTACGACAAGCACAGACCTCAGTTTGGATTCTTGGTTTGGCTGCCAGAGCCTCCCTCAGCCGCTTAGCTGATTTGGAGCAATCTGAGTCAAACCATCTGGGGCCATGAGAGGCAGTGCCTCTGGCCGGAGCACTTAACAGTTCACCCACTGTTTGCGCTATTGCCTCGTAGGCACCAAGGATCTCATTGGGAGTGGACCTCTCAGATGTACACAATGACAGTTCATGGGCACAAGATGTTTTCACCTTATTATAAAAACTGTCGGGAGACACCTGGGACCATTTTAATCTTTGCTTTCCATCCGTCGGTTTCAGAGTGCCCCCGTTTGAAGCCTCCCCAGTTTTTATCAATAATGGGCCCGACATATGGACTGTTAAAGGATTATGGTCACTGAATTCACTTGCTGCAATGTTAAAACCATTAAAAAAGGATAGCAACGACGGAGAAATTAAAATAAAATCAATAAATGATCCTCTTCCATTTCCTTTAAACGTTGGTACAGGGAACTTAGTGTGAGGGTCAGTTAAAGACATCGTGACCACCAGATCTAGTTCGTTTAGCATATTGTTCAACAGTTTTCCTTGGGGATGGTGATCAAAATGAAAGCCCCTCATACGGGGGCATCCCAACTCCGAGATAGAAGATATTGAAGGATTACCGCAAGGGTGTATATTAAAATCACCAGACACCAAAAAGTTATAAAATCCACGACCCATGAATTGTTGTATAAGTGTTCCCAGGTTGGTAATGTTACACACCTCATGCGGACAAGCCACCGAGTTATAAAAATTAAAAATTCCCCATCTAGTATCCCCCCTAATTACTGACAGTGCCAGAATTCCCGGGTATGTGGTTGGGATCACCTGCAACTTGCAGTGAACGGCCACAGAGATATAAGTAACTATACCACCCCTTGGTCTTCCGCTCGCCGATGGAATGGCCGGGACAAAAAATGCCTTGTAGCCTTCTAAGAAAAGATCGCAATCCACCGACCATGTTTCTTGAAGACTAATTACAGTGTGTTGCTTCATATGACATACCTACCGAGGATCTAGGAACTTGTTAGCCAGCCCTGCAATGTTCCAAGATAAAAAATTATTAGACCTCACAGCTGTATGCCTCACAGCTACCACCCCTGGGGTCTGAGAAAGTGTAACTGATTGTGGTCCAGGAGGTACAGAGGCCCTTAGTCAATCGCAGTTATCCAGTCCGGATAAAACTGCGAATCTGTTATCTAGCGCCAATGTGTGGGTACTACATAACTGCCCATCAGTCTCGGGGGCTAAGTGGGCTAGGGCGGAAGGTTGTTGCCTTGGAGCTGGTTTGTTTAACCATCCTCCTCGTTGGCGCGCCCTATAACCGTTTTCTGGCAATTCCCTGTTGAGGGCTGGCTTATAAAAATAACCCAGGGGTAAAGCCTTAACAACAGAACCAGTTAACGGAGTGAGACTGATGTCCCTAGATAAAATACGCCCAGCAGTAAAGGGGTTGTCAAATTTTACGATGACGCAGTCTCCAGTGTCCGGTTTACGGGAGCTCCCTATCCAACTAACCCTGCGTACCATGAGGATGTTTTTAGATACTCGGTGGCCCAGGGTGGTGTTGTGTGTAAACCAGTGATTTAATTTATTTCTCAGCTGCACATAATTTTCCTCTGTCCCATTGGGGAGAGGAGGTACATTCCCCAGTACCACTACATATGGGGTAGATTCTGGTGGAAGATCTATAATCGGAAGACTCAGTGACTGGTGGTCCCTACCCTCTGACCCCCTTTCCATACGAAATCCTGCTCTGCTAGGGTGCTGGCATGTAGTAACCAGAGTATCTGGACTTCTGGGCCTGGTACTAATAAGACTATTTTTGTCTTGTGCCTCTCCATTCGCTGCAATCCTTACAGTGGGCCCACCCCCTGTTCCTTCCCACACAGCTTTTTTACCCCTCATAGCTGTGTCATCTATGTTTGTGGATGGGCTAGCTGTCGGCCTAGCTGGAGGGTTACAGCCAATAGACCCCTCTAGTTTGGCCAGCCTAGCTTCTATCACACTTATTTTTTGAAACATCGGATCTAATAAGGTAGATAACATGGTTTCTAGCCTGCTCCAAAAGTTCCCCTCCACAGTGCTATCAAATAATTGCCCTGGCATAGTCTGGTTCATAGAGGTAACATTACCCTCTTTAGCACCACTTGTGGGGGGACAACTGGTACTAACCCTCCTGGGGTTCCCTGTACGTTTTTTAAAAATTTTGTACACCCTTGGCCCTTTCTTTTTGTAGAGAAAGATTCATTGTTACGATCTAATTTAAGCTTAGCTTTCTGCCCTCTGGTAGTCACCTTAAATTGCACAGGGGTAGGTTCATGCTCCTTAGAGGAGCAGGAACCAGAGTTTATCATTATAACTGGGGGTGCAGATAAAGGCGAGCTCAGCCTGGCTGGGGAGGCATCTTGGTTCAGTGCCGGCAAGGAATCGGGGAGTGTAGGGGTCAGGGAGAGTCTACCTAGCGGGGAGTGTGGGTCAAGAGATAACCTTCGTTCTGTCAGTTGTATTTCGTGAATGAGGGCGGATTCAGCCCTCAGAATGAAGGCGTCTAAAGTGCCGACCACATTTTTCCCCGTGTTTGCTTTCCGCTTGCTCATTATCAACAGCCTGTGGACACACTTTTAGAGAATACACCAGGCCCGAATAAGATACAAATCTGAGAATATTGGCCGGTTACTTAAGGCAGTGTGCAAAATACAATGTGCAAAATACAGTGTACAGGACACTGATCAAAAATTCCTCAGAGCCTTAATTATATTCCTCAAAAAAGTGCTATGTGCATTATATACTAATTAGCAGCATCAATAAAATCAGTTCGACAGTAAAATGGCGCTAAAGTGCAAAGTGCAGTGCAAAATCCAGGCACATAGGACAGAGTCTTTGGTCCGGTATCTCTTACAGAGACACGTTTAGAGTGTGACGGATTGTTCATGCATTATCCATCAGGGCAAAGTACATTGGGGATTATCAAATAACAAAACAGCACCTTTACTGCCAGCCAAGTAAAGTTTTGATAGCACAGGAAAGGGACAACAGTACCTGTATGGAGGACCTTAGTCGTAGTTGAATAAAAGATGGCCCTTCCCTGCCTCTTCCTGGCGATGACAAGCAAGGACGGGCCCGCCCTTGGCCAGCGCGTGTCCCGCGCTGCGGGGGGCTGGCGCTGTTTAAATGGCGCCTCCAGGCGCGCTCTGCCGCGTCAGGACAGGCGGCGAAGCAAAGGACTCTGGGCATTGAAGTCCCAGTCCCGAGGAGCCAGTAAAGCCGTTCCCCTCACGGCAGGAAAATGATGGCGTCTGTGGCAGTGGTAGCGATGGCCGTTGCCATCACGGCGATGGGGAAGCAGCGGGACCTTGAGTGCTGCTGGTCCCCGCTGGTATACTCCGTTAAGCGCGTCCCGCGCTGCGGGGGGCTGGCACTGTTTAAATGGCGCCTCCAGGCGCGCTCTGCCGCGTCAGGACAGGCGGCGAAGCAAAGGACTCTGGGGATTGAAGTCCCAGTCCCGAGGAGCCAGTAAAGCCGTTCCCCTCACGGCAGGAAAATGATGGCGTCTGTGGCGGTGGTAGCGATGGCCGTTGCCCTCACGGCGATGGGGAAGCAGCGGGACCTTGAGTGCTGCTGGTCCCCGCTGGTATCCTCCGTTAAGGCTACAGGCACTAAATGGGTAAGGCAGAAAAATGCCAACTTTCTTAAAGTGGCATTTTCAGATTGGCAATTTAAAATCCAACTTCACCATGAGTAGTATTTTCAATTGTGATTCCAGACCAAACTTGAACTGGAGATCTCTTCCCATTTGGAAATGATACTTATAACATGTAATAAGGCAACTCCAATGTTATCCTATGGGAGAGATAGGCCTTGCAGTAGTGAACAACACATTTTAAAGTTTTTCACTAACAGGACATGTAAAACATAAAAGTACATGTCTACCTCTGTAAATACATTGCTCACTGGGCTCTGGGCTATACAGGGCCTAACCTAGGGGTGATTTGCATGTATTAACAAGGAAGATTTGGACCTGCAAATGGTTTATTTTGTCAGGTGGAAATGGCAGTTTAAAACTGCACACACAGGCTCTGCAATTGCAGGCCTGAGGCATGTTTAATGGGCTACTTAAGTGGGTGGTACAATCAGTGCTGCAGGCCCACTAGCAGTATTTAATTTACAGGCCCTGGGCACAAGTAGGTCCACTTTACTAGAGACGTATAAGTAAATTAAATATGCAAATTGGGGACAAGCCAATATTACCATGTTTAGAGGAGTGAGCACATGCACTTTAGCACTGGTTAGCAGTGGTAAAGTGTGCAGAGTCCTAATGCTAGGAAAAATGAGATTAAGATGCATGGATGAGGAAGACAAAACGTTGAGAGGTAGACCACCCTAAGGCTGACAGGTCTAAAATGAGGCAACAATAAAGTGGATTCATAGACAACATTTGTGAATATGGGCAACTGTCAAGCCCTGCATAGTGAACGATGACTAACAAAGAGTTCAACCAGCTACCGAGGATCCATTGGAAGCAAACACTAGTTTCCCAAAGAAACGTCCAATGTTCATTCAAACTGGAAAGCAAATCTACCCCCCAAAAAATAGTATGTTAATTATGTTGCTCTGAAAAATACAGTGAATTAATTGACATATATTTATGATTACGAAGAAACAGATAGAAACGTGGAAAAAAAACTTGCAAAAGGACCTTTGCGAGACAATGTCATTCAAAGAGATACATGGGACATGAGGTATTTGAGCCATTTCCTTAGGTCTCAGGATCTGATAAATGAAATTTGTAAGAAATTGGAATATTAGTTGAAGGGGTGAGAGCCCACCTCAAATAATAATCGCAATCCTTGTCAGGGTGAACCACAAAAGTAATTAAATAATCCTTTGCTCAAACCTCTGCTACCTTGGTACAAAGCAGTCATGCTTGTCTTAGAGGCAACGTGTAAAGTATTTATGGAGCAGTCAAACAGCAATAAAGTGAAAACACAATACAAGAAAAAACAATTTAGAAAAATAGAGAATACTTTTATCAATAAAATGATACCAAAACAACATGAATCGAATCAGTAGTACCAGCTATATGAATTTTTGAAGTTCAAGGTTCAAAATAGCTCCGAAAAGTGTTAAGCCCCAAGCGTAGTTATCTGGTCTTGCTAGACCTAGACACAGTCAAAAGTTAAAGGCTGCCCGGGTAGAGCATGGGTCGTATACAGGGACCAGGTTCATCCTAGTGAAAAGTTTTACCTTCAGACTTAGGGGCTGATTTAAATCTTGGCAGTATGGATACTCCATTGTAATGCAACTGTGTATCCTTACTGCCAAAATGAGGTCAGCCTGCCGAATTTAAATGACCTTAGGGTTAATCACGGCAGAGACAACTCCATCTCTGCCGTGATTAATCCCTTCCTAATTTAGATGGCGGAATGACAGGTCAGTTTTCACTGTCTGTCAGTCCAAGGATAACTTTAGTAGAAAGGGGCAGTGTAAACTGCTAAATTCTCCCTCACCATGGGAGAGGACTCCCATTGTGATGGGAGCATTGTATTTTTAATTTTCAAAAAGAAAATCCCATTTCATGATTTTCTTTTTGAAAATAAAAGGAACCTGTTTGATACAGGGCTCCGTCCCGCAGCAGAGCCCTCACCAAACAGGAAAAAAACATTGACAGGAACCACCAGCAATGCCTTATAAATAAACCCTAGCTTGGTGGTCATATATAAATCTGGCAGACAGTCCCTCCACCAGGGTGATGGAGTAATTTACTCCTTTACCATGGTGGAAAAACAGGCTGTCCTCCAGGACTTAAATTAAGCCCTTAGTCACTTTTTTGGAGCTCAGATTCCTCCAGAAATAGCAAGGCTGCAGGCCATAGCTGAAGAGGGCTTCACAAGGCCAAACACCTTCTCTGCAAAGTCTCACTGGGTCAGATTTGCTGGTGCGGAGAAGAGCGTAACACGATAAACCTAAATCATTGGCCAGCAGCTATGCACTTTCATTCATATCAGTTTGACAGGTTGATTTCAGTCCCGCATCAGTTCTCAGAGTAAAAAGTTGTTAAAAAGTTTCTAAGTCGAAGGTTTCAGGAAACTTTAGAAAAAGTACACGTTGACACCAGCAAAGGGTCGAGGTGCTTGGGAACAGCAACTCATTGTCAATACTCATTCCAGCAGAGGCCAGTAGCAGGAACCAGGGCAGGTCCAGTTTGAACTGGTCAACTGGGCAGTTAAAGGAAAGGGGTTTGGAAGCTTGTTGTAGCCCTCTAGCTCCAACAG
Source organism: Calotriton arnoldi (assembly GCA_963921515.1). NCBI lineage: Eukaryota > Metazoa > Chordata > Amphibia > Caudata > Salamandridae > Calotriton > Calotriton arnoldi. The sequence continues at coordinate 734,434 of CAWUFW010008183.1, forward strand.
GTGGTCAGCCAACTGACACTTGGGAATCACTTCTGGAGTCCTTGGTTCAAAGCAATAAGGTCTAGTCATCCTTCATGTTTCACATAGCAAGGCAGTCCTTCTGATTCTTCACAGGCTCAAGAGTGTTCTGAGAAGGGTACTGGGTATACCACTTTTATGTTCACTGTCAGCCTGTGGGTGGGGAAAACTCCTGGCCACTCCCCAACCAACGGGGTAAAAGTTCCCATGGGTGGCCCTAACCACTTGTGCAGCACTTTCTGTGTGTTTAACTGTACACATTCTCACAGTGCCCTTCTCTACCACAATCTAACATGGAAGAGCCATTCTTCCCATAGTTGGGGTTAGCTGTGCCCATACAGAGGAATGACTATGGTAATAGACAACCCCTCACTTGTGGTAGCTCCAAACCAGTTCTGGGGGAGCTCCTCCCCACTGGTTTTAGAGCCAAGCTGATTAGGAAGACAAAGAGAGGTAAGCCTATGTGTGAGCTACATATGCCAGTGACAGGGTAGGCACCCTCTAAAGCTCAGGAAGGGGCTGGGCACCACCGTGCATGCATCCTGCTCAAGGAAGAAAAGCACCTCTGCATGGCTTTTGTCCACTGTATGGGAACAATCCACATCACACCACAGAGTAGCCTTTCGCCAGTCAAGATATCACTAGACACAGATAGAAAGGCACATTTTGCTTAGGCAGGAAAATGGGCAACTTACTAAAAGTGTAATTTTCAAAATAGTAAAATAAAATCCAAATTTACCATTGAGTTGGATTTTAAACTACTATTAAAAAAGTCTTTGGGTCATTTTTCTAGCTGCTCCTAAACTAAATTAATATATATAAGTTGTTACAGTGTAACCTAGTGTTTCCCTCTGAGAAAGCCGGTCTTGCTACAGAGAAAAATGACTTTTGAGGTTTTTCACTGACAGGACATGTAAAACCTTAAATACACATGACCTACTTTTTAAATGCCATGCACCCTGCCAAATGGCCATTTAGGGCCAGTGATAGGGGTGACTTACAAGTATTAAAAAGGAAGGTTTACGCCAGGCCCAAGGTTTATATTGCCGGATTGAATTGCAGTTTAAAACTGCACTGGCAAACCTGTACATATGTTGTACCGTGCTACTTTAGCAGATGACACAATTAATGTTGTAGTGCAGTTGTTGCATTTCATTTCTGGGCCTTGGGTTTATGTTGTACCTTATTGAGGACTGTAAGTTAATTAAATGTGCCAATTGAGGATATGCCAATTTTATCATTTTATTAAAAGGGAGGGTGCAAGCACTTTACAACTGGTTGCCAGGAATAAACTGTGAAGCGTCCTATGGGCAACAAAATAGGGGTTCAGCTTCAGAAGGCAAAAGACTGAGGGGATACCATACAAACAATGGTCATTTCCAACAAAACATTTCCTAGAAATTATCATTTGCTTTGGATTAGTAGTTATATTAACAGCATAACAACTTTTTTCTATACGATGAGATGATAAATGTGGGTACAATTCTTGCAATATTGGATATTATCTTATAGAATCATCAAAGATCGTACCTATGCACCATGTTCAGAATTAGGATGAGCATTTAACACACATCTAAACAATAATACTGATTTCAGAAGTTTAAGTGTCTAGAAGAGATAAAACAAAAACAACCCTTACTTAGTCAGGACCAGGATTGGAATCCTCTTGTGGTGTTACTGCTTCCTATAAAGGTGCAGTCTCTTGTAGTGGTGTAATTTCCTGCATTGGTACAGACTACCTTTTAGCTTGTTCAGTTGTTTCTGGCACAAAATCAGAATTTGATTAGGGTATTGCGCGAGATCGAACCACTTCTCGAATAGAAGAAATAATACTTTGTATGATCTCTTTTTGTGGTAACTCCAGAATAGGGAGAGGTCATACTGGTCTAATTTGGAGGTACTTTGGCATTGGTTGGGGTCAACGGAACAGGATTGGCCACGTGATGCTTCTTGATGTCCTCAATTGACATTTTTAGTTTTGTTTGGCACCAGGCAGTGGTGCCAAAATAATGGTGGAGGTTCCTTCTACCCTGAGACTTTAACAGGTGATTTGTTGGAGGTTCCATGGCATTTTGTTTTCAGAAATCATCTGCTGAACCGATTATCCCAGCTTAGACAGCCACTTTTCAGCAACTTTAGTTTTGACAATAAATTGTGCAGTGCCCTTTGTAGTGGAGCATTTTTTTTCACACTTCCTGAATGGTCTGCCAAAAAAAAGAGATGGAATTCATACTGTGATTACTTTCCAGGATACAGCAAATCAGGCACCAATATTTATACTCCAAACAGCATTGCATATGGTTTACAATCTCCCAGAATACCACTTGGCAAATTATTAAGTGCTTTCTGAGCTTGATATAGGTTATGGTACTACAACAATCCTGTATCCAATACCCTACCAGTCAAGATTAGCTTAAGCGTACCATTGGCTCACTTGATGAATTTTAAATGGTAACTGTAAACCTGGGTGAAAGTCATAAGGGGCATATCAGCAAGGCGGCGCTATGAAATTATCGCCGCTTTTGCGTCCGTTTTCGGGCGAAAAGCGGCGATAATTTCATCGCCTTATCAGCAAAGACACGCTATCGTGTGTTTTGCTGATTTAGCGCCCTTACAACAACGCTCAGCTTTGCATCTCTAATGAGATGCAAAGTGGGCGTTCCGTGCCAAAATAACTGGAGAAATGTCGCTAACCGACATTTCTCCAATTATCAAGCTGCACGCAAACAAACAGAGCGATAAGAAAAGTAGCAATAACCACAGTTATCGCTACTTTCCTTACGCCTGCTTGTAATCTGACTTAGCCATGTAATCCAATGGGAGGTGGATTACATGGCTAAGACCACCCTGCCCTATCAGCAAGGTATCGCTGGTCGCAGTGCGATTATCGCTGGATTTCCAGCGATAATCACACTGTTTTCCAGCTAACGCATGGATTCCTATCGCTTGGGAGATAAGCGTTGCTGATAGCACGCTATCTCCACGATAGAATCCAGCGTTAGCCTGCTATAATTATCCTTGCGCTAAAAGCGCTGAGCGATAATTATCGCAGGCCCTTGCTGATATGCCCCATAAGTTCTTTTATGGAAATTATGTATAAACCCATAAATGTATGCCCACTTCCATGTTATAACATGAAATACCATTCTAGCACCTTGTATTCCAAGATTTACACAGGGACACATTTTGCACGGAATATAGCGTACAAGTGCATGTGACGAAATATATGTGAGCAGCTATTTTAAAGGGTGTCGCAATCCATACTCCAGCCTGCTCCTGCCTGCCTCTTTCCCTACCTATCCCAATACAATGTAACCTGTCTCCTACCTTCCTGCCCTATACTTTTATTATATTTCACTTTCTGTCTTGTTTTCTTGCCTCCGTGATTTTCTTTTCTTTTCTTTTTTTCTCTGGCTTTCTGCTTTTTGTTTTTTTGTCACCCATTCACCCCATTCATTGCAGAGGCAGGCACAGGCTTCCACTCCTGACAGTGCCATACGGGCATGACCCCATGCTATATATTTTCTGAGAAAACATGACAGCACAATTATTTTTCTCTCTCTTGTTGGTAGGAGATAGCTGGCTCGGCAAAGGTTGCAGCCTTGCTGAGCAGAAAATAACCTGGGGCGAGTGCTGCACAGCAAGTGACGCTACACCAGAATCAGCCATATATAGCAGCAGGTCGTTCACCTCTGGTCTGATGTGATATACAGAGAACAGGATCTGGTTAACCAGCTCAGTATAAAGGTGGAAGTTGTGGTAACTTGCGCCCCCTTCCATTTGTAATGGATGTGGTCCTCCCATCTGATATCACCTGTAAGTAGTAGTAAGCATAAAATAGATGCAACATTACAACCACATCCAAGTCAAACCTCTGCCTCCTCTCCTGATTATGGATGGCAGTCAACTCGAATATCCAATAAGTAGCTGTTGATGCAGGAATTTTGCCTAGGTGAATAACTGCTGATAGTCCTAACAGGCTCAAACAGGGTACTGGCAACAGGAAACAAGGGGGCATATTTACTAGAAAATGTCAGAGCATGTAGCAGAGTCAGATCTGGCAGTGCCGCACTCCGACATTTTCAAAGTGCAGGGATGCGCCATAGTTACTACACTGCAGCGCACCCCTGTGTTTTCCCTAGAACTAGAGCTAAAATTAGCTGCCTAGCACCAACGGAGGCACCCTTGCACCATAGTGCAAGTGTGCCTGCGTTGCAGGGAATGATTGTTTATGTGGAAGAACGTGTCCCTTCCTGCACATAAACAATCAATAATGGCTATTTTGTTCCTTCTATGTGTGCTGCATTCTGCAGCACACATAGAAGTAGCAAATCGTCATTATATAATGATTGTTTATGTGCAGGAAGGGACACCTAACGCTACATAAACAATCAGTAATGGCTTTTTGCTATTTCTATTTGTGCTGCAGAATGGAGGACACATAGAAATTGCAAAAACGAGGAGAAATAAAAGCATTTCTCCTCGTGCGCCATTCTAACGCCTCCTCTTGCATGGCATTCGTTTTTGGCGCTGCCACAGAATTATACCTCCTTGTAAATCTGGGGCAGCATAAAAAAGCAATGGGTGTTGCGGTGAAATACCCACAGCAACACCCATTGCAAGCCCCTTTGCCACAGAGGCAATTGAAAATGGTGCTACGCCACCGGAGTGCCAAAAGAAGTGGCGCTCCGGTGGAGATAAGGGCTTGTAAATATGCCCCAAGGTTTCTTATTTAAAGTGCAGCAAACACAAAACATTGATGAACAGAGCATAGATGTGGAAAGCCATGGAGGTTCCTTGTAGAAGATAAGACCTGCTGAATGAGAAAATGAAAAATGAAAGGACAACATTATTTGAGAGTTGAGGTAAACTTGATAGTGAGGGATAGGGGTAAGGAGCATAAACTTGCATACCATTAATGAAGGCCAATCTCCCAGCGAACTAGATGCTTGTACCTTGAATGTTTGATCACGCAAATAATAAAAACATCGAAGGTAGCTAAATCCATCATGTCCACAGCAACAATCACTTAGGATTTAACATTCAAGCCACTAGTCAGCATTATTTGAAATAAATCACGGGGCATATTAGCAAGACCGGAGATAACATTATCGCCGTTTTAGCGGCAGGAAACTGCCGCTAAAACGGCGATAATCGGCTTGCTAATATGCGTTATAGAATTCCAATAAAAGCCCAGGTTAGATGTCCTGCACATCTAACCTGGGCTTCTATTGGAATTCTATAACGCATATTAGCAAGCCCATTGTCGCCATTTTAGCGGCAGTTTCCTGCCGCTAAAACGGCGATAATTTTATCGCCGGTCTTGCTAATATGCCCCATGTCTTTTGAGACCTCAGGGTAATGCCTCTTTGAGTTTTCTATTACAAACATAGCAAAAATGAGGCCTTCTCCTGAATACTGCAGCAATGCAGTTCTTTGAATCTTTAATGAAAGCCAAGCATGGGAATGAAAGCTTATGCCTGGGAGTCATCTGGTTGTTCAAGGAAATGGAGGCATCGTTTGGAGTGCAATGTCTGTGATTGACTCCAAGATTGAATTGTTGTTCTTTGTCACCACTCAGTCACCAGTCCAGAATGGCTTTGTGGTCCTTGATTATCAGCCTATGCCTTGTACCCAGCTCCATTTACATTTCATACACCAAATATAAAAATGAAAACACGGGTTATTCTTTTTTTTAATTTAAGTTTTTACAGCAGACATTTCTGTTGCTTTACTAAAGTATTAGCTTTGCTCTTTAGTCGACAATTTAGAGTTAATCTTCATATTCAGCCAGCATATCTGGAGGAGGATCAATCCTCACACTTGGGAAGTCTAAGTAATCACCCTTATCTACTGACGTCTGGACCGTGATAATTTTTGAGGTATAAAAATGGCTAATAATCAATCATTAGATGCATACACTGGTTTTATAAAATTATGGACAAGAACATGGCTTGGCAAAGCAGACAATATGGAAAATAAAGAAGTTGTCTATGAGGCTCATATTGATTTCACAAAATGGTGAGCAAGCACATGGCAAGGTAGGAGAAGACATGGAGAACAAAGACAAAATGGCGGGCAATGAGACACATACTTGTTTCACTAAATGGTCTTAGATGAACACATAGCAAGGAAGGATGAGGTATGAAGAACAAAGATAGAATGGCTGCATGTGAGAAACCCAGTGGTTTCATAAAATAGTGAGCTATTACATGGAAAGAAAAAGGAGGTAAGGAGGGCAATGAGAACATGGCTGCCTACCCTAGATCTGCTTTGTCCCCACTCCACTAGCAAACACATGCAGCATTGCAGGTAAATGATTGCGCAAATATATATAGAAAATCTTCCCATCCAAAGACCTATTCACTACCAGGAAAGCAGCCGAAAGAATGTAAAAAATCTGCCAAAATAAATAACAGCCGCTAAGGTAGGGAAAGATAGCATGGTCACCTTTCCTTAAAGCTGTTTAGCTTTTATCTATTTACTCTTTTAGTCTCTAAATCAATTTAAGCTTCAGTGAGATGGTTCTAAGATTAAATACTGTACACAGAAAGCTGAATATAACACTGTGAGAACTAACAGGTCAACCTGCTGAACAGTTAACAAGAGAGCTTGAAGTTGATCAATTAGCACAATAGAGTCACTACCATTTTAATGTGAGTCTTTAACACTTGGAAAGCTCCATCTTGGAACACTCCCTTTAATGCAACATAAGCAAATTAATAATTCTGTATAGAGCCAATCGCAAATTGTGCATATCTATCTGTATAGAAAACTATTTTATACCGAAGGATAGGTAGCATATGAAGAGTTTGCTGTACAGCTATTGATATTGTAAGAACTCCTAATTGTAGATGGCCACTGATGGACAATTTGAATTGATGTACAATTTGAATAATGTAGCGTCATATTCAAATTGTCAACTACAAAGAGAAGAACCTCTTCAAGCCAAGCCGATAGGGTTATGAAACCAAAGACTGAAATTATTTCCACTTTCTTCCTCGTTAAAAGCAATCCCAAATACTCCACTCACATAACACAAAAAAATCAAATGAACAAAAGAATGCTACTGAAAATACCAAGGGGCTTATTACGATGTCGGTCGGAGTTGCCTCCGACCGACATTGCCTCGGACTCGGGACCGACCGACCTCAGGTCAGCGGTTCCGACCGCCTGATTACAATTCAACCGAACACTCGGTCACATTCTTACTTTTCTCTATGGGAACTTGTGTCACAGCCGTAAACCGGCCATAATACAGGCTCCTATAGAGAAATTAGGGTGTGTGTAAAACCCTGCACCCCGTGGCAGGCACCCATGGTGCCTGCCACACAGTGCAGGGATTCACAGGGGGATACCCTAGGTACCCCCTCGACCACCAACCATAGGCCGTGGAGGCAAGGGGGCCCTGCTAGGGGCCCCCAAAGTCACTGTCTGACAGCCTTTCTGTGTCAGAAAGGCCGGCATGGAAAGGCTGTGGAAAACATAGATCGTAATCCCGATGGCGGAAACGCCGTCCATAGGGGAATACGGTGCGTTCCGACCATCTGGAAGACTCCGAGAGCCGGTTGAAACCGAATCGGAATGACCGGCCGGTTTACATTCCGACCGCGGACATCGTAATCGGGCGGTCGGACCACAAATCGACCGTGACGGTCGGAAAACCTCCGACCGCGTTCGGAAAGCTTTCGATTAGCGGTCGGAGGCTTTCCGACCGACATCGTAATCGGCCCTCAAATATCTAGAAAAATAATTGTAATCACATCAAAGACACATATTACATAACATAATTTAATCCACAGAAATATGTAAAGAAAGAGAAACTACATCCTAAGTGGATCGATATGTTTTAGGCCAATATATTTCCACCATTTATATCAATGAGATTCATGAATTATAAGTAAATGTCCAGTGTAGGTAGATTGTCACACAATTACCTGTTGAAGTGTTTTGGTGGGATAAAAATTGAATTTCCACCTTCTTTAGGACAAAAACAATTTGTTCTCTTCAATAAGGTTTAAAATCTGTTTTTTAATAGCCTCTCTACTTAATCTACTGATAATCTAAATTTTTCCTAGCTGAAAGTGACACATTTCTGTAGACGTTTTGAAGTCAACCATTTGCCTTCACTGGACAATTCAGATCCTAAAAATATCACAAAGAACAGCATATTTTTAATTTCTGAAAATTAATTTTACATCCAGTTTGAGCTAAAATAGTTACTAAGGGGCCCATTACGATGGCGGGCGGAAGCACAACCGCCGTGCTGGCGGATGCAAAAACCACCAGTTACCGCCGGCACGCAGCAGTCCACACGCCCGCCCAATTATGATGCGAAAAGCAGGCCAAACACCGCTGGCAAGCCAGCAACACCGTCCGCCATCAAAGTGCGCCCGCACACGTAGCGGCGCAGCACAACTGACACACACCGTCCGACGAAACACGTCCCGCCCGGCGCATAAATTACGATGCCGCAAACAAACGGCTCCCACGGCAAAGAGACACCGCACGTGAAAGAGAGGCGGAAACACGGACGCAGAGCACGGACAACGAAGAAGCGGCACCCCGGGCATGAATCCAGCACTGCAGGCCCTTCCCATGCTTCTGCTGATGCACCACCAAGGACGCAACGTACCGCGGAGACGCAGGTAGGCACACACACAACAAGTGCACGCAAACAGCGCACACAGTGCAAGGGCGGAAAAAGCGGACAACCCCCCACCAGCGCGTGCACACTACACATCCACCATTGCATCCACATATGACACACAGGCCAAATCCTAACATCGCAGAACACATGTGTACACACCACCTGGGACTAGGAACCAACCACCCCGTCACGGCCCCAAAGCGCCGATGACGCCGCCACACATGCGCACAACGCAGAGGCCAACCGCAGCGCCATGCATGCGTCGCACACAGACACAGGGACACAACCAAGCAGCACACACATCAGCCCCACCCCGAACGCACATGACACGTGACAGGCCGGCCACAGACATGTCCCCAACGCCCAATTCACGGACAACACCCAACGCCACACAACCGACGCACACATGTCAGTGAAGTCACGCAACAGCAGGACACACCCCAGTGTAACAAACATGGCGAAGCACACAGCGGCGGCAACACCAACTAGGAGAAGCAGGGCCCCTTCGGGAAGAGGAACGCCAGTACCACACTGAAAAACCCATACCACCCTGCACATATGAACAAGACACATGAAACGGAACACCAAAGAGCCCGGGGACCGACAACAGGTGGCCCAAGAATTACATCCACACACAAGGCCCAACGCAGAGCGGAAAGGCAGCCTGCCGCCCACACAAGGGAGAGCAGACAGCACTGAATGACCTTCCATTCCAACACCGAAACCACAGCCCTACGACAGAAGCCGGTGAATACAGCCATTGTCCAAGAATAGACCAACACAGGCATGCCGAGGAGACCGACCACAGGGCAGATAGCGCATATCACAGAAGCACACAACGGACGGGGAAGAAAGAAGAAAACACTCCCCCATGTCGGCCACATGCAAGTTAATTGGAAGGAGTCACACAGCACTGACCTTGAACTGTCTGAGAAGCATGTGGGAAGAGGGCCCGTGTCCTCCAAACAAGCCAACAGAACACAAGTCCTGTCTCCCCACGACTACACAGAGCTCACAGCAACCCCGGAGCGTGCACATTGCAGACTGCACACACAGCCGGAGCACGCCACCTCTACGAACCGCTGCGAAATGGCAACCGCAACACACCTACCCAACTACGCCGAACAGCTCAAGCTGTACCAAACCAACACGATACATACATTGGGATGCGATCTCCTGTCCCTGCTGAACGTAAGTTACCGACTGACTTACCGCATCACATTGTTCAGCTGCGTCATGCCTGTCTTCTACTGTCGGAGGTGTCCCTACCAGCATCCCGTCGAGATATGCCTCTCCAACCCGGCATGTCTGAAGGCGGACCTGCTACCACTACTCCTCCCTCTGGACGCACACGACAGGGCCTGCTCTGCCTATGGGGGCATGGCGTATGTGGCCAACATCGCACGCGCACTGAAATGGAACCACTGTGCCTCCACACGACGGATCATCGAGAACAGCTACATCGAATGTCACCCAGCATGCCCCATCATGGTCCTCCAAGGGACAACCTACGAACAACACCTTGACAGCCACCATCCGCTTCATTGGCTGGCAAACATGTACACCACCAATGACATGGAAGCCCTGCTGGACGGCATCGCATACCTGACAACCTGTAAATACGTCGGACCACAACGCAGGTTCCCCGAGTGACCTATGAAGTCCAACCCCGCACCCATGCTCAGCTTCCGCACGGACTGGCCAGTCACCACCACAACAGCCATACCAAACGACCGGCAACTGTAACCACACCATCAACGACATCGCCATGACATCGGATATGACCGGGACATGCACACTGTTCCCCATCACATCCAGGAACACCGCATGCATCGTGGGAGGCAGTGGCATGGGCTCTGTGCATCGCACCCACATGGACGGAACTGCACGAACAACCAGGACACGACATGGATCCAGCGCACATGGACACACACACCGCTCAGTGGACATGAATAGGTCGCCTGGAGTCTGTGGGTGCTGCACCCCTCCCACCCCCGCCCCGGGAATCCCATACCAGGACCTTTGCATGGACGACAAGTGCATACAACAACAACACGACCCCAGTGACTGTGACATGTCCAGTAACCACCACAGTGCAACAACAAGTGGCACGCCGCTGCATGCACGCAAGCACATGCCCTGATGTCATCTCACATGCACGCGTGCATGAGGAACAACCGCAGCAAACCTGTCACATGGAACTGAGATGGACTGTGCCCATGATGCCGAGCGGTCTGGTAGGCTACATGTATACCGTCTGTGTCAAAGTCCGCAGCTCCGCAGCTATACGTAAATGTACATTAGCACAGCCTTGGCCAAGCAGATGTAACCCCACACCCTATCCCATTTGTTATCATGCTCAGTATATCCTCCACATGTATTCCGCTGCCAGTAGTGTCCACTATACTGCATCACAGAGGACAGAAGACTCAATATAATGTTTGAAACCAGAACTGTCTCCGCTGACTCATTTCACAAGTACGAATGAGAGAGGATGAGAGTATGTGAAGTACACGGCAGTCGTGACATGACCATGTAGTCCACTGGTATTGGATGTCAACGCAAATGAGTAGCACTACTGTGGAAGACACACATGTGTCGTGTGAAGTCGTATGGACGCAGTGCTCAGGTGGGTGGGTGCGACGGGTAGATGCGCACATGCCAAGTTGGAGCACGCCGTGTTGGGAGGGGTCATGAACAGTACACCACCGCTTCCCTGGGCATTGTGAGAGGACACCTGTCGGGGGGAGTGAACACGTGTGTGCACAGCAGCCGGGCACATGTACAAAGCGGTACCAGGCGCACCTCAGCCCACCCTCTGTGGACAAGCTGGATCCTGTTGTGCGCCCGCCATGCCCCTTGACAAGGCACACACAGCCCCAGTCGACCAGGTGTAACCCCAACATAGTCAATCCGCACAGGCGATACAGGGCACGGGATGGCAGTGGAGCATGGTGTGTGAGAGGTCTCCTCGCGCTCCTCCTGGTCATATCACGCAGGCAATAGAACCTCAACGTCTAGCATGGCACAAGTCAAATGGAAGTGTAGGGGACGCACCACATCACGAGCAGCACTGACGTCACGGGAGGTGGCTCGCACCATCCCATCCATTGCCCATCATACCAACCACGCCACATGCCATTGCGACTAAGTGCAAGCGCGTGCGCCACCACCCCCGAGCCCTCCCCAGAGAGGCCAAAGAGTGAATGTGTGGGCCAACAGCCACAGACGGACGCGGCCTGGCCGCAAGGGCAGCCACAGCCACTGGGTGTCGCAGGTGGCGGATCCGGAAGGCGAAGACTGTGATGCATAGTCCATGCAGGCCGGGTCTCCATTTGGGGCACCACGCAGGTGGACGGCGTCCCGCCACACATCATACCCTGAGACAGCCCACTCGTGCAACTGGACCCACACATACACTCCTTGCCCTCTCTGGTGCGAGCTTGGGGCTGCCTGTGCAAGCGCTAGCCTCGCAGGTGAGCATGCATATTGGGGGGCGAGGGAGGACATGAGGGCTGGGGCGATGATGACTGTATCACTGTCAGTTAGTACAAGGGATGACCCAGATGTGGAAAGGAAGAGACGTGTCCCGTGTGTACTGCAACTAGTCGCCAATCCAACTACCCCCCATGTCCAGAATGTAAGCCCGCACCTAGGCCCGCCCATCCGCCACATCGAACATACCACCAGCACGACAACCTTCCCATTCGAAACACTGACTGGGGGTGGCGACCAGTGAACAATCATGTGTAGCCTACCCACGCGTACATGTGGGCCCTCCATGATCCATGTCACCTGCGGCAAAGACATGACATGCGCAATGAGGGAAGTGAGGAGAGCGGCCCGCCCCACGCGCAGAAGGTGCATCAGCTCCACAGACCCAGCAGCGAGTCCAGCAGGGGTCACATGTGCAGGGGCAGCTGTGCCTGGTGTGAAGGCACATGCATATAGACAGCACATCGACCAATGTGTAGTCTGCCCACATCCACAGTCCATCATCATGCGGACATAGGAATTGAACACAGGGCAACACATATTAGTTGGTGCACCCACCGTGACCAACAATGCGCAATCATCGACGTACCCGCCCTGTGCATGGCCCCCCACCCAATGGAGGCACATCCAGTGCCACCATCCCACACACACAAGCCTTCCACGGAACATGCTGTGTCCAATGGTCAGTACAGAGTCAGCGCCCATCTGGTGGATCCTGAACAGGAGACACATGCACACACATGCCAGCTCCCACTATGTACGTCTGCCACCTTGCACGTGCAATGCAACCTCTCACCTGTGACGTGTGACTGCAAGCACACAGCCGTCTTGGCATGGGGCTGTCAATGTGGACACCAGTCAATGTTTCGGGAGCTGTGATCCGTACAGTGCTGTACATAGGGTGCAGTGCTGACACCTACTACTGTCTCATATCCCCTCGTGCCACAGGTCCCACTTGTATTGGCCGCTCAGCCCGTGCCCACATCGTCGTCGTCGTGTGCCATACTCATCCAGCCTCGGAAGCAGTTCCATGCTCAGCAGACACTCATGTTGCCGTGGCGTTGCCGCTTGACGAATATGCAGTCAGTCCCCATCAGCACGCCCGCAAGTCATTGGGGCCTAGATCCCCATGTGCATGCACATGGCAGTGGTATGTCTCACTTACCATTGCCATTGTTGGGAGACCTGTGTAAGTGTATTGTGGCCGTGCCGTCCCAGCTTGACAGCTGGGCTGTGGCTCATGTGCTTGCTCAGTCATGTCAGTGATGTGTATGCGAAATTGCTATGTGCCGTGTTGCTTTGACATGTGTCTTCTGCCATTTAACCCAGGCGGAGACCGAACATTGACCGCCCATACCAATTGCTGGCGGACATGGACGATACAGAGGTAATCAGGAAGTTTCGGCTGGACAGGCCAACTCTGCATCGACTGTGTGCCATGTTAGAGCCCCATCTCCGTCCCCGCAGGGTGTATCCGACTGCTGTCACCCCCACGGCTAAGGTGATGGCCGCCATGCATTTCTTCGCCACTGGGTCATTCCAGCACACAGTGGGCAGTGGAGGAGGGATGTCCCAGCCCATGTTCAGCAAGGTGCTGAGGGATGTACTGGCAGCCATGATGCTGTACCGGAACAGGTACATCCGCTTCCCCAGGGCTCGTGAATTGGCGGCAGTGAAGGGTGCATTCTATGCCCTTGGCAGAATCCCACACGTCGTGGGAGCCATTGACTGCACTCATGTTGGCCTTGTTCCACCACAGGCCACTGAGCACCTGTACCACAACAGGAAGCACACGCACTCCCTGAATGTGCAAGTGGTGTGCCTTGCGGACATGGTGATCACCCACGTGTGTGCAAAGTTTCCAGGCTCGGCCCATGACGCACACATAATGCGCAACAGCATCTTGCCACGACTGATGGCCAATCTGCAACAGGATCGTGCCTGTATTGTCGGTGAGTATGTGGAGTGGTGTAGCGTGCTGGTTGTGCGATGCTGTCCCCTGTCCAGTTGGAATAGCTACGGTTCTCTGTGTCCCTCACACCCAGGTGACTCTGCGTATCCGAATGGGGCATGGCTGCTCAGTCCATTGAGGAATCCTCGCACCCCAGCAGACGATCGATACAATGAGGCACATGGGAGGACCAGACGTGTGGTCGAGCGTACCTTTGGCCTCCTCAAGTCCAGGTTCAGGTGCCTGGACCGCACCGGGGTGCACTGGCGTACTCCCCACAGAAGGTGTGCCAGATAGTGGTGGCGTGCTGCATGCTGCACAATCTGGCCATTCGGAAGCAGATCCCCCTCATTGTGGATGACGGAGATCAACCAGGGCCCCAGCCCGCAGACCAGGACAGCTCGAGTGAGGTGGACAGCGGAGAGGAGGAAGCTGGGAATGTGCACCAGCAGCTCATCGCCCGCTACTTCACTTGACGGTGAGTGTCCATGTACGACGGATGATGTGTCTGTATCTGTGCAGGTGTGTGTGTGCTGTGTCAGGGTGGCCGTATGTTCACTGCGTGCAGTGTGTCAACGCTCCATGGCCAGGGTAGTATGCCACTGTTGGTGACTGTGGCATTGTGCCCTATTGCTCTGTGCGATGTGTGTACATTGCTTGTAGTTGTTGACATGTACTGTGTGATGGGTGTGTGACACACTCATTGAATGTGCTCCTGTTCTGTCTCCCACCCCTAGGTCCCTACAGGCCCTCCGGATTCCATTGCCATGCCACGCATCAGGTGCCCTTCCGCCCAAGGTGGCCGTTGTATTCCGTACAAATAAAACACAGGGCACAAACAGCAGTTAGTGAATAAGGTGCATTTATTACGAACTGTGACATGTGATTGTGTGTAAGGTGATAACAAAAGTGGTGCGTGCAGTGACAATGAGCTGTCGGTCATGGCTGCGTGATGATCAGGGTGTACCCACTGGTTCTATGTCCATAGTCCAACACACACATGCCATCCAGCTGGCTGTGTGGAGTGGGATCGTAGAGCAAGTCAATGCAGTGGCTGGTCAAGGAAGGCTGGCGGAAGGCTGGCTGGCTGCCTCACTTGCGACTGGAGCGTGCGAAGTCCTCCCGGGAGATCTGTTTCCTCTTCGGACGGCCCCTTCCACGTTTGGGAGGGGGTGTGTGGTGGCGACCTGCTGGTGGTGGGTGAGGTGTGCTCACTGGCTGTGGACGCAGGGGAAGTGGACACTGCTGGCCGACCCTGCGCCCTAGCAGGTGGTGGCGGAGGTGGTGTTGCTGGCCTTGCCTGTGACCCCACCGCCACCACCAGCTGGCCCATGAGGTCCACGAGTTGGTCCATACGGGACACGAATTGGCCCATATGGGCGTCCATGGACCTCAGCACCCCCAGCACCTCCCGCGTGTCAGTGGCAGACCTGGCCCATTGTCCTTGGGCCTCTTCATAGGCCCCAAGGACTCTGGCCATTTGAGGCAGGGCATGGCTCCCAGGGGAGGCTGGCGTTTCCCTGACCCTGCTCCTCCTACCAGTCCTGCTGCCACCGGCCTGCCCACTAGCCACATTGCACACCACGGTCCTCGCTGTGGCTCCCAGGGTGGATCCAGTCGGCCGGGCCACCACCTGCGCTGGGGCTGGTGCCAGCGAAGACGTGGTGGTGGTGGAGGCGGTGGTGGTCGGTGCGGCGATGGTGGCGGTTGCGGCAGTGGTAGTGGCCGCAATGACCGTGGGTGTGGCCGCAACGACAGTGGCAGCAGGGGACTGGGACTGTTCAGCATCCCTGGATGATGGGTTGGTGGGTAGGAGGGGTCCTGGGGAGCGGCTGGGCCCTGCCACGCCAGATGGGCCAGCTTGGTGGTCCGTGTCCGAAGAGGTGGACAGATCCTCCAGATCCGTGTGTCCTCGTTGGGGGCTTGTAGGCTGGCTGTGCTGGCTGCTGTCTCCATCCCCAGCGTCCATCAGTTCGTCACCTGTGGAGAAAATGAGATTTGTTATTGTGTTGCACCTGGCGAAGTATGTATTAGTCGTCTGACATTGGCAGTTCGTGCAATCTCGTACATGGGTTTCCCGGAGGCGAGTGTGTGGCTGTGGCATCTGTAGTTGTGTGTGCTAGGCAATGGGACTGTGTGCTGTGCACATGTGGCATGGGACGGATTGGCCATGCCGATGGGTGTGTTGCTTTGCCCCTACTCATTGTGACTCTGGTGTATGCGGGCTCCTGGCCCATCCTGGGTCTGGTTTGTACTTTGCTTTTGGAGTTCATATGGAACGCTTAGGAACGCATATGGCAACATGGGGGCCATGCCCCAGATTCGCATTTGGGATGGAATATGCTTTTGGGGTTCAAATGGAACGCTTAGGAACGCATATGGCAACATGGGGGCCATGCCCCAGATTCGCATTTGGGAGGGGATATGCTTTTGGGGTTCAAATGGAACGCTTAGGAACGCATATGGCAACATGGGGGCCATGCCCCAGATTCGCATTTGGGAGGGGATATGCTTTTGGGGTTCAAATGGAACGCTTAGGAACGCATATGGCAACATGGGGGCCATGCCCCAGATTCGCATTTGGGAGGGGATATGCTTTTGGGGTTCAAATGGAACGCTTAGGAACGCATATGGCAACATGGGGGCCATGCCCCAGATTCGCATTTGGGAGGGGATATGCTTTTGGGGTTCAAATGGAACGCTTAGGAACGCATATGGCAACATGGGGGCCATGCCCCAGATTCGCATTTGGGATGGAATATGCTTTTGGGGTTCAAATGGAACGCTTAGGAACGCATATGGCAACATGGGGGCCATGCCCCAGATTCGCATTTGGGAGGGGATATGCTTTTGGGGTACATGCTGTGAGCCATGGGTGCCGAACGTGACATGTGTTGTGGCAGCATGACAGTGCATGGTCTGAGGTGTGTGCATGCCTGACATGCCCTGCATATTTGCTGTCTGTTGTGGTTACTGGACATGGCATTGGACGCATCGTTATGAGTGAGTGATAGTTGTGTGCCAGCCAACGTATTGCAGTTGTCCCATCTCCTTGGTGTGCGTGCTGCCCTGTGCCATGTGCATCACTGCAGTGCTCGGGGGGTGTGGCCCATGTTGTGTGTTGTTGCTCACAGTGTGTCGTGCGCTTAATTGACTTCTGGCACATGGTTGGTCATGGGCATGTGTCTTAGCGTGACTGCTGTATGTGTGGCAGCTGTGCGGATGACATGCCTTTCATGTGACTGGGGCTGACGGATGGGATGGATGGTATGTTGTATGTGCATGGTGTGTCTGTGAGTTTGATGGGTTCAGTGGTGTTCGTGTGCATTTCTGTTGTTCCGCTCTGTTGCGTCTAGTGTTGTTTGTCTTACATAGGCGTAGTTGTGGGGTGTGGGGTTGACAGGCAGTGGGGGCTACATGGACAGGACTTCAATGGTGTTTCGGTTGTGTGTGATGAGTTGCACAGTGGCTGCCGTGTGGGACTATATTCAGTGTGGCTTGTGCATGCAGACGTGGCTCCTTGGGTGTTGCTATGTCTGTGATGGGTCATGTGGGGTGTGAGTCTGCTGTTCATGTCCGTGTGCACATTGTTCACTTGTTCGTGACGGTGGGCGGTGCTGCGTGTTCGTGTGCTACGTGACATGTCCCATGTGTTGGTGGTGTTATGGTCCTCATGCCTCCAGTAATCCAGCCCTGTCCAGTTTCCCACCTGCAAGTTGTTCGTGCGTGCACTGTACTGGATGCCACATGGCTCTAAGCGGGGGTGCTCCATGTTGCAGGTCTGTGGGGGTGGGGGGGTGTAGTGGGTCGTGGGGGTGGCTGTACACCCACTGACACCGATTGCTGTGGACCGTGATGTCTGCCTTTCGGCTGTCGTTGTGCACTGCGGTGGCTGACACGTGGCTGTGGGGTGTGGGGGATGCTCCTCCTTGCTGTGCTGTGGGACTGGGGCCTGGTGTGTGTTGTACTTGGGCTGTCCACCGTCCCACCCACTGCACTTTGTGTTCCTGCCACTTACCTGTTACTTGTCGGTTAGTGCAGCTGTGGCGGACACATGGGTGTGGTGGGTGCTCGTTGTGGCGCTTCTGGCATATTTGGGGACCTGTTGGTGGTTACGTGGCTGGCTTAGTGTACACATGTCCCCACGCATCTTACAGTTGTTCGGTTTGGCCTGTGTGTGGTAGTGTCTGTTGCATGTGCGTGTGATGTGTTGTGTATTGTGTGCTGGACATGGGGGTGTTTGTCCCTGGGAGCTGTGGCATGGTGGTTGCGCATGTGTGTACATAGCGGTGTGCTAGTATACATTAGTTTGTACTTACCAGCCTCCACTCCCCTGCTAATCCGGCGAGGATCTCCGGATGGATTACGACTCGCACCTTCTCCTCCCACGCTTTGAAGGTCTTAAAGAGCGCGGGATTCCCTCCGCCAGTGACGGCAGCCAGCTCTCTGTTTTTGCCCTCCTTCTTCTTGACCAGGCTCTTTACGTCATTCCAACGTTTGTTTATCTCGACTCTGTTCCTGGGCAGGGTCCCGACTGCATTGACCTGGTCTACGATCCGGGTCCACATTCTGTTTCTGGTGGCTAGTGGTGTGTGCTGGACCATGTTCCCATAGATTTGTGGGTACACCTTGATGATCTCGTCGACCATGACCGTCAGCTCCATGGGCGTGAACTTGGGCATCCTTTGTGGTGCCATGGTGTTTGTGGTGCTGGTGCGGTGTGTGTTGTGTAATGTGCAGGGGGTTTGTGGTGCCGGTGTTTGGTGGTGGTGGTGGTGGTGGTGGTGGTGGTGGTGTTTGGTGGTGGTGGTGGTGGTAGTGATGTGTGCGTTTCTGTGGTGTGCTGCTGTCCTTGCTGTGTCACTGTGTCCTCTCCTCTCCTCTCTGGTTTGCAATGTAGCAAGGGGTTGTGGTCTGTGGGAGTGCTGCTTTTGTACTCACCTATGTGGGTGTGTCCTCATGGTCTGTTGTTTTCAGGTGTGTTGTGTCTGGGGTTCTGGCCTTTGTATTTTTTGTTTGTCCGGGGGTGTTTTCGGGATGTGTACTGTGCTTGTGTATTTGTGTGTGCCTTGCTGTGTGGACTTGTTGGCCATGTTGTGTGCTATTGGTTTTGTGTGCGGATGGTTTCTGTGCAGGTACGTGAGCGCCATGGCTTCTGCCGTGTCGATTCTCATCGGCGTTGTTTGCGCTGGCGGGCGGTATATTTGTTGTTTTTCCGCGCTCATGGCGGTGCGATCGTAATTTCACGTGCGGTGTGTCGGCCGTGTGGGCGGGCGGTTTTGTGTTGTCGTGCGTGTTTCCGTCCGTGGCGGGCGGTTTGACTCCGACTCGGACGATGGCGGGCGGTATTTTGTGTGATTTTTCCGCCGATGGCGGTTTTCGGTTTGTGTACTCATAATGGCGTGGTCGGTGTTCAGGCGGTGTGTGCGGGCGGATTTTTGCCGCTTCCATGCCTGGCGGATTTATTTACGCCGGGTATCGTAATGTGCCCCTAAATGTACGCTCTGTTCAACTGTTTATCTAGGTTGTCATCAGTAATGTAAATACCAACAATATAGGATTAACTGTCAGGATTGTGCTATAACAGTTCCATTAATATTGTTGAGATTAAATGACTGTTTTATACACTTGAGTTAATCTGGTATATGCATACTGGAAACCCTCAAATGTAAACACCATCAATTATTGTGATTCTGGTGATATATTTTGACTAAAGAAACCATTTTTAATATCTAAAGTTGTTTCATATATTTTACAAGCAAGGTTCTTCATCAGTCTTCTATTGTGAGCATTTTACAGCACATACATGCATGTGTGCATACCTTTCTATTGTCACGTACTATGCAATATTAGTTGTTTGACTTAAGCACTGGATCTAGAGGAGTGTTCATAGATCAATGGTAGGGTGCTATCACTCACTGATATTATAAGTCTCTTAGGATAGCTTGTATTGGGCTTGAACCAGTAGTTATACTACATTTCAAACACATGGTTTTAAAACATGATTGTCAAACATGAAGTAAAGTGAAAGTAAATCCATGAGAATTATTCAAGAGAACTGCTTCCCAATTCTGCAAGTAATTCTATGCCAATATAGAACACAATTCAAAATATGAGTATATGAATATGCAAAATAAATGCAGTATTGAAACTTAAAATTAATATAAAGCACATTGTCATACAACAATACTTGTAGGAGTAGTAGAAGTATAACTTTATTTTGGTTACAGATAAATAGCCATAAAAGTAAATTTAACATATCCACAGGCAAAACCATAAACATTTGCAGCACCACAAAAATTATATAAGAACAAACAAAATACAATCAGTTATTAAATAAACAAGATCTAATTGCAAAATGTGAAGTGTTTCCACAAGAAAAAAGAAATTTATGTTCTTGTGATCCAGTAGGGATCCATAATTTACATAGCCGCATGAGAACCTACCTAAAGTGTCATGTGCCATACCAATTCATGCAAGAAGTCTCAGAACATACCAGCATTTTGAGGGTCAGCAAAAGAACTTGATCAGCAGTTGTGTATAGTGTTATGCTATTATTTTAAATACCATTATGTAATAGAGAATAAAATGCAAGCTTGGCTTGTCCTAACTTGCAATATAATATCAAGTGAGAAGAGCATGATCATTATTGAGAGTTCTTAGACACAGTAAACCATTCTAAGGTAGATATTAGGAAAAAAAGTTAAAGACTCACCTAGGTAAGTCTGAATATAAGAATAGAAGTTGTTACACGTTATTACAAGTTATTACATAATACAAAAGCTCATAATGAATCCTCTAATATAGATAGCTAGGAAAAACCTACATACATAGAGTATGAATGTAACTTTAATAATTATTAGAAGGAAGTAACATCAAATTCATTGGGATTGGAGGCTTCACAGTATTGGAATCACACTCCACATCAATAAAATTTGTCAATTTGTTAGCTACTAATAGAACTGCTTGCCCTTAAAGACCAGGCCCAGTTTAAGTAACTCGTTAATGCAAAAACAGGTTGTTCATGTGTGGCAGATCTAAGGATATGTTGTGCCACAGCACAGTGATTAACGTCCAAAAGGTTACATATCCTAATAATCCATTTTGATTAAGGTGAGACATACCTTGGGCGAAAAAAAAGTGGGCCTCAGTTTCCTTTACTGATGGATAGAAAGGACAGTCCTCAGCTACACCGTTAACCCCTTTCCATTTTTCAGTCAATTAATTAAAAGGGAGGGAACCAATTCTAAAGCGAAAGTATAATGTTTTAGCTTTATGGGGGATGATCTTATTCATGTAGGGCTCATATTACGGAAGGCATTTGTGGGCTAAAAACATATCTACCAAACTCTCCGGTCGTGAGACCCTCCAAGCTTCATTTGGAATTTGCTCCAAACAAAGCCTCTTTATCTGAGTGGTCATATTACTAATGCCCATATTTTCTGGGTATTCCCACATTCCAGACAAATGTAAGCTGCGGCAGAGGTCCTTGACCACCTTAAGCCAAGGCGTGGAGCAGTTCTTATCGAGGGCAAAAAACTCCTTCATCAGGATCCTGTATGAAATCAGTTCAGTGGTTGTCCAAATTCTGATCCAATACTTTAAGATCCTTAAATGAGCAATATGATCAACCCTCTGTATATTCAGGTCCAATCTCAACGGTAACATTGGAGTGCTACTTTAGTAGAAACTTAAAAAAATTATTTTCCATATGCACTAGAGGGCTAATCGCTGTATCCCCAAATATTTCGGCCACATACAAAGCCCCCCCCCCCCAGCACAACTCCTCTATAAACCTCCAATACTAGAGAAAGTGCCCTAATGAAAGTGCATATGTACTTTTTTTTTTTTTAAATGACTGCAGATCGATGTTGTAACAGAGATTTGCTTTCCTCATGTTGGGGCTTCCATGAATATTTATCTGACTCCTGACCCGCTCAATTGGAATACCATCTACCTTCATCTTACGTTTAAACGCACAGTGGGGATTTAAAACAATAAATTTAGTTTTCCCTGCATTTATTTCGAGACATCTTGTTGGACTTGGTCATTTTTGCAAGGTTCTCCCCAAACATTCTGCCTTCTTCTGCCTATTTTTCTGACCTTCTTTATGTTGGCTTTAGGGCTCTGGGCACTTTTCCATTGCTAATCAGTGCTAAAGTGCATATGCTCTCTCCTCTAAAACATTGTATAATTGGTTTTTCTATGATTGACATATTTCATTTACTAATACGCCCCTAGTACAGTGCACTGTGTGTGCCCAGGGCCTGTAAATCAAATGCTACTATTGGGCCTGCAGCACCTATTGTGCTACCCACACGAGTAGCCCTTCAAACATGTCTCAGGCCTGTCACTGCAAAGCCTTTGTGTGTAGTGTTAAACTGCTATGTCGACTTGGCAAGTTCACCTACTTGCCAGGCCCAAACCTTCTCTTTTATTACATGTAAGGCACCCCTAAAGTAGGCCCAAGGTAGCCTCATGGGCAGGATGCAGTGTATTTAAAAGGTAGGACCTGTAATTTTGAGTCTTACATGGCCTGCTAAATTCGATTTTCACTACAGCAAGGACTATCTCTTCCATAGGTTAGCATTGGTGCTGCCTTGTAACACTTTACAAGTATATCTGCCAATTAGGAGCAGTTAGAAAATTGGAATTTGGAGTCTCTAGATTCACAATTTAAAAAACATATTTTTGTGAAATTGGTTTTTAAATTGCAGGTCTAAAAATGCCACTTTTAGAAAGTTGGCATTTTTTTACTTTAACCAATTGTTGCCTCTGCCTATCCCTAGAATACACATCTGGGTTGGAAGACAGTTGGGCTTTGTGAATTCACTCTAGATAGTCACACACAAAGGGAGCTGAGGTGTGCCCTGCATATCCTGGTGGACCATGACCAGGTTGATGGATGAGCTAGAGTGGTGAGAGGAGCTGACACTTGAACCTGAATAGGGCTGTGCTATCCTTTCAAGAGCTGCATACCCACCTGTAATGTGTCTGAAGCCAGGGCCAGGAAGGGCATGGTCTTGTGCACTACAAAGACCTTTCTTTGAAGTCTCCATACTTCAAAGGCTAAAATGGGTATAAGTACTGGACCTCTGACACCATATACTCAGAACACTTCCGGACTGAGGACATTCTGCCACGAAGAAGAGCTGTTGAATTGCCATGAGGGACTGCCACTTTGCTGCTTGCTTTGCTGTGTTGGCTTGCTGTCTGCTGCTTCTTGCCTGGGAGTTAGATGACTGGACATTGCTCTCAGCATCCTGCTTTCTAAAGTTACTCCAAGGGCTTGAGTTGAGCTTCCCTCCTGTTGGAAGTCTAAGGGCCATTAAATACTTGCAGCACCTGGGATCTTCTGCTGAGAGCCTTACTCTACCAAGTGGTGGCGAATCTAGTTCCTGGGCCCTTGCAAGTGAGTTTGCTGTGCTAAAAAAGAAGAAATCAGCACCTCGACTTTGAGCATCGCATCGGAACCAGCGCCGCTCCTTGACACTGCACCGCTGTGTGCACCAAAGCCATGGTCCCCCCTCCATTCAACCACCGTGCCTTGCAACGCAGGCCCCGATGCCGCCACAATGCCTCAGAAGAACCGCCCCAGCGGGAGTCTCTAGTACCGCGTCATCGATGTCCGTGGTGCCTGAGTCCACCGCAGCACCTTTGGTCCCGTGGTGTGACCTTGACACTGCGAAGTCGACGCCTTGCGGCTAGACCGTCAGGGCTACATAAACATGGCAACACCATCGGAACCAATGCATTATCGCAACCACCACATCACCTCCCCTGTGGCCTGCAATTTCCCAGTTGTCAGCAGCATAACGACTCTGCTCCGCCTCCAGGTACCTATGCCTCACTTGCTTCAGTAACGCCTCACCTCTGTTGTGCAACGCACTGTCCCTAAGTGATGACGCGCCAATGGTCTGCATACCAGTAAGGAACTGACGTCGCAGCTGCCTACACGTCGCTTCACCTACCCGGTGCCTCGCACTGTCTTTGTTTCTCAGCATTTCTAAATTACTGTACTGGGGTCAGTGAGACTCCATAGCCGGCCCACGCTCCATCGCCGTCGGCCCGAACTTGTGGATTCGAGTCTATCAAGCACGCCGAGATAGCCCCGACCTGAGCTATTATGTTTTCTAAGTGCTATAACTGCATTTAATATTGAAAAAATCATATCTTGACTTGTGTATGTTGAATTCTTGTTGTTTTGGTCTTGTTTTACTCAGATACGTATTGGATATTTTTCTAAATGGTGTGGAGCACTTTTGTGGTGTTTTTACTGTGTTACTGTGTATGTAGGCACAAATACTTTACACATTGCCTCTGTAGTTTAGCCTGACTGCTCTGAGCCAAGCTACAACAGGGTGAGCACAGGTAAACTTGGTGTGTTCTACGCTTACCCTGACTGGAGGGTGGGTCCCTACTTGGACAGAGTGCAAACCACTGACAACTAGAGACCCCATTTCTAACACCTCTCATATCACAGAATTTTTGGAATTCTCCCAACAATACTTGAAGTCCCACGAGGGTACATGATATGATATAAAAAGGGTGTCATCAGCAAACATCAACACAGGAATAGTGATGTTTGCTAATTTAGGGGCATCATGTTGGCACCTATTCAGCCATTCCACCAGTCTGTTTATATATAAGCAAAAAAGAGTGGGGGCTAGTACACATGGGATTTCTCTTTGTGAGGTCTTCATGGTTATTCCACCCAATTTGAGCCAAGGTAGCAGTGTGTAGTTTGATTAGAATAGTTAAAAGATCTTCAGTGATAGCATATTGTTTCAGAACATCCCACCGGCCTTTCCTGGGAACTAAATCAAAAGCGGCCTTCAAATCCATGAAGGCCACATAGAGTTGGTCTTTCCTTATTGTAATATATTTCCAGTATGTAGCTGGAAATCCACACACCTGATCCAGCATACTAGTTTTCTCTTGAAATCCAGCCTGGAAATCAGATAAAATCTGGTGCTCTTGCATCCAAGCCTGAAGTCAGAAGAGAACATGCCTGGCGAAGATCTTTTGAAAAATATCTATGAGACTAATAGGCCTTTAGTTTTCTGGTTTATCTCTTGTGGATAGGGAACATTATTGCCTCTTGCCACGTTTCAGGCAATTCTAGTTCCCTAACAACAGCATTTGTAAGAGGGATCCAAACCTCAGGTTCAGAAAGAAACAGGTCGCCTATGATGCAATCAGGCCCTGGTGCCTTCCCCCGCCTTAATAAATGTAGGGCAGCCTCAGTCTCTTTTAGTGAAAATGTCCACACAAGGGATTTGTTTTCAGACATCTGATGACTTGCAGAGCAATGTTCATCTTGCTCAATGTTAGTCAGAGTAATTAAAGTAAGTGTGTCACGCTCTTTAAAAAGGGAAGCAAAATAATGAACCCACTGATCAGTCGGAACAAAATGATTCAGGTTAGGTAGCGCTCGTTCTACTTCCTGCTGCAATATTTCTACAGAATGCTTGAGTGTCTTTCTTTTTAAGGACTTTGTGAGGTCTACCCAATGGGCCTCTCCCACTCTTGCTTATTGGCTCTCAAGATAGGCTTATATATTTTCCTTGCTGCTAGTTTAGATTGTATACCTTTTCTCGCAGCCTCAAGCAACCCCTGCTTTGCCTTTCTAGACCCTCTATTAAACTATGGGCAAGTTAGTTTTGAATTAGATTCACCTTTTAGCACGAGACAAAAAATTGACCGTACTATAGCAAAAAAATCAGTATGACTGTAGGAAAGTAGGATTTGCTTCTATGGTTACCCCCACTTTTTGCTTGATGTGATGCTGTTTTTTTGACTAGTCTGACTGGGATCCTGCTAATCAGGACCCCAGTCTATCTGCTTTCTCCTTAAACTGTTGTGTTCAGTACTTAGGTACATCCCAGATTGGATACTGCGGTGCCCTTGTCAGTCCCTAGTATATGGTACCCATGTACCCAGGGCATAGGTACCTCAGAGGTCTCCCACGGGCTGAAGCATGCATTATGCCACCCATGAGAGACCATTCAAAATGGAACTACAGGCCTGCCATTGGAGCCTGTGTAAGTTGGTGCATGCACCACTTACTAAAGATATAGGTTTACTATATCTAAGGGTCACTGCACTTAAAACCTATAAGTCACCCCTATAGCAGGCCTTTACAATCCTGAAGGCAGGGTGCTTGGTTCTAAGTGAGAGGGTGCCCCTGCAGCCTATGGAGTCTATTCTCCCGGGTTGCCAGTGAAGCAACCATATACTATATAGAGGGGCAACGCGTAATTACGCGATGACCATCTCGAAAACGGCTGCAACGAATCCTATCATGTTTGGTATCAAACATGTTGGAATCATACGTGGGGTATAATTCCAAGCACTGGGAGAGCCCTCCGTTAGGCTCTCAGTGTTCCAAATACCAGCCTTCTAGACCCGGACAGAAGCAAATGGTTGCTGCCGACCAGAGACACATTTCTGCCCTCCTGCTGCTGAGCCAAGCTCGAGCAGAGGAAGGTAGAACAATAGGCATCCTGTCACAGGGAGGTGTGACCACCTCCCAGACAGGATTTAGTGTGTTAGGGCTGGGTGGGTGCTCTTGGCAGTACCAGAAAGTCTGCATGAGGGGAACATTTGGTGTCCCTCTGCATAGTCCAGTTCAAACCAGCCCTGGGAGCTGTTGGCTTCCGCTCTGGCACAAAACTGGACACAGGACATGGAAGTAACCCCCCCTGTCCAGACCTCCCCTGGGAGGGTCACCTGAATCTTACCAACCTTTTCCCTAGGGTACTTAAGGGCTTACCTGGGTGTAGGTCCCTAGATTTGTCGTTGGATAAGATTCAGATCAGACACCACTACACTTCTACCGTCTGGTCACTCTGGACTTTGCTGGACTTCGTTTGGGCCTGTCTTTGTCTCCCTTCCAGTCTGCTGCATTGTCTGTGCCTGTGCATCATACAGGAACCTGCCAAGGCCTGTGACGCATCAAAGACACCTGAAGAAATCTCCCTTGGAGTGAAGGAGTCACTCCCCTGCATTTGCAGGCACCACAACTAAGTCGACCGGTCTGCAGATCCTGAGCTCCTCCAGACTCCGTGGGCTCTGCAACACAGGTGGTGGTTTTACACAGCTCCCGAGGCCTGCCCTGCCCTCTCACCAAGTTTGAGGCCAGTATCCCCATGGGGGTTGCAATCACTGAACCCCTGTGCACTGCATACAACTAGTAGTTGCAAAGGCTTGTTGGCTTCCTTCCAAGAAGATATTCGGGCTTCACGTAGCCCCAACCTTGAGCATCTCCTGTGACCAGAATCTTCAGCCACCCTGCATCATGTGCATCCTGACCTGCATCTTTTGGTGAGCTGCTTGAGGTCCTCTCGCGACTACAGTGCCTCCGGCCTGTGGGTCCATTTGAGGGTCACACTTGTTTCTTTTGGGCTCCTCTGATTGCTCAGGCCTGCCCTGACTCCCCTGCTTTTGGTGAGTCCCCTGGACCTTGCTGGTTCCAACGTTGCTCCTTCTTTGATTCCTGCGTGGGTTGCATTTGCCAAGGATTGTTCATGCTCCTGCCGGACACCAACCCTCAGCACTCGACATCCTTTGTGGGACAGCTCATACCCGGGTCCTGGTCTTCAGCATCACCTGGTCCTCACAGCTGAAGAGTCAAGGTCATCGTCATCTTCCCTGAAGCACCCGACATTGGAGGGCATTCGTCTTCCAAGTCTCCTGGTCACTCCTGAGTGACATAGACTCTGTCCCCTCTGCTTTCAGGTACTTCTCTTCAAGAATCCACGTTTGGATTCCCACAGACCCTTTCTCCTCTTCCAGCAGTGACACTTTCCTGAAGTCCTCCATTGGGTTCGACGGCGGTTTCCAACACCACTTCACCCGTATGCACCTGGCTTCCCTGTTGTAGGTAACGTGGGTACTAGGGTATCCTCTGGTGGGTTGGCTCTCCAACCTTCTGTCTTCTAAGGGGTTCTTCTAGGGTCCACTGGGAAGGGTCCTTAATCTTTAAAAATCCAACCGCGACTTGCACATAGACTTGTACGGAGCACGCGGTCATGTTCACACACTGCACACACTTTCCTGGGGTCCCTATCGACTTAACTTGGGTGGTTCTGTGGGTTCCCAGCAATTCTACGTCCTCTCAACATTATCCTGACTCGAGCCGTGGTTCTTATACCACTTTCTTAATATATGGTTTGGTCCCTCCCTAGGGCCTTCTGTGTATTTCATGCTATTCACTGTATTTCTTACTAAAGTATTGTGTGCATTGTGTTTATCTCTGTGTGGGAGATATTTGAACATACTAGAGAGTACTCTATAATAAATACATATTTTTATAAATACTTGGTGTGGTTCTGTTTCACTTTATCTATACTATAAGTTTGTATTCTGGTGAAACAAGCTGATTTACACTTCTTCTGGACTAAGCCTGAAGGCTGCTTTCCACAGCTACCACTTAGAGAGCTTTCCAAGGTTGTCTAAGACCTCTTAAATCACCATAAGGGTTATTTGGACTGGTGCAAGACGCCCACTTACATTAGTGGACATCATATACCAGGCCAGCTTCTCACAATGACAGAACAAAAATACTGTCTGAAGAGCCAGCTGAATCAAGGTGGCTGAAAGAGTCAGCAAAAGCCTGTTATACTCTGCTTCACTTAGAAGTATCATTAATTATGTCCCCATTTCTTTGGTTATTAGTTAGCACCAAGGGCACAGGATAAGACTCTATTTCACTATCAAAAGAAAGAGGAAAATATCTCTGCTACTAAATCCAGGGCCAAGGCATTATGGTCACTATCCGAGTGAAATACAACTCGAAAATCACTTAAATAAGTCCACAGTCTAAAATCCCCCAAAAATATAGTCAATAAAACTTGCGGATCGGCCCCTCTTAAATACTTGTAGGAAAATAAGCAGCATTTATACATCTATTATACTTTGGGGTCCTAGAAGATTGATGGGTAGGTGCACAAAACATAAAAACATGATGCAATGGTTTCTCCTTTTCTTAGACTTTGGACACGCGAAGCCTGCCAATCTGCCTGAAAATGCAGCCTGCAAAGGGGGGTGGCTGACTTATGTCTGATTGGGTCTTTCAAGGAAGCAACATTTTCCAAAAAGGAGTGCTGGAATCTAATTCTTGCATATATTGGACAGATAATATTACCTGTACGATTTCCACACAAATGCAGTAAAACTTACTGCACGTTTTGCTGCAAGCATTAACAGCTAATAGGAAGGTATTGTTAGGTACTGCAATTGGGGTGCAAAAGGTTTGATTTCCTCAATAGATTCAACTTTATGGTAGCTCCATTATAATGCAGAATCCATTGATAAATCCTACCATTTGCCCAACTTGGATTTTTGTAATTTGGTTTATTTCAGAGCCATCATAAGATAAAAGGGTCCTCGCAATATTTTGTTGAAAAAAATCTGATTTACCACGGCTTTAAGATCAAGAATGCACTGGGACTCTTTAAATAAATATATATTATCCATTTAAATGAAATTATTTTACTAACCTTCCCACAATAGGATGGCATAGGACATGCAGATTCCTCACAGCAGCATACATACATGCAGCTAGCCCTTTTCATTTTAACTCTAAACCACACATGAACACACACAGCTAGCTTTTTAAATTTAATAATACATAATACATTGCTTGTGAAGTCTAAAAGGCTAGAAGCTTGAGGGTATAAGCACAGGTCCAAGAAAGATGTTATCTATGGCAAAAGGTATTTATAGACAAATGTAATTCTTAATCAATCAATAAGGATTCTTATAGAGTGCAGCTAATCACTCGTTAGGGTCTCAAGGCGCGGGAGGGCGGGTCTGCTGTTCAGTTGAAGAGCCAGTTCAGTCAAAGAGCTAGGTCTTGAGGTCTTTCCTGAATTGAGGCAGTGAGGGTGATTGCCTGAGATGTAGAGGAAGAGAATTACAGGTCTTTGTGGCAAGGTAGGAGAAGGATCTTCCTCCAGTTGTGGTTGTGCGGATCCGTGGGATAGTGGCCAGGGCCAGGTTGGTGGAGCGGAGGTGTCTGGTGGGAGTGTAGAAGGAGAGGCAGTGGTTGAGGTATGCAGGTCTGATGTTGTGGAGGCCTTGTAGGCATACCTGAGGAGCTTGAAGGTGGTTCTTTTGTTGATCAGGAGCCAGCAGTGGTTTCTCAGGTGACCAGTTATGTGGCTGTGGCGCAGGATGTCCAGGATAAGTCTAGTGGCGGTGTTCTGTATTCTTTGCAATTTCTTTTTGGAGCTTCTGGGATCGGTGGGGATCCACTTAAAGATCATTTGAAGCAGGCAGAGCATGTGGATGCAGGAGGATGAGACAGCGTTGATTTGGTGATTCATTGAGAGTGAGGAGTCAAGGATGATGCCGAGGTTACATTCATGGCCAGTGGGTGTGAGGAGGGGCTCCCAGCGCTGCTGGATACCAGGAGTTATCACAGACGGTGGTGGTGGCTCCTAAGATGAGGACTTTGTTTTTGTCAGAGTTGAGTTTGAGGCAGCTGTCCTTCATCCAGGTGGTGACTGCTTTCATCCCGTTGTAGAAGTTGTTCTTTGCAGCTGTAGGTTCGTCGATGAGGGAGAGAATCAGCTGGGTGTCATCAGCATAGGAGATGATGTTTAGTCCATGGCTTCTGACGATGGCTGCCAGCGGGGCCATGTAGATGTTGAAGAGGGTGGAGCTCAGGGAGAAGCCCTGAGGGACTCCGCAGCTGATCTCTGTAGTTTCTGAGGAGAACGGTGGAAGACTGACTCTTTGAGTTCTGCCGGTGAGGAAGGAGAGGATCCACTTTAAGGCTTTGCCGCTGATCCAGGATTTATGGAGTCTTGCGTAGAGGGTGAAAAACGGTGTCAAAAGCGGCAGAGAAGTCCAGGAGGATGAGGGCTGCAGTTTCGCCTCAGTCGAGGAGATTAGCGGATGTCGTCTGTTGTGGTGAGGAGTGTAGTCTCAGTGCTGTGGTTGCTTCTGAAGCATGATTGGGAGGTGTCCAAGGTGTGGTTTATTTCGATGAATTTGGTGAGTTGGGCGTTAAAGGCCTTCTCAATGACTTTGGCTGGGAAGGGGAGCAGAGAGATAGATTTGTAATTCTTGAGGTCTGTTAGATTGGCAGAGGGATTTTTCAGCAGGGGGTTGATCTCTGCATGTTTCCAGTCTTCAGGGAAGGTGGCAGATTCGATGGAGCAGTTGATGGTGCGGCAGAGTTCGGGGGCGATGGTGGCTCTGGCTCGGTTGAAGGTGTGGTGGGGCGGAGTGTAAAGTCTTCATGATCCATAAGGTGCTGTCGGTAGTGAGGGTCATGCAGTTGAGCAGGATCTGCTGGGTTCTGGAGCTTTTGGGTGGATGGTTGTGGGTGAGGTGGGTTGTTCCTGCATTGCAAAGCTGTCTTAGATGTCTGTGATATTGCAGTGTAAGAAGGGGGCAAGGTTGTCGCAGAGGGCTTGGGAGGTGGGATGTCAATGGCATCCGTGCTGGGCTTGGTGAATTCTTTGATCATGGTGAAGAGTTCTTTGCTGTTGTGAGCCTTGGTGTTCATACATTCCTGTATGACAGTTTTCTTTGTGGCTCTGATGAGGTGGTGGTGCATGGTGATAGAGGATTTGAAGGCTGCGTAGTCTGCTGGGGACTTGCTGCTCCTCTTGGGGAGAGTGAGCTGGCTTTCTTGGTGGGCTGTTTGCCAGAGGGTTTCCTGAGGGGGCCATTGTGTTGGTACAGTTGGAGATCCATAGTTGGAGGTTGCTGCTGATGTGTTGGCGTCTGCAGAGGTCAGCGGTGGTGACTTGGGGAGGGTGGTGGCGTGTTGGTCTTCGGAGACCTTGTTCCAGCTTCTGTGTGGATAGCGGTGGGCACCATGGTGTTGGGTGGGTTCGGTGAAAGAGAAGTGGATGCAGCAGTGGTCAGTCCATTGGAGTTCGGAGGTATGGCTGATGGAGTTGTTGTTGCTTGCAGAGAAGATGGGGATGAGCATGTGTCCTGCTGAGTGCATTGGGGAGGAGACCAGTTGTTTGAGTTCGATGGTGGTGAGGTTTTCCAGTAGGGCTGAGGTGTTGGGGTCACTGAGGTTGTCCAGGTGGAAAATGAGGTCGCCGAGGAGCATATAATCTGTTGAGGTGAGGGCGTGGTGTGCGATGAAGTCAGCTATGGATTCGCTGAAAGGGGGTGGGGTCCTGGGTAGTCTGTAGATGAGGGTGCCCCAGGGGTGGTATTTGGGATGGTCTGTATCTGGAAGAGGAGGTGCTCCACTCAGGTGAGTGGTCGTCGGAGCTAGTTGTGAGGTAGAGGTTTTTTTTGTGTACGATAGCGATGCTTCCTCCTGGTCAGTTGGCGAGGTCTTTGTGGATGATTTTGTATCCGTCTGGGATGGCAGTGGAGATATCCGGGGCAGAGGTGGGGTTCAATCAATCAATCAATCAATCAATCTATCAGGGGGTTTAAGCACGCTACTCACCTGTGAGGGTCTCAAGGTGCTGGGGGGGTGCAGCTCCGGATCAGCCAAAGAGCAAGGTCTTGAGGCTCCTCCTGAAGGTGTGCAGAGTGGGGGAGCATCTGATGTTGACTGGGAGCTCGTTCCAGGCTTTGGCTGCGATGTAGGAGAAGGTTTTTCCACCTGCTCTGGTTCTGGGGATGCGCAGGGTTTCTGCTAGGGCGAGGAGGGCGGAGCGGAGGTTCCTTTTGGGTATGTGGAAGGAGACTCTTTCGTTGAGGGATTTGGGTCCGCTGTTGTGGAGGGATTTGTAGGCATGGGTGAGAAGCTTGAAGGTTACTCTCCTCTCGACAGGGAGCCAATGGAGGTCTTGCAGGTGTTGGGTGATGTGCTCATGCCATGGGATGCCGAGGACGAGTCTGGCTGCATTGTTCTGGATGGTCTGGAGTTTGCGTAGCAGTGATTTGTTGATTCTGGCATAGAGGGCATTTCCATAGTCCAGTCTGCTTGTTATTAGTGCGTGGGTGACGGTCTTCCTGGCCTTGGGGGGATCCACTTGAAGGTCTTGCAGAGGATGCGGAGGGTGTAGAAGCAGGTGGAGTCGATGGCGTTTATCTGTTGGGTCATGGTGAGAGAGGAGTCGAGTATGATGCTGAGGTTTTGGGCGTGGTCCATGGGGGTGGGGGGGTGCTGAGGGTGGAGGGCTACCAGGAGTGGTCCCACGCAGAGGGGGAGGGTCCGAGGACTAGGACTTCTGTCTTCTCCGAGTTGAGTTTCAGACAGCTGCTGCTCTTACAAGCTGCAACATCTTTCATTGCTTCATGAAGCTGAGTCTGGTGGTTTCGGGGTCCTTTGTGAGAGAGAGGATGAGCTGGGTGTCATCAGCGTAGGATACAATGCTGAGTCCATGTGTCTGACGATGGCGGCGAGGGCGCCATGTAGATGTTGAAGAGCGTGGGACTGAGAGAAGATCCTTGCGGTACTCCGCAGTTGATCTCTGTGGGTTCGGAGAGGAAAGGCGGGAGTCTGATCCTTTGGGTTCTGCCTGTGAGGAAGGAGCGGAGCGGGCTTCATCCAGGTTTCCATGAAGAAAGCGACGTCTGGGGAGATGGAGTTGAGCAGTTGCCAGATTTCCACAGCGTGTTTGTTGAGGAAGTGTGTGTTGAGTAGGATGCAGCTGAGGTGGTCAAGTCCGGTTCTTGGGGGATGTGCGGTTGGTAGATCTGGTGTGCGAAGGCTGGAGAAGGTGCAGTTGTAGTAGGAGGATGGTCCTTGGGTGTTATTTGGTGATGCAGGGTGGCAGGTGGTTAAGCGTCGGGCGTTGAGGGTGCGGAGGATGCTGGCGTCATTGCGGTGAAAGGCACGGGGACCAGGGTCCATGGGGCTGGGCACTGGCAGTGTGGCAGCACAGCAGCCACCATTAAGTAGTATGTGAGATATGGTATGTCTTAGTAGTACAGAGGCCTGAACATGTTTGAAACATATATAATGTGGTTTTCAGTAGTACAGCATTATATGTTCATTCGACATTTAAATTGAATTTGATACAAAGTTGCATATTTATTTTGAAAAGTGCTGCATGCGCATGGAAGGATTCCGTCATTTTAATACTGACAGATTGTTTTAAGCTGGGGTTACTGAGCAGCTGCTGGAATGCATCACAGTATGTGAAGGCCTACAAAGAAGAGTGCCAAAGAAGAGTACTGTATGCACGTAGAAATAACTTCCTAATTTGAGGCACAACAGGGCCAATGCAGGAGCACAATCATCAGATGAAATACCCGCTCACACTTTGCTTCAACTACTTCCTTTTCAAATCTATATATTCCAAGGATGACATAATCACATTCACACATGTCAAGGCACATCACCGAGTGATCCTGTCACCACACATCTTCCCCTTTTATACACACAAACACAACGTGAAAGAGAAGGAATAAAAACAGAAACAAAATAACTATGTACCACCTCAAATAGGTACCTACAATGAGAAACCAATACAAGCAAACAACCTAAGTGAAAGATTCACTTATTAATATGAATATCAAGAATCAGTCCAAAAACATGCAAGGCAGGGCCCTTTATCTTGTGCTGCAGCAAACTTTATAGGTGAACCGAGGATCACACAGATCTAAAGCATACAGAGCTATGTTACTTCCAACAACTTCGCACAATTTCTCTGCAGCTAATCCCACAGAAACAGGTTTTCTGACTACTCTGATGATATGCTATCACTTGCCACCCTCAATTTTCACAATAATGCTTGACCTCCAACAGACATGCTTGTTCACGGAATCTTCACAAATGCATGTTAAGAAGAAGAGGCTTTCTGATTCGGATCCTGTCGTCCTTGGGAAATATGGAGAATGCTTGCATTTTGTTGCAAACAGTTATGACTCTTACCCTCTCTGGTCAGACTTCTTTGCTGCTATCCATTTTTGGAGTGAGGTGGTAATGGTTTAAGGATGAATTCCAACCACTCAGTTGGGACGGAATATACGTCGCCCTTTTCTTCCCGCATCAACTCAAAAGGAGACCAGTTTATGGACACATGTGGGGTTGTTTTATAAGACCACCGTCAGTTACAGACAGCTTCGGTCACCATCATTTTACCACAACAATACGGACCTTGAACACTGTGAAAAAATGGGGTTGCTAGTTGACTGGGGTGTGAGCCCTGGCTAAGATACGGCCACAATCCCTGGCAGGGTGAACCACAAAAAGTAACTAAATTAACCTGTGCTTAACCCTGTGTAGCTTGGCACATAAAGTAAGTAAGCTTAATTTAGAGGCATGGGGTAAAGTATTTATGCAGCCCTCAAAAGGTAATAAACACAAGAAAAATCCCACACCCAGTTAGAAAAATATAGTACATTTTAGTACATTTTAATAAACTATTTGACAGCAAAACAACAAAAATGCAATCAGGAGAATGGGAGCTATGAATTTGTAAATTGTTTTGAAAAAACTAGCACCTATAAAGATCAAAATGTCACCCGCAGGCATCTGGTCATGTGAGACCACGTCACAGGTGCATATGGCCAACTGTAATGAAATGTGGGTTGGTTACAAGTAGTGGATTGGCCTGGCCAGCGCTTACATTCGGACGTACAACAATTTTTCAAGAAAAAGTTCTACAAAAATAAACGTTCAACCGGACAAGGTTGAGGCAGTGTCCAAGGAAGGTGGTCATCATTGGGGAGCTACTGGATGAAGTCAAGATGAAGATTTCTACAGCGGGTGGAGGCAGGGAGGCAGTATCCAATGGAAGTGCCAGGAGGCCAGATGCCCCTTGGGCAAAGAACCGCTGAACCGCATTTGTTGCTGTGGAGAAGAATGTAGCGGCAGCACCCGCAAAGTCAGGGCGGACGGTGATGCACCTTGGGCGGATAGACAAGCAGGTTGGTTCCAGTCTTCCATTGGTTCTCAGAGCACCTTTTAGCCAATAAAAGTCCCATACATGGATTTTGGCTATCCTATCTGAGGGATCACTGACAGAATATCGATTACAAGAATATCGACCTACAACAATATCGAAGTAAAAATATAGAATGCCAAAATATCGAATGCCTATCTACAAACAGGTAAGTACAAAAATATCAAATCCAAAATATAGTTGTAAAAAATATAGTTAGTCAAAATATCGAATTTTTTAAATATCTTAAAAGTAATGCAAAATTAATGAAATAATATATCTAATTAACTAAAACATACTTAAAAATACTTAAATAACTTTAAAATTAATAAATAATTAATGTAAGTTAAAAAAAATAAACATACATTTTTATTATTTAATACATATATATATTAACGTAATATTTATAAAAAATATTCAATATTTTTAGCGTAGGATAGCGGGAGGGTAAAATTTACTATTACCACTCCAGTGAGTGCAACAGTAGGGAAAGCATTGGATAGCGGGAGGGTAAAAATTACTATTCCCACTCCAGTGAGTGCAACAGTAGGGAAAGCGTTGGATAGCGGGAGGGTAAAAATTACTATTCCCACTCCAGAGAGTGCAACAGTAGGGAAAACGTTGGATAGCGTAGGGGTAAAAATTACTATTCCCAATGCAGAGAGTGCAACAGTAGGGAAAACGTTGGATAGCGGGAGGGTAAAAATTACTATTCCCACTCCAGAGAGTGCAACAGTAGGGAAAGCGTTGGATAGCGGGAGGGTAAAAATTACTATTCCCACTCCAGTGAGTGCAACAGTAGGGAAAGCGTTGGATAGCGGGAGGGTAAAAATTACTATTCCCACTCCAGTGAGTGCAACAGTAGGGAAAGCGTTGGATAGCGGGAGGGTAAAAATTACTATTCCCACTCCAGAGAGTGCAACAGTAGGGAAAGCGTTGGATAGCGTAGGGGTAAAATTACTATTCCCACTCCAGTGAGTGCAACAGTAGGGAAGCGTTGGATAGCGGGAGGGTAAAAATTACTATTCCCACTCCAGAGAGTGCAACAGTAGGGAAAGCGTTGGATAGCGTAGGGGTAAAAATTACTATTCCCACTCCAGAGAGTGGAACAGTAGGGAAAGCGTTGGATAGCGTAGGGGTATAAATTACTATTCCCACTCCAGAGAGTGCAACAGTAGGGAAAGAGTTGGATAGCGTAGGGGTAAAAATTACTATTCCCACTCCAGTGAGTGCAACAGTAGGGAAAGCGTTGGATAGCGTAGGGGTAAAAATTACTATTCCCACTCCAAAGAGTGCAACAGTAGGGAAAATAATGATTTAATATTTTAATAAAAATAAAATAATTATCAATACCAATAAAAAATTTATTAAAATGACTTACCAATTACAAAATATTTAATAATTAATTCTAAATACCAATAAATATTATTTCGTAAAAATTAATTACCTATTAATAAAAATTAATTACCAATTAATAAAAATTAATTACCAATTAATAAAAATTAATTACCAAATAAGAATTAATTAACAATAAATTAATACTTAATAACAATAAATAAAAATAAATAATTACTGATTTACAATTAAATTACTTCCCACCCTATTCCCCTATAAACCCACAACATGGTCTGAATAATAAATTAATACAATTAATATAAATATCAATTAAAAAATTAATAAAAATTAATTACCAATTAATAAAAATTAATTACCAATAAAAAAAATGTATTACCAATTATTAAAAATTAATTACCAATTAATAACAATTAATTACCAATTAATAATAATTAATTACCAATTAATAATTAATTAACAATGAATTATTTATCAATACCAATAAATAAAATTTAATAATTACTTAATTACATTTAAATTACTTCCCACCCTATTCCCCTATAAACCCACAACCCGCTACAGAACTAATACGCACAATTAAATTAAATATAATTAATAATTCCTAAAAATTAATATTTAATCTACTATAATTAAATTACTTCCCACCCTATTCCCCTATAAACCCACAAGCCGCTACAGAATTAAATTACGCAAAAATTAAATAACATAAAATTCATTACTTTATAAAAATTAAAACATACATTACAAAAATAATACATACTTTTAACACATATACTAACACTTAAAACACTATAAAAAAATTCGATATTTTTAACAACTATATTATGACTGTCGATATTTTGACAATAGATATTTCTTACCTGAATTTCGATATTCTTAACCACTATATTTTGGCAATTCGATATTCTGTCCATTCTATATTTACAACTCGATATTTTGGCAATTCGATATTTACTATTCGATATTATGTCTGTTTACCCTATCGGAGCACCTTTAGCACCACAACAAGGGTTCAGGACTTGAGGGACACGACTTAGGGGTTCAGGACTCATTCAGGCTGTGTCTGGGTCCGGTTTCAAAATGGTGGGAGCCTGTTATGTCCATGTGGCTCTGAACAGGTGGCCAGCAATCTAGCCCTTGCAGTCACTCTGGTAGTCCTGGGTTTCGGTGAAGAAGTAGGGCTCCAACAGCAGGGATGGCTTCTGAGGGCTCAAGACGGGCTCCAGGCAGCAAAGCAGCCCTTCCAGGTACAGCAAACTATTCTTGTGGAGTAAACAGCAGCAGGCAGTCCTCTGAGAGTCATTCTGCAGGTCCAGAAAGTGAACTGAAGACAGGGTATGAGAGCCCTATTTTTATACATGGTGCCTTCTTTGAAGTTGGGAGACGTTTCTAGAGGTTTCTCTTTGAAGTGCTTTAAATTTCCTGACTCCCTTACTCAGGATCCAAGTTGGCTGCAGGAACAATGCAGCAGTGACAAGCCCTTTGTGTTAAGGCAGAGCACAGACTTTTCATTTGCAAGTGGGGCTGTGCCCAGCTCCTGTCCGCCATCCTGCCAGCACATGGCCCATTCAGGCACATCTAATCCCTCCATTGTGTGAATGTCTGGGAGTAATTCCAAAAGTCTAATTTCCAGTTACACCCAATCATGTGACCTAAGGCAGGCTGCAGGCACCAAAAGTATAAAGGCAGGAAAATGTCAACTTTATGAATGCGTAATTTTCAAAATCGTAATTTAAAACCTGACTTTACGATTAAAGAGGTTTTTAATTACAATTCCATAGATACCAAACATGAAATGCCTATCTGTCCCCAATGAAAAGTTGGCACTTATTAAATGTAATAAGGCAACCCAGGTAGGCCTCACAGTACTGAAAAATGAATTTAGGAGTTTTTCACTACCAGGATATGCAAATCCTAAAAGTACATGCCCATCCTTTTTAATTACAATGCACCCTGCTCTATGGGCTACCTAGGGCTTACCTTAGGGATGACTATATGCAATAAAGTGGAGTTTAAGGCTTGATATAGGGGGGTATATTGCC
Source organism: Calotriton arnoldi (assembly GCA_963921515.1). Taxonomy (NCBI): domain Eukaryota; kingdom Metazoa; phylum Chordata; class Amphibia; order Caudata; family Salamandridae; genus Calotriton; species Calotriton arnoldi. The sequence continues at coordinate 773,770 of CAWUFW010008183.1, forward strand.
AACTCAAATTAGCAGTTTAAAACTGCTTTCATGCTGTAATGGTAGGCCTGGAACATGTTTTAAGAGGCTACTTAAGTGGGTGTCACAATATGTGTAGCAGTGCCACTAGTAGCATGTAATTTACCAGCCCTGGGTATATAGTATACTACTCTACAAGGGACTTATAAGTAATTTAAATATGCCAATCAGGTGTAAATCAATTTAAGCATGTTTAGGGGAGTGAGCACAAGCACTTTAGCACTGGTTAGCATTGGTAAAGTATGCGGAGTCCTAAGGCCAACAAAGGGGGGGTAGAGGCAAATGGTTTGGGGTGACCCTGCAGAGGGCCAGGTCCAACAAACACACTATACCAGCACATTGTTAAACTTGTCAACTGTGCCATTACTCTGTGCCCTGTAAAGTGGAGTACACAGATATTTCATGGCACACATCTCATTGCTGGTGGACATCTAAAAGGAGATTAGGGTTATATCACTTATAACAATGAAATGGTCTATAGCCAATGAACCTAATGAACGTAATAACCCAAATTAATTAATTATTATCACAATATTCTTCCAACCAAAGATGCTGTACTCAAGATGTTTGTTATTGTTGAAAGCATCACAGGTAGGTCTCTAAATCTTAATAAACACATTCACTTTGACTGTCAGAATGCAGATCATATACAGATGAAAGTCAAACTTCTGACCCTCCTGTTTTACAGGATACTGCCCAAAATCATAAAATGAAGGGAGATAATGTGTCTGAAATGATTACCATAGGTGTTCCATGTAACTGCGCTTCATTTTTTAAGAACATTTCACTAGTCTGTTACTTTAGGATTTCCTTTGACTGGAATGAAATATGACATTTCAGCGAATTAAACAACTGCTTCTATGATGGCAGTGAATCTGCTATGTTATGGTAATTCTGCTATGAAATCATCTGATACAGTGTGCCAAGAACATGGTAGATTAGATAGTGTATGGAACTATCCCACTTGATTCATTCCCTCATTTTTTGCTGTTGTGCAGATAAGTAATTGCATACTCTTGTTCTTTTCTTAAATAATCCCACTAATCATTTCTTCAGTTTCATTGACACACTAATGATCAGCAAGAGGTGAGTCATGAGCTCCATGAAGGATTTACAGTAATTCAAAGTAGGCACGTATATTGTCTCCTTGAGTTAAAGTAAACATTCCTTAAGGTCTGTTTTCAGATCTTCTAATAGCCAGTGATTAATTAATTTTGAATTCATTTGTTTCTTTATTTGATCTATGATGTTTGAATTTCTATGGTTAGTATTTGCTCCTATTATCTTGGCAGTTGGAACTATGGGTAACAAAGGTTCAACCTCCATGGAAGATGTGAGAACCCGTTTCTTGATAATGCATCTACTTTCGTATTCTAACATCCCTGTCTGAAGGTTTATGAAACAATCATGCTCTGGAAAGAACAAAGACCATTGCAACTGGTGAGAAGTTAATTCTTTAGGAGACTACTTCAGAAATGCAATGTTTTAATTGTCTGTATACACTGGCTGGAAAAGTTGTTCCCAAAAGGTAATGTATTAATTCCTCAAAAGCTGCCTTGATAGCTACGAGTTGGTTATCTGAAATTGTGTACTTTATTTATTATTTATTTATAGGAGTTCGGCCCTTGTTCACCCCCTCGGCCTTCACCTACCCAGCCGGACATTGGGCACAATTCTCCTCATCTCCCCGCTATAGATCCTTTCTCCCCCTCCCTCCGGCGAACTAACGTAACATTGTTTTCTTTGTCCTGTGTGTTACTATGCTCTTGTAACGGATGTAATTTGTAATTTGTAACTCTACGATCCTCATGCAAAGCGCTCTGATACCTCCGGGACTAGCTAGCACTATATAAAACTCGTCAAATAAAAATAAAATATTTCTGATGGTGTTAATTTTCTGGAATAATAGGGTGTAGGTTGTAACTGACCTGCCTCTGGATGATCTTGTGACAGGATTGCTCCTATAGCGGCTTCTGAAGCTTTGGCTTGTACAAAATATTGTTACAGAGGACCCAGAAGGCACAATATAGATGCTGTTGTGGAACATTCCTCAAGAGCCTGAAAGGCTTTGTTGGCATCTTTGGACCATGAAAACAGAATCCCTTTATTTTCTAAACTGATTGTTGATTTTAAAATGTTTTAGAAGAAAGGGATGAACTATCATAATAAATTGGCATATCCCAGGAAGCACTGAATGACACACATTTTAAGGTGCTGACCAATCCATGATGTTTTTGAGTTTTTTTATTGTCCATCCAAATTTCTTGTGTTGAGAAAATAAATCCTAAAGATTCCATAGTGGTACAATGAAAGAAAAGTTTGCCAATTTGGCATATAGCTGATTTTGCTTCAGGCTTTTAGAACTCTAGTCAAATATGACAGACTACCATCAATATATACTACTGCAAAGATGCAAATGTACTCACAAAGGATTTCATTGTCAAAATATTGAAATACAGCAGGTGCTTTTACAATCAGACACCATGTCTTGCTATTCAAAAAGCCTAATTTCTTTTCAGAAAGCCATCTTCAATTTGTTTTCTTCTATTACTTGAATCATATTTTATGCACATGTGTGATCAATTTTAGTGAAACTATTACATTTATTGATTTGATCAAGCAATACTGAATTTAAATACAAAGCATATCTATTCTTGATAGTGATTTGATTCAGTGCTCTCTGTTCTATGAAAGTGTGTTATTCTCTTCCTCTCTAAGAGGTGAAAACTAGAGAGGAGGTAGCAGGTGATTGTGATGGTCTAATAACCCTTATTGAGAAAAATTGCCAAAATTGCCTTCAAGCAAAGTGAGATATGAGCAAATGAAAAGCAAAAATCGGTACGCAAGGTGCTTCAGGGTACGCAAATTATTACATTAAAGGTTAAAAAATGGCTGCTACTTACCAGTTCGCATTTGTTCTCATTGCTAAGGCAACATCTTGCATAGAATCAGCAGCCATCTTGGATTGGGAAAATGTATAAATCTCTTGATATATAACATCTTCCAACTCGGTTAGAGTGATAGAATGTTACTGTCAATGCATTCTACATTCAAGGAATACATCAGAGATGGAAGTATTCTGACAGCAGCTGAACACACTTTGTTAACGTTCCTAGCAAGAATTCAGGATCTCTTCCATCTAAACTACATTTTGAAATAGATAGAAGTCTAACAACTATCATAACACAATCAAAAATTGCCTATATCCCCACTGAGAAGATACAAATATGTATTTAGCAAAATATTTGGAATAAGAAAACTTAAAGGTTGGAGAGAAAAACATAAGCATGTGTAATTGAAAAAGCAGGACTAGCCCACCTTGATTTTCCAAAACGCTAGAAGGCCACCAAACTATATGGAATAAACTATCTACAGTAACAAGAGAGGTGTCATAAATCAGAATTCAAATATTTGTTCAAATTATTATACCCCAAATCACTATCCAGATTTTTAACAAAATATAATCATAGTAAAAACTTTTAACATTTTTGTTTCTAATATATGCATGAAGCTGCTCATACATGGTGAGATGCATAGAGCAAGTATAATGCACCAAAATGTACTACGAATATTGTACTTTGAGATAATTTAGGTTTTCCATTTTTAATAATTTCCAATGAACCCAAAAAAACCCCGATATTTCTTGTAAAGACTAGGTAATAGACATACAGGGAGAATTAGAAAATTGTGATGCCATAAAGCAAAAAATAACTCTCCTTTTTTCTAATTCAGCAAATTAGGCAGATGTTAAGATATGCAAAGATAAAAGAAGATTTTTTGAAATGTACACATTTCTTACTGGAACATATATGTATTGCTGAATATGTTACGAAAAATAGGTCTCAGCAAAAAACAAATTGTAAAACACAACTAACCTTGCTTTGGTGCAAGGAAGAAATAATTGGCAATGATCACATCTGGCAAGTCACCTTGGCAATTACGTTAAAATTATAACAAATGCCAAATTTCATCAAAGTAATAATAAATAATACATACAATACTCCTTAGAAACAACATAATATTTAACCCCAGAGGTATATACATGTCTATGCTGTGGGCATATTGCAGATCTTGAAACTTCAAAATAAGGGAAGTGATTCCATAAGCATTACAAAATATATAGCTTTAATATAAAAAAATAAAAAACGTCTTTATGTGTTGGACTAACATACCTAGCAATGTGCATTAACTATAATGCACTATAAATCAGTCAGATGCTTCTTCTTGAATTGTTTTCCACAATGCGCATTAATTATAATGCATATTTTTCTATGTTCATGTTCTTCTTCAATAGTCTACAAGGGACTTTGTCTAAAGAAGAGTAATCTTATTATCTTTTATTAGCAATTACATGGTAACCGTTTCTAGATTATTACAATGGTTCAATCACCTTATTACATGTTTTTATTGTGTCTTGTGGTGGAGGGATTCATACTGTGCAAGAAAAATTGAAGCATGATGTTAAGATGGAATTGTGACCTTAGAAAAATCCAAGGATTATGCTTGAGCTGAGAGACAGATGCCCTACAGAAATGCAACAGCAACACATCTCCAGAAATGGCTCAGTAGCTAATTATATGAGTAGTTATTAAATAAAAGAGAGAGAAAGAGAGAGAGAGAGAGAGAGAGAGAGAGAGAGAGAAAGAGTCACCAGCCTCTAAAATTCCTGGGTGAAATTAAATACATCTAGGGTTTTCCTGCAGATCTCATAATCCTGATGGGGCTGGATACTGCAGTTTCTGTCCCCATCAAAAAAGAGATTACTGATAATAAAGGGGCCAAGTGAGAAAAATTGATATGATTCAGATGGCCTTGTTCTTATCTCATCTGTGATACAAAAAATCCAATAAATAAAATCTACAATCGATCAAGAATATCATAATTATATCTGGAGCAATATATCTGGTGCTACATAACATTCTTACAATGTTACCACTAATGGGTCACTAGAAGACTTTATAACTGATGATGGTTGAGATTTTATTTATTCTTCCTTTTACCAGAAAGGGTACTTAAGCCCCCCTCGGAAATGTGAGAAGGATTACCTAAAAATTGAATCAGCAGAAAGAGCTATTTACGCCCATTATCTTCTTCAACTGTCCCCCTCTGCTTAACTCAGAGGTTTATTCCTCACTCTGGGGTCGATTCCGATCTCGGTCGGTAGGGCTCCGAATCGGATTCGGCTTTACCAGATCCGAGTCGGAGGCTTTGTTTCCGACCGATTCGTACAGTCGTCCGAGCGAGCAAGTACGATGCGAGTGAACGCGAAATCGCTGACCGACTCGTTTCCGGGTCCGAACCGCTCCGTCCGACTCGTTCGCACTCGATTCGTGGCGCACAATGGAGACGTTTTACGACCGAGCCAGTACGATGCACGATCCGGACAGCCGGATCGAGTCAGAGCCTCCGACACGAAAAAGCTTCCGGATGCGGACTTCGGGGGTCCGTGCCGGACCCCCCTTCACCCGTAGCCGTACGAGTCGGACACAGGGGGGCACCCATGGGTCCCCCCTATACATGCATGTACGGTGCAGATGGCACCAACGCGTACCCACTACAGGGGGCCCCCTTGTGCGCAACGTGCCCATTGAGTCAATGGGAGCCCATGTACACGTCGTACGACCGGCTCCCATTGACTTCAATGGGAGTCCGACCGAACCGAGTCCGGCAGCATACGGCTGCATCGTACTCGTTCGGTCAGACTGCAGGGGTCCGGCTCAGTTGGAAAACAATCCGGATCCGGATCGGTCGGAGAGCTTTCCGACCCAGATCGGAATCGGCCCCTCTGTTTCTAGCATCCTCCATTCCAATTTTCTTTTTTTAAAACATTTTATGATCTCACAGCAGTGGATTCATATGCAGATTAATATATATATAACATATGTGTGAAAAATTGGGTTGTTGGTTGAGGGGGGTGAAACACTACACAAGCAACAGCAACAATCTGTGTCTGGGTGAAGCACAAAAAGTCACAAAATTAACCTGTCCTTAACCTTCTGGTAGCTTGGCACAAAAGCAGTCAGGATTAACTTGGAGGCAATGTGTGAAGCATTTATGCAGCAAACAAATAGTAATAAAGTAGAAACACAACACAAGAAAAATCCCACACCAATTTAGAAAAATAGAGTCTGAAATCTAATAAATAATCTGAAATGGAGCAACAAAAGTTCAATCAGTAGAACTGGAGATATACAATTTAAAAAATGTAAAGTAAGTTTAGCGCCTAAAAGCATAAAGTGCCAATCGTGGTTATCTGGAGTCGTGCGAGACCAGAGGCCAACTGCGATGGAGCACGGGCCAGATACAAGGACCAGGATAGTCCAGCTGAAAACATTACCCTCTAAGGTCCAGTGCGAGTAGTTCCGTTCATGGTGGAGGAGACCACGAGGAGAAAGGAGGGCACAAAGAGCAGGCCAGGCATCGTTAATGGTCATCGCTGTATCATGAAGATCCTGTCAGGCGTCACATTGGTGGTCACTGCGAGCTGTCGACGCTATAGCGCGAAGTGCAGATCTCGCATTGCCAGTCATCGCTGGTGGTCACTGTAGCATGAAGAGTTGGGTTCACCAGAGCTTCAAGTTGGCATTCAGCCTGGGCAGAAAGATCTTGGCACGAATGGGTCTGTTCGTAGTCACGAAGAGCCCAGAACTTCTCCTTTTTTTCAAGGAGGAGTTCAACTGAAGCCACACCAAGGGTCCAGGACCTAAGGGGCAGAAACTCACTCCAGCAGTTTAATTGTAGGTCCAGGCAACAGGACACCTGGGCAGAGGCAAGGTGGCCTCTGGAGCTTGTTATGTCCCTGTAGCTTTAATAGGAGGTCAGTCAGCCAACCCTTGGAGTCACTTCAGCCATGGATGAAGGGTTCAGGTCCAGTCTTCCTTCTTAGTTATCAGGGGAGGCCTCAAGCAGCAGGCCAGCAGGAAGCCCTTCTTCTATAGTATCCACAGGTCCAGGAGTGTACTGAAGAGTTGTGTCTGAAGGTCAAATATTTATTCCTGGTGCTCGATGTGAAGTAGGAGAAGTTTCTGGAGTTTCCCCTACAGAGGTGTCTGAAATGTCCTGCCTCCCTGCCCTGGTGCCAGTCTGTCTGGGGGCACACTAGGCTATATTGACGTCCTTTGTGTGTTAGCTGAGCCAGTGTCTTTGAAGTGCAAGTATGGTAGGTGACAGCTCCGCCCCCTATCAAGTCAGAGATGGCCCCTCCTGCCAACACCCAGTCTGTCCTAAACATTGGAACTAAGACTCTGAAATTAAATTTTTACAATAACAAAAGGGAAATTTGGGTTAAGCATTAATGTTTCTGTCTCTGTTGTAGTATATCTGTGAGACCATCTTCAGGACTGAAAATTCGCACGAAGATCCACGACCCCTTGGTTGGAGAGTCAATGAAAGAAATTTGGTTTCACTTTTGTTTTCCCTCTCACTGTAGTTGGTGGCACAATTGGTGCTATAGGCCACTAGTGACATCGTACAGGTAGTGTGTACATTTTTTATATTACACCAGTGACTTACAGGCAAGCTAAATATGGCAATTGGAAGTATCCCAATTTTACCATGCTGAAAATATATTTAAAGGAGCAGCCAAGCACTTTAATGGTACATCTGGTGTCCAGTTGGAATCACTTGAAGATTTTTCGTAACATGCAGAGGATGTGGAGGCATGAGGAGGTGACAGGATTGAACTGGGGCTTCATGCTGAGGTTGGTGTCCAGGTTGAGGCCTAGGTGCCTAGTGTGGTCAGTTGGGGTGGGTACAGGTCCAAGATCGGAAGACCACCAGGTAGAGTTCCATGTTGAGATCTTTTTCCCAAAGATCAGTGCTTCAGTAATGTCAGTGTTGAGCTTGAGGCAGTTTTCATTCATCCAATAGGCCATGCTAGTCATGCATTGTTTGAAGTTTGTCATGGTGGTGACGGAGTATTCTGAGAGGAAATCACTGGGTATCATTAGTGTAGGAGATAATTTTGATTCCGTGGGCTCTGATGATGTTTGCCAAAGAGTCATGTACATGTTGTAAAGTACGGGATGAGTGATGAGCCTTGTGGGAATCCGCAGATGAGGTCCTTGGGTTCTGAGGTGAACTCCGAAAGCCTGACTTGTTGTGTTCTAACAGAGACAGGGGGCAGATAGAACAGATGGCAAAAACAAGAAAGAGCAGTTACCGAGCCGGGGGCAGAATGAGCAGCTAACAAGGAAAACAACAGACGTCAGACAGCAACACAAGTCAGAAGGGTAAGACAAGATGAGGGATGATCCTTGTGGGAATCCGCAGATGAGGTCCTTGGGTTCTGAGGTAAACTCCAAGAGCCTGACTTGTTGTGTTCTAACAGAGACAGGGGGCAGATAGATCAGATGGCAAAAACAAGAAAGAGCAGTTACCGAGTCAGGGGGCAGAATGAGCACCTAACAAGGAAAACAGCAGACGACAGACAGCAACACAAGTCAGAAGGGTAAGAGAAGATGAAGGTCGCACTGAAGCAGAAGAGAGTTGGCTAGGCACCTACTCAATTAAGTCACGCTGAGGCCTCCATAAAGTAGGGTCTTGGAAAGTGGGAGGAGCATGTGGGCGGCGGGCGGACTCAGAAACAGCAGTAAAAAACTGTGGCGAGAGTGAGAAAGTCCAGTGAGAGCTGCAAGGTGGGTAAACACGATCGGAGGAGCAAGTCAGGGGACACCAACTGACAGAAGAGACCAAGATGTAAAACGGCGCAGTAGGAGGAGCAAAAGATGCAAAAAGGGGCAGTTAACAAATAAATGGGGCAGATAGAACAGACAACATAAACAAGATAGAGTAGTTACTGAATTGGGGCAGAACAAGCAGCTAGCAAGGAAAATGGCAGATGACAGACACCAACATGAGTCAGAATGGCAAGCAGAGATCAAGGTCTCATGAAGCAGAAGAGAGATGCCTGGCCACCTTCTTATGCAGTGCTTCTTGAAGGAGTACTGTGTAATGCCCTGTGAGGGCTATTGTTATAAATTGAGTTTCTGGATGGAAGAGGCATGCACCCTGTCCAAGCAGGAAAGGCAATCCTAGTCAGGGTAAGTCAGATACACACCCTAAATCAACCTGTGATCACCCTCTGGTAGCTTGGCACAGAGCAGACAGGCTTAACTTAAGAGGCAATGTGTAAAGTATTTGTGAAACACTTCAAACAGTAAAACAGTGAAAACACCACAGAAAGTTATACCACCCCTGGTTAGAATATTAGAGCTTAATTTATTGAACAAAACGCGATCAAAGTGACAAAACTCAAATAAGTAGACCCAGAGTTGTGAATTTTTAAAGAATATCTTGAAATGTAGTGCTTAAATGCATATAGTGCAGACCGGAGCGAGAGATGGATACATGCACCAGCCTTGGCCCGCTGAATACAGTACCTTGGTTAATGCTTGCATCAACGTCAAGGAAGGGGTGCGAAGGAGGCGATGCATCAGCCTTTATCCATGGGATGTAGGCGATGCATCAGCTCCAAACCGTACAAAGTCGAAGATGTGTCAGGAATGTAGGTGATGCATATTACTATGGGCGATGCGATGCACTCGATCCTCGCAGCAGCGGCGATCCTTCAGCGTCGATGGAGATGCGCTGGTTCCCAGCAGTGGATTTCTGCTGGAACAATACTTCGTATCCACTTCCAAGGTCCCAGGACTGGATTGGCACCACTTGGCAGGGCAAGACTCACAGTTGGCAAAGTACAGGTGCTGAGCAGGGTTGTGGAGTGGTTGGAAATCTTTGTTTCTCTGAGACTTCGAACTGGAGGCAAGTTGACAAGCCCTTGGAATGACTCTGGGTTCAATGCTGTAGGTCCAGTCCTTCTCACCCAAGCAAGGAGGGCTGCAGGCAGTGTCAGCACAGCAGAATAGCAGTTCTTCCAGAGCAGCAGTCCAGCAAAGTGGCAGTCCTTCAGCAGCACAGCTGTCCTTTCTACCTGGCAGAGTGTCCACAGGTGCATAAGTGTACTGAATTGTTAGGGCAAGGAGATTTCAACGAGGGGCTTTGAAGTGCACAGAGATACTCCCGTCCTACCCTGGCTCTAGACTCACTACAGGGGGTTAAGCAGTCCTTTGATAGGAGGCAGGACACATCCTATTCAGGTGTAAGTGTAAGACTGTGCCCAGCTCCTCCCTCCCACCCAGCCCAGGATGGCCGAACAGGATGTGGATTGTCCCATCAGTCATACCTAAGCTTCCTTTGTGTGTGGCTGTCTAGAGGGATACACAAGGTCCAGCTCTCACCCACCACAGACGTGCATTGGAGACAGACAGCAGACACACAGGGCTGAGAACAGAAAAATGACAACTTTCTAAAAGTGGCATTTTAAAAATTGTAATGATGAATTTGACTTTACCATTGGTAGAGGATTTATCACTACAATTCCATAGGTACTAAAAATGACAGTTCTACCTCCTTCCAATTGGAATTACACTGTTAGATGTAATAGGGAATCCCCTTTGTTAATCTATGCAAGTCATAGGCCTCACAGTAGTGAAAAATGAATCATGTTTAGGGAGAGAACACGTGCACTTTAGCACTGGTTAGCAGTGGTAAATTGCCCAGAGTTCTAAAACCAACAAAAACAGATCAGCAAAAAGTGAGGCAAACAGGTAAAATGTTTGGGGGAAGACCACCCAAAGGCTGACAGCAATAACAGGTGTGTACATTTATTTTAGCTTGATGATGTTCATATAAGGGGCAGGGGCACCACCCAATCATTTTTTGTAATGTTGTGGGAGGCTGCAGGTAGTGCAGCAGCCCCCTCCAGAAACATTAAAAGAGAAACACTAAGGGCCTGATTATGACTACAATGGACAGCCGTAACCACGGTGGTAGTGCAGGCATCGCCGCACCGGCGGTCCGACCACCCTATTACAAGTTTGATGGTCGGACCGCTAAAGGAACACTGCAACAACAGGGATCCATGATCCCTCAGCAGTGTTGCAGCAGTGTGAGGCCACAATATGCTGGCAGTGCCACTGCGGCACTGCCAAGCATAAACATCCACCCTTTTCATGGCGGTGAGCTCACCTTGAAAATGGTGGCAATGAGGAAACACCTGTTGCCTCAAGGCCTGGGCATGCATGCAGAGGGGTACATGGTGTGCCCCCTGTATGCATGCTCCCCCTGTTCCTGCACGGCATGGACTTCACAACCCATGCCATACAGGAGCGGGCTTTGGTGCTCCAATTGCGGTGCCTTTCTAATGGGCACCATTGTGGGACCACCAAAGGACTACCTGCCAGACCAAGAGAAAACTCCTAATCTAGCGGGCAGCCAGCGGTCGACAGTAGCAGTCGTGGTGCAGGGCGCAGGCATGGCGGCCCGCTCCAAGACCACCAAAATCATAATCAGGCCGTAAGTCTCTTGGTCATTAAATCCTTGACTCCAGGAGAGCTTACCATATTTTTCAAAAATACTCTTAGCTGAAGGTTTATACGCTTCTGCTGGAGTGGAAGGCCCTCTTGTGGTTGGTTTTGTGATCGTATTTTACTGGCTGAAAATTTTAAATCAAAAGACTCAGAGACATGTTGGTTTTATTTATTTTTTGAAATATCTGAGTCATTTATTTTAACATTTTTAAGTCAACAAAATGCAATCATAAAGAAAAACTCACAAATATGTTCAATTTTTTTCATGTTTAGACAAGTCTTTAAAACATAAATACATAGTGATTTATATATACATTAACATTAAAATTAACAATCCAACTAATATAGGGACGGTCTTTAGACCAACCCTGGTTCTAGGCCTAGGTCACAAATACATTGTAGACTTCATCAAGAAAAGTGAAAAAGCCTCCTTCCTACATTTCCTACGTTTCTAACCAATACATACTTGAGTAGCACTTGAACAGTCCTGTTAAATCTTACTAGACCTTTTAAAGATGGCACTATGATGTTAAAACCGGGCATGTGTTGAAGAAGTTAACTGAAGTCTAGGAAATACCATGTGGTCATAGTCTACTAATGTACCCACGAGCAAGGCTTGCAAAGGATTTCCTGGAGGGTTGATAGTTTAATTGTTAATTCTTCATTGATGCGAGTTTTAATCGATTATGTATGAACTGGCTCGATTGGAAAAAAAATTTATGTGAAAATCTTTTTAACTTGATTTATGTGAAAAATAATGTGGACACTCCTAACATTATTTTAATTTATTGTATTTGAGCAAGGAGTTAGTTTTTAATGTGTATTTAATGTATGCAATGGTTTTAATTAATCAAGCATAATAAATTATTACTTACTTACTTACCAGTAGAAGACAGTACGAAACTGACTGTTAGCTCTGTATCATGGACTGTGCAGTCCAAGGCACATAGACTGCACATCAGAGTATCAGTCTCTGTGCCACCATAACCAAGTTTGCATTAATAATGCCCACGTGTCAGGGGGCATGGACAAGATGGCGGCTTAGATGGGCATGCCGCGCTGAGCTCTGGAAAGGCCTACCAGGCCCTATTCATGTATCTTGCACTGTACCGTCCATTCAATGGTCTGCTGTCTGGGAACTGTGCCTAGCTGCTGATGTTGCAGCTGACTCAGCTCAGGGATGTGGATTTGCTTTGGCACCCCAGAGGAGCCTGGGTTGATAAGCTGCAGCAGTCTAGAGTTGAGACGCTCCCTGCGACTGCATCCTGTGATAGGCGTGCTGCCCCGGTCCAGACTGAGTGTGCTGCCGACAAGCAGGATGGCGAAGCCTTGTAGCTGGTGTGGTGCCAATAGGCCTGGAGGACACCCACGCTCTGGGACGGCAGGAGCATGCATAAAAGAGATCCCAGGCCGCACACGATCTCCAAGTGAATAGGAAGGGAAATTGGCCTTGGTGACAACAGGAGGGGGATCACGGACATTGCAATGCTTGAAAACTCCTCCCCCCGCTGCCCCATGTCAGCGCACAAGAGCCCCTCTAGAACTGATTGCCATAAAATTACTCACAGGGGCATTGGGCAAAACCAAAAAGTCCAAATCAACATTGGACATACAGTCTGCGGTTGTGCAAGGACCAACTCTGTCACATAACGTGATGCTCAGCTAAGCGGATTCGCACACTAGCAAATTTGACAGCTTCCTGCATGTCATACAGGAGGCCAAATCTTAATTGGAAGCCAAAGTAGATTCTGTAGCCTTGAATGGTAATCTCTTGTGGGCATACCATAAGAAACTGCTGGACATGGTGGATAACGTCGAATATACACTCAGCACGTTGCGACCAATGGTATAGGAACTGCAAACCCAAGTAAAGGTGCTCCTGGAAGAGATCATAACCCACCAACTTTGCACAGAGGATGTAGAAGGACTCTCAAGGCGCAATAATGTGTGAACAATAGGAGTGCCCCAATGTGAGGAGGGCCCCAGCACGGAACCTTTTATTGAGAAATGGTTTACAGAGGTTGTGCTGCAGGATAAGATCTCCAAATTCTTTCCTGTAAAAAGGGCTCACAGTGTGTCAGCCACCCTTTCTCTCAGGGGTCACCCCCTTGATCAATTGTAGCTCACCTCTTCAATTTCAGAGACAAGGATCTCCTGCTGCAAGGAGCCCGCACTAAGGGTTCTTGGCCCATGAGTGGGCAGGAGATCAATATCCAACTGGACTGCGCCTCTGCTTTTCAGCACCAGCTGTCCAACTACACTGAAACCAAAAAGAAACTGAGAACATTGGACATCAGATATGCCTTGAAGCATGGGACTGACTACAGAAGAAAGGTATCATTTTGTCCCTGGTGCAAGGTCCAAAGGGCAGGTCATGGGAATGCTGGTGTCACCCTTGGAGATGTCACACTATGCAGCCTAAGGGGCTCCCCACATGAATCATGCAAGAAAGATGCTTAGGCCACAGAGCAGGTGGTGACATATGTCCTGTGATAAACTTTCAGCCCAACCAGGTCGACATCTTCAGGTCACAGGAAGTTCTTTTGATGGATTTGATGCACTGAGTTTGGACAGTCCCCATTACCAGAGCTGACCCTGAGGTAGGCAGACAATATCATATGAATTGGAAAATAGAACATGTGATGTTTGGTCTTGCACGGTCTCCACTTTTCAATAAGAACTGTTAATTTGTTGGACAACAAAAATGTTGGGGTGGTTCCAGACTGATTCCTTGCACCCCCCTCAGGATATGTTGCGTATAGTTCTGCTAGTTCACGGTGGTACCATGACCCCTAAACCTGGCAAGGTAACAAATGGTTTTGGCAACCTCAGAACATGACAAACCTGGCCCCCAAGGAATCGTGGTAACAGATCTAGAATCTTTTCGCTCAGTCAGTTATGCTCTCTCAGAGAAATATGCAAGAAATATACAAAGGGTTGTTTTCAATATTTATTAAACCATTGCGATTCCTGTATAAAATATATGTGCTGCAATGAATAATAGACAGAAGCAGACAAATGTGATTAGCAATATAAGGACAGTGAAAGGAATAAATGATTCCACCATTAGGCTAAAAAGTGTTTATACGCTGGCATATAAGTACTGTGTATAGTGTACTCCTACTTATGCGTTCCATAACCTAGGACCCTAGGGCAGGTGTTTTGCCAGAAATCCCCTACTGGACGATCCAAATCCCCATTACCTGAAGGCAAGGTATGTGGGTCCCCGTCTTGGTCACAGGTTGGACATCCTTCCTCGCGGAGGGTAAACAGGAATCAGCTGTGCTGAAACGCCGAAGATAGCGATGACCTCGCCATGACAGCAGAGTGCTCCTCTCCTTAGAGTACAGAAATGCGCTTGTATTTATAACAACAGCATTCATGCTTTCATGTTGAGGCTTCAGTCGAGCTGACATTCTTTATTGTCTCTGTGATAGCGCCATCGCCTTATTGACAAATAATAAAGAACAACATTTGCATAATGTATGTTCAGGCCATGTACAGAATGTTCAAGGGGTTGTGATAGTTTACTTACAAAGAAGAATTGTAAGCAATATGGATTCAGAGAAACTAAACCTGCACTGTTACGTAAGCAAATGTGTGTCAAAAGTCAGCGTGTAGAAAAAGGAGGCAACTTTAGAAACACGTATATATAAAACGGCAGTGTTCCGTCCCAGGCCTAACCTAGCCACATGACAGTGGAATCTGGTCCGGAGATCTTCTAATGTTCAAGACGTTTGAATAGACAACTGCGCTGCAAACTGGCAGGAGATGGTATGATGTACTCTGGTAAGGTGCCTTGTGCCCTGGCCCACAGTGGGGTGATTCATATACGGACATGTTTCCCCATTCCATCATACTGATGGAAAGCCAAAGTACAAGTTGGTTGTGCGGCAACCTGGGCATTGAATTCATTTGAGGAGACTGGTTTGGGTCTTCCACCTGGGGAGGCAGTTGGGATTACTGTTTACATGTTGGTAGACCCTGTGTACTCCCTGTGTGGCTGCAATAAAAGAGGGTCCTAGGCCCCCAACGGATTCTGTCTTGGCTACATGCAAATGGCTTGACCCTGAACTGTAGAGGTACCCTCTTGAGCTAATGGCTGACTCATGAGAGCACAAAATATTTTTATAACTTGGTACGTTTGGGGAATAATAACTTCCAAGAAAAAGGATTGGGGTACATCGTCTAGCGGTACGGCTTTACCATTGTGTTGTATGCCGTACGCTGATGATACACAGCTGATAATCACTCTTTCCCAAGATGCATCTAACTCTGTGTTGAAGCTTCACTCCTGCCTGACAGAAGTGGCTGAATAAATGAGCCTCAGTTGTCTTAGCTTAATGCTAGGAAGACTGAGGTTATCATCTTCGGTAGTCAACCTTTAATTTAATCGACTCCTTCGTGGACTGACTCCCTGGAAACTTTACCTACTCCCAAGCCAAAAGTGAAAAATCTAGGCATGTGATTTGACTCAAAGTAATCTTATGATAATCAAATAACAAGCTTTGCTGGACAATGTTTTGGGTTCCTAAAAACCCTGAATTTCTTTTTTTCTTCCTGCCAGAGGCAGTCAGAAAGACAGTGGTCAAGTCTTTGATTATGTCAAGACTGGACTGCTGCAATGTCCTGCATCATGGGGTCTCTCAGGCATGATTAATGAGACTTCCGCGCGTATAGAATACTACTAAATCTGTCTAGACACTCTCCTTCAGCACCTGCCCTGGCAAAGATGCACTGGCTTCCTTTGAGGGAACGGGTTTCCTTTAAAGCCATGTATTGCTGCCAAAAAATCCTCAACAACAAGGGCCCTAGCTATTTGCACCCTCTTATTTCATCCTATTCCCCCAAAAGAAACTTGAGATCAGCTGAGGCCTCCTTAGTATGCATTCCTAGAATCAAAAAAAGCTCACATTGGAGGCTGCTCTTTCAGCTATTTGGTAGCCAAGCTGTGGAATTCCCTCCCTCCCCTGCTTTGGCAGGAAAAACCGGAACTATCCTTTCACAAGAAACGTAAAACTTGTTTTTTTAGATTATTTTAATTCCAGGTCAGAGATCAAATCAAACATTATTCGGTTTTTCCAGATAAAACCATAAAAGTCATACAAACATCTATAAAACTCCACATATGTACAGAATAACCAAACAATGTGGCCGGTATGATCTAATTACAGTTTAAAAATAAATCCCACTCTCAAAGTTAATCACAGCTTGACCTAAGTCGGATGGCGGTCCTTAAAAAGCTGAGCGTATACAGTACGGTATTGTTTGAAAGAAGTTGTAAAAAGATAAAAGCAGGTCTCACTCTCCTAAAACATGCCTTTTTAAGAATTGGCATGATAAAAAGACTTTCTAGGAACCTGATAAAATCTACAAAACAGTAAAAGTGCATCATGTCCTGAGGAGACCGACTGTCGCAGCCACAGGGCATGAGGCACTGACCTCTATGAGCTCCACGGGGTTGGGCCAGGAGGTAATGAAAGAGGTCGAGCCTAAATCTGGTCAGTAGGAAGTGATCATGGTTGCTTTTGATCCCTAAAAGATATGGTTCAGTAGTGGCACAGTTTTTAATCCAATGTACCTGCGCATGCTGGGCTTGCTCAGCTCTGTTGCTTCTCTATCACAAAAATGCCTTGTAAGAAAACACTCTTTTATGCAAGTGAAATCCCTCTTACATATACTATCTGGGTTGTCAAATAGATCCGCCCTTCCCAGGCCGTGGAGGCCGTCTCTTAAATTCTTTAGCCAACGGATGCGATTAGAATGGTCAAGGGAAAGACAATCCTTTAGAATATCCTTACCAAGGGCGTTTTCTTTCTTGGCCCAAATCTTTAACCACAGTGCTAATGGACGAAACGCCAGTTCGTCTTAGAGAAAATCCATCCCCAGCTCTTGGTGCACGACATAGGATGGGACACTCTGTGGTAATGAGAGTACCCGTCTCAGAAAAGTGTTTTCTGCAACTTGCAGGGCCTCTGTCCCAGTGTGGCCCCATATCTCGTTCCCATAACTAGCCTTTGCGATACATTTGGCTCTGTAAATCTTCAAGAGGACCCCTATCAGTTTACCCCCCCACTCTGGAAGCAAAATTAAAAACAGCTGCGGTTGCTCTGACCAGATCCCCCTTCTTCCGGGTAATCAGGGGGGACCAACTCAGAGCATCGTCAAACACTACTCCCGGGTAAGAAAATACATTTGTCGTCGGGATTGACAAGGTTCCTATCTTAAAAATAAATTGCTTTGTATACGTGGTCCCACCTGCATGACAAATGATTTGCTGTGATTAACCATCAGATCCAGGTCCTCCATGAAGTGAATGAAGGAGTTCAACAGAAGTTGTATCCCCCTGACTGTCCTCACCATGAGGAAAGCATCATCTGCATATAGGAGAACCGGCAGGCTGCACTTGCCCACCTGTGGGCAGTCAGCTCTTGCCTCCAGGAGAGCCTTCTCCAAAGAGTTGATATATAAATTAAAAAGGAAGGGGGCCAGGATACACCCATGGCGCACCCCTCTCCTAATATCAAACTTGCGGGTTACCTTAAGATCTTTTGAGTAGCGGACAACCGCTTTAGAGTCTCTGTGGAGGTCCCTTAAAAAACGAAACAATGTTCCTGTCATTGCCAATAGAGGACATCATCTGCCAGAGCTTCGATCTGTTAACACAAGCAAAAGCTGTAGACAGATCCATAAAGGCTAGATGGATAGAGCCGGAGCGAGCCACAGTGTACTTGTTCAAAACCATATACAGCTTTAAACATTGTTCCACTGTGGAACGCCATGGGCAGAAACCGCATTGCACCACGGTTAAGATGTTATTTTCGTCTGCCCAGGCTTCAAGTCTTTCCAAAACCATGCGACCCACCACCTTTTCCACGGAATCCAAAAGAGAGATAGGCCTATAGCAAAGAGTGCTATCCTGATCTCCCTTTTTAAAAACTGGGACAATGGTCGATAAGGCCCAAGAATCTGAGCAACCAGCCTGAACCGATGCATTGATGACTGCTGTCAGTACAGGCACCCAAGTTTCCACTTTCGCAATGTAAAGGTCTGGAGGAATCCCATCAGGGCCCGGGGTCTTGTTTTTGGACAGTCCCATAATACCAGCTCTTACCTCTTGAGCTGAAAAAACAACCTCAGACTTGCCATACTCCCTTTCCTGCCCTTCTGTCGGCACTGTATCAGTCTGAAAAATGCCCTCAAAGTGGTTTACCGAGTCTTCCTCTAGGATGTGGGCAGTCATTAGGTTGCCAGTGTCTCCTGCAAAAAATTGGCTATTTATGAAGCTCCAAAACTTTGAGCTATTGCTCAGGGTACTGGCCTCTACTAGTTCTGACCAGACTCCTCCTTCAGGGCAGACTTGCGCTTTGCTAGGGCAATATTGTAGACTCTCCGAAGGTTCTTAACAGCCACCTGGTCACGAGGATTCAACTCCCAGGCCTGTTTCAGTTTTCTGGAGGATTAAGAGCACTCAGAGTCAAACCATCTCACTCATAAATGTGTAGGGCACCCCGGGGGCTCGTAGTAGCTTCACTATGCCACTGGAAATACTTTCAAAGGCATCCATAATGTCTGTTGGGGTGGCCTCGCTATCTAGGCAGATGGCAAACTCCTTGTGATACTGCATTAAAAGGGAAACTGCTCCGGAACAATTTGACCCCACTTTAATCTCCTCCCACCATGAACGGCTATTAGAGGTGCCCCCAAGGCCTCCTTGGTAGACTTGTTAACTCTGGGCTATTCTGTTAAGACACATATGGGATTATGGCCACTATAGGCGCTCGCCTTAACAGAAAAGGCCTTAATCAGGGGAAAAAATGGCACGGAGACAAAAGTAAAATCAATAAAAGACTCACACCCTCTCCCGATGAATGTTGGGACAATGTCAGTTTTCTCCGGGGACAGCTTATTCATTGCCGAGGTTAAGTTGAATTAATTGAATATGGCATTAAGTTTGATTCCCTGAGGGGAATGTTCCATGTGCAAACCAGCCTCTCGCGCACAACCCATGGCTTTCACCCCCCAAGATTAATATCTCTGCACATATGAATGTTAAAATCCCCTGTTAGAAAGATGTTATGGTAGCTCTGCCCCTTTAGAGTGATGTTCGTTAAAACAGAACCCAGCAGTGTTATATTGCATTCTTCCCTGTGGGCAGCTCCGGCATTATAAAAGTTTAAGAGAAAAAGCTTACTTTTCCCACTCGAAAGCAGCACCACCTGTAGGGTGGAAGAATTGTAGAGCGAGACGATGGAGCTGCCTCGAACTGCTACTGAGACAAAGATTACAAGACCCCCTTGACTTGTCCTACCCTTGAAGGGGTGGCTGGCACGAAGAAGGTTTTGTAATCTATTCTCCACAGCCCAAGTTTCTTGGAGGCACATCACGTCAAAGTGTTTAGCAAAGAGTAATGAGTCAGGATCCTTGGTCTTGCTCACAAGCCCTGCGGTGTGCCACAAGATAAAATTACACTCTTTGCACTCTTTAGGTCCCGGGTCCAGAGGCCATGCCTCCCCCTGCAGTAGTGAAACGTCCATAGCCTTTGAGCCAGTGCACCGTCAATCACATCCCTCTAGTGAACTCAGTGGCGTGAACCTATTTGCAAGACTTATTCCTGTGTTCACCCCAGGTCGACTCCTATTACCCACGTCTTGGGGCCGCCCCTGTGGGTAGCTGAGTAAAGGAGAAAGGTAACTCCTTGGCCTATAAAAATATCCCAGCGGGAGTGCCACTATTGCCGAGTTACATCTCCTATAATTAAATTGCACAACTGTACTTAAAATACGGTTGACCATAAGAGAATTATTAAAATTGATAATAACACAATCCCCGGCCCAAGCTTTCTAAGCATTGCCCACCCAGGATGTCCTGCACACCATGATTATGTGGTTTTCTACCCTCAGCCCCGGAGAATAGTTTGAGTTAAGCCAGTGCACCACCTTGTTTTTCAAACTATCAAAGTCTTCCTTAATCTCTGGATCAAGACGGGGCACATTGGCTAGGACCACGACAAGCGGGGTGGACTCTGGGGGCAGATGAACGGAACACAGACTCTGGGGAGGATTATTGAATTCCATTAGGATCGTGCCTTCCGGCCCATCAGCAGGCGAACTGTTGAAAACTGCCCACTGTGGGGCCTCGAAGCTGGTGATACTCAGGAATCAATTCTCCCCTGCCCTAACGAATTACTTGCTGGGTCAAAGGTTCATTTCTGTTCATGGATGAATCTGTCGGAGCATGACATACTTTAGTCACTAAATGTCCCGTCTGTTCCGTGTTGGCCTCCGTCACGGGCCTAAGTCCTGGCCCCGTACCAATACTGCATGAGCTGTTGTCCATGGCCCTTGGGGAAGGGGGATTTAAGAGAGGCGGAAAAAAATTCAAGCAGATTTAAATGAAGTAGAATTGGATTTAATTTAGTATCCAAAACTGACAGCAAGGCTGCTTTGAAGGTGTTAAACAATGTAGAATCCATATTGGACCCTGCTTAGGGGACAGTTAGATTTGACTGTGGACCGGTACTCTTCCTGCGCTTGGCAAGGCCCCCCATCGAGGGGCATTTCCTTTTTGCACCTCCTGCTCTCTTCCCCACTCCCTTCCCAACTCCCAGGGTCACGCCAGGACACACCCTGGGTGCTCATGTCTGAGCGATGACTGGCGTGGGGGGGTATTGATATAGATGTGGATAGGCCAGTAGTCAAGGCCCACTTTTGTGATGTGTCTATCTGCCCCACAAATGCATCTTGAACCGGAACTGGAACTGGTGAACCTTCTCGTAAGGGGGCAGAGGAACCCTGTGAGGGTGGGGGGATAGGTGATCGGGACAGATGCTGGGTAGCCAATTCAATCTCCTTATCCACGACCCCCACGGCTCGCTGTAAAAAAGCATCCATAGTGCTCACCATATTCTGGGGGTCTCTTGAGGTAGCCACCGCCACCACCCTGCTTTTTACCATAGCAGTAGATGTCAGATCTCAGATCCTAGGTCTTAAATAGTCAGCCAAACAGACCCAGCAGGCACCCTTCCAGCCCCGCTAAAGGCCACTCCAATGTAAGCAGAACTAAAAGCAGAAGTAGAAGTATAGCTGGCAAACTCAGCACAAAGCCCGTACACTAGTTAGGAGGGAAAAAGGGCTCTTACCTGCACCCCCCGATGTACGAGTCCAGGCCCAAACGTAAATCGCAGTGTCTCTGTGAGCCACAATCCCTGTCAAGTCCCGGACCCCAAATGCTGGTGAACAAGGGACCGGTAATCAGGCAGGTAAACAGGCAGGAAACAAGGCGTCAATACTGGAATCTGGGGACTTCCACTGAAATCATTTATTGGAATCTGTGTACCATCACTGAGTCACCAATGAAAGCAAGGGCCTTAGGCCTAAGCAGCTTTAATAACTGGAACCGCTCCTCCGTGTGTTTGGGCCACACCGCCTGTACTGACTCCTGCCTTGCCTCACCTCCACCGGCAGTAAAAACAACGCTGCGGCGCAGTTCGGTGGAGGGGCTCAATTCGGTGCGACTCTCCTGACCTCTCTGAGTGCAGCTGCGGTTGCGGTCGGACACAGGTTCCTCTGTGCACACCCCCACATGCTCACTCGCAGCTCCGAAGCTCCGTGGTCCGCGGTCCTGCGCCTCTGCCTCAGCCCGTTCGGTCACTTCCGAATTCTGCTTGGGTTCCACTCAAGGTATTTTAGCAGATGTTGCTCTCCATCTTAGGAATGCAACCTTAGCGCTGGGACATATAAGTCGACGTAGCTATGCACTTTATAAATCATCTCATTATTATTATTATTATTACATGCTTATCTAAAATGGTGGCATATTCAATTTGCCTGCTTACAAGAAACACACCTCACTGGGGCTGAACTGAAATGGTAGACAAGAGATGAAGGGGGCAGGTTTATGTGACCACGTAATCTGCATATGCGCGACGAGTACTGGTGTGGGTAGCCTGTCATTCCCTTC
The DNA here is from genome assembly GCA_963921515.1 of Calotriton arnoldi. NCBI lineage: Eukaryota > Metazoa > Chordata > Amphibia > Caudata > Salamandridae > Calotriton > Calotriton arnoldi. Next base: position 796,119 of record CAWUFW010008183.1, read on the forward strand.
ACAGTGTAGTGTACTCTGATAGACCCTGATGGCAGATATGTGGTGGTTGAGGGCTTACTTGATGGACGACCCCTATTGATTATTCCAACGTATGCCCTGAACACACAGCAAGTGGAATTCTGTGATGCCCTGTCCCTATTGTTTCTGTATGATCCATGTGTACCTAACCTATGGGCAGGAGGCTTTAACTGTGTGAAGGAAATTGCCTTATAATGCTCAACCCTGCCACTCTTTTGGATGACTGGGTATAGGGCTGCACACAGTTCTGGTGTGGCTGACAGCTATGCACCTGATAGACATCTGGAGACACATGCCCCCTGCGATAAGGGACTATTAATTTTGCTCCCCAGTCCATCACCTTCACTCCAGTCTAGATTACTAGCTTTGCCACCAGTATATTTGCTGGAAAATCCTAGATATGGAATACCTGGGATGCACAATTTCAGATCATAATCCCCTGAAGATGGAACTGACGTGGTAAGGGTACCATGCAAGGGTTTTTCACATGGAGACTGCAGGCGGAGGCATCTGTGGACAACCCCTACCATATTCAAATAGGCACACATAAAGACCAGTGTTTTGCTGAGATTGAGGGGATTGGCACGGACCATACAATAAAGTGGGATGCCTTCAAGCTAGTCAATAGGAGGCACTATTTCAAAACCACCTAGGGGGTACAGGCTGTGCTGCCTAGGGAACTGCTTGATCTAGAGGGGGACATCAGGGACGCCAACCTACAGACAGAAACCCCCCCCCCTGGTACTGAGGCCGCCCAAATATCCAACTGGCTCCTGAAGTCAGATGTCCCTATACCCCAAATCAGAGAGATCCAAGGTCAGGACTTAGTGGTCATGAACTTACAAGATACCATATGTGATACCTTTACTGACTACTATCACACCCTTTATGCGGAGCAGGGTGGTATGGCGCTCGACTGACTGCATGAGTATGTGCTTGGGGTTCCCACCATTGTAATAAGTCAGCTCCAATGTCAAGGGCTTGATGACCCACTACAGATAGGGATCACTGTCAGAATATCGGAAACACAGATATTGTGTGGACAGAATAGTGTGTGAAAATATGGAAGACCAAAATATCAAGAAGGTAAGTGCAAATAGGTAAGTACAGATTTACGATTCTTAACTCCACATCTACATACCTTGAAGATATATATATTGTCAAGGTACAAATATGGGAGTTATATATAGTAAATCTTTGCTTACCAATAGAAATTTACCTTCACAATATTTTTGTTCTCGTTATTATGACACAATATTTTGGTCACACAATATTCTTTCTCTGATAGCTTGAATGCACACCTGAAATTAGACAAGGTTTGAATAGCAATCATGCAAATGGAATTCCTTACTAGATAATCACTATTGTGATAGACTTATACTCCCAGATATTGGAAGGTGTCCATCACCCATTGTAGGATGATACTGGGAATTGCAGTACCATCCCTTGATGGTAAATTACAAAGAGGAAAAAGGCATGACAGACCAGTTCACTTTAAGCTTGTGGGGGCAGATTTACGAGCCCCCTGCGCCACCAGTACGTCACTTTTCGTGACGTACTGGTGGCGCAGGGGGCTGCTCCATATTTACAAGGAGAGGAAAAGCCACCCTGCGTGACTTTTCCTCTCCTTGTAAATACGGCCCCTTCACACGCAGCACTTTGCGGTGAAGGGGCGTTCCATGGGTGTTGTTGTGGGTGTTCCCACGCAACACTCATGGAACAAGACACATCTCCAGAATTACAAGAAATCGTAACTCTGGAGATGCGTCTGAAAGCTACGCCACCCTAGAGGTGGCGTAGCGAGCGCACTGAGGAGAAATGTTTTCATTTCTCCTCGTTTTCCTCTTTCAATGCATGCTGCATTCTGCAGCACGCATTGAAAGAGGAAAATGGTGTAGTGATTGTTTTTGTGCAGGAAGGTTCCCCTTCCTGCACAAAAACAATCTCCCCACGAGCATGAGCATCCTTGCACCATGGTGCAAGGGTGCCTCGCGCCAGCGCATGGCTGCAGTTTGTGCGCCAGCGCAGGGGAAGCACAAGGATGCGACATATTCTTGTAAATATGTTGCATCCCTGTGCTTCAAAACTAACGCAGCGCGGCGTAGCAAAATGACTTGCTGTACCCCGCTGCGTTAGTTCAATGTAAATCTGCCCCATAGTGTTCTCCAAAGCCGTCCAAAGCCTGCATGAGGCCGTCAAGCAAGTCCCAGGGGTCGCACAAGTGCACATTTGCGTCATCTGCATAAAGCAAGATCTCATGCAGAAGCCTTTCTGCAGAGTGCCCCAAGAAAGGACATTTTGTCTTAGCAAGCATGCCAAGGGTTCCCTTGCCAGTGCAAAGATGATGTGAGACAAAGGACATCCCAGCCTCGTGCCATGCACTATTTCAGATTCTTCACATATGACCTGTGCCCTTTCTTGTCGACGGAGTTTCGATACAGAAGATTTTTAAGGGTCATCATCAGGACAGAACCGCAGTCAAAGAGCGTAAGTAGACCCTCTGAACAATAAAGTACTAGTGAAATTACAAAAAAGGTATAGACTGAAAACAGGTATAGAACAGGTGAAAAGGGTAATTTCACTAAGGAAGCACATGAGACTGGTGCTCCCCAAGATGCAGCTCCAGCTTGAGGAAGGCAGACTGGGGGGCCCTAACTATGTGTGGTATTTTGCGGCAACTTCAGTGGTCCATGAAATGGCCCCAGGCCCCCAAAGGCCTGGAATGCATGGCATGAACTTGGGCATGACAGAAATACGAAACTGCTCTTTGCATACCTGTCACCAGTGGACGGGCTGCATAGAATTCTACAGGGTCATGAAGGCCTGTTGGACTCACTGCCTGCACAGTAGACGTGCCTCACGGCCATACTCAGTGTCACTCCTGGTATGGGCTGCACTGGGACTCAAAGAAATTGCCACAACATTTGATATCTGTTCATTTGCAAAGGCTGTCCTCACACGAATAGGAGAAGTGTATGTGCAGGGTAAGCTGGGCACATTTGGGCAGCTGCTCAACGCCTTTGGGCTGTGGCTGGGTTCATTCATGGTGCATGGAGCATTGATGCATGTGATGTCCACCATCTGGGGCCAGTTGGAATGACTGAAAATGCTGTGCTACGCTGCCTGTTGACGCATGGGAGCGGGCATAAAGCCATAATAACAGTGTTATATATCGGTTTGCAAGAACAGCTGGTAAGGTCATGCGATGATGATAGGTCCAAGTGTGCTCAGTGCCTATAATCTGAGATATTGGATAAACAATGGGCAGCGATGTAAAAATACACTAAGAAGGTCTCTCGTAACTCCAGATTTAAGCTACTGCAGTTTCAACTACCACCGTCAAACATACTTGTTCCCAAGATTTCTCAGCCTAATGTCAGCAGAATGCCCTTGGTATGGCTCTTCTGAGGTGCACTTTTACCACATTGAGTGGGAGTGCCTGAGCAACTTGAATGCCTGGATAGAAGTAATGTCACATGTCTCAGAGCTGGTGGATAGGGAATCGACCTTGCACCCAGGTCTCTCCAGGGTCGGCTCATCCATTAAGGTGGAGGAGCATCACTCACTAAAAAATTGCCCCCAGATGGAAAAACAAAATGGTAATAAAAGTTCTTTTATTACCATTTTATTTTTCAAAACCCTGTCCTGAGCCGAGCGTCAGGACGGGCGGGGGGGGCTTTCTGATTTTTACTACTGCCAGTCAAGTAGCAGCAGAAAGCAGTGATAGACAGGGCACTTATGTTTAACATGTGCATGTCTTTTTGGATGGCCGTCTTGGGCCAGCCAGCCAGACATGCACATTTTAACCCAGCAGTTTTAGACAGATGGGATAGAGACAGCATAGGGCTGCAGCTCCCTCCAATCCTGGTGCTGCTCTCATGCAGCATGAGCGCAGCACCAGGATTGTTTTGACTTGTTTTTACTTTTATTTTTGTCCACTCCCCCTCCGCTCTCGCCTTCCTTACATGACAGCCTCCACTCCTGGTGTGGATGTCCAGGAACAAATAGAACAAACTGGAATGTCGTATGATACGCCTGGCACAGATTTTCTATGAACAGAGTATTGCAATGACCTTGAAGGCCTCTGAGCCTCAGTCAACATCGCTCTGGCTCACAGATTTGTGAAAGTGGGTGTTAGCAGAACAGTCTGCCATACATACGTATGTTGACTGACAGGACAGGTGTCGGGCAAAACAATCTGGGATCCATATGTCATTAAAGTGGAGGTAGTGTGAGATGACAGATGCCAAGAGTCCTGTACCTAGGATGCCAAACGGGGCGCAGTGCCCTGCTCGGTCCCTGGCTTCACTGTGGGATTGGTAGGGCATGTGGTCAATGATGGCAGGTGCAGTGCCCTGGTGGGAAAGTGGACTGGGGGGTATGAGTCAGATATAGGGCCACACTAAGGAGGGTCAGGCTAACAGTGTTCATCTGAGAATGATGGAAGAGCGACAGAGGGCTGCAGCTTGCTGCAGCCCATGAGCACATGCTGCAACTTGTAAAGGGAGGACACTGGGCTAGAAGTTGAATTGGTTCAGTTATACACTGTTTGTTAAGAGCTCTTCTCACTTCCATGTATCGGTTTGTGTCAGTGGGTAGAAAGATCATACCTGGGAACAGCAGCCCAGACTGAATAAAGGTTTACTACGTTGTTACTGTGAGACGGGGTATACCAATTGTTGTTGTACCCTTCCTACTGTACTTAGTATTAGGAATGTGCTCTGTGGTTGTAACCTAAAACTGCAAATGCAAATAAAGAGCTATTTAAAAAAAGTAATGCCCATGTGTCACTGCATTCCAGAATGTAAGCTCACAAATTTCACTTGTGAACACACTAAGCAGCTCAGACTTTCCCTCCAGTGTAGTTGTCTCTCTGCTCATTGTTATGCCCTAGTGTGTGATACACCAGCATGTATCCCACAATTATCCCAGACTGCTGCTGTGTGATCGAGTACCAGCAAGTGTGTAATGTCACCACATTTAAGTGTGATAACCTAGGCTGGGTCCCTATGTACCCCATAAACTTGACTGTACTCCTCCATATCTCAGAATTCATTCCAATATGCCCATGCTGTAGTACAGACTGTTCCCTGGCAATAGGCTACCTTGTTCCCATGCCCCAGGTTGTATAGTTGTATGGTGCCATGCCGCAGACCATTTAACCATGGCATTGACTGTGAAATGATGAAGAACTTCCTGGCCTCACACTCAAACTGCAACATAAGGACAGAATGTATTTTGCTGGGCTAGATGGGGTCATGGATAAATGGATGTTTAGCGGCAGGGGAAATGTGGTGCTGGATGGGCACTCTCTGTTTTTGGGAGGTGGAAATGACGTATGATTTTCACAGTGCTTTACAACAAATTTAGCATTCATGCACGTCAGAGAAAACTTGGATCCGGTGAACATTCTGCCCACCCCTTGCTCCTCACACTCCTTGGAATTTAGTTTCCATCCCTACCTGTATTCATTCCTGACCCCTCGGGTAAGTTCTGTCTGACCCTTCTCTGTACTCTGCCTATCCCTGTTCTCATGTTATGTTATGTTATGTTATGTAAATTTGTAGAGCACTCTAATCACCCGCGAGAGTATCCTGGTGTTTGGGCAGGTGTTAATCAAAGAGCCAGGTCTTCAGCGTCTTGTAAAACTCCAGCAGCGAGGAGGAGGCTCTGATGTGTTGTGGGAGGTCATTTCATGTTTTTGGAGCAAAGTAGCAGAAAGAGTGATCTTCTGCTCTGCTTTTGTGAAAACAGGGTGTGTGTCCAAGTGAGAGTGAGACTGGTATCTAGATGGACTGTGAAAGTGCATGCGGCTGCTGGAGTATGCAGGTCCAGTGTTGTGAAGGGCTTGTAGTAGGTCTGCGTGAGGAGTTTGAACTGGCTGTGTTTGTGAATGGGGAGCTAGCGAAACTCCCTGAGGTGAGGTGAGTTGTAGGTATGGGCGGTGGTCTCTTTGACCATACTGTGTTTTTACTCTCTTCTCCTATTCTATGCTCTAAATTCCCTTCTACTGTGCTCTCTGTCAACCTGCTGCTATTCTCTCTCAGTACCCGACATCATGCTCTCCTTGCCCTCAATCACAGAACTTATTCTGCCTTATATTGTGCTCTTGCTCCTCTCTCTACTGTTCTCATGCTGTTCCTCAGGTGCTGTGCATGCCCCCCCTCCTTTGTTAAACTCCCCCTCTGTACTATAGTCTTGCTGCCACCTATCTAATGTGATCTCACTCTTTCATTTGTTGTGTACTTTCTGTTGCACTTATGTTTTCTCTCCCAACACATGGGTTTTGAATAAAGGGACTGGCAAGTCTGAATCTAAGCATTTATAAATGTGTGTTCTCCAATACTTGATTCGTCATGTTTGTCGGGTTTGGGACAGAATGGTAACGACCATATTCAAAAGATCGCTCTTGGCAGCAGAGATACCCCTGTGGTACATCCCTTCCTTTGAGCACATAGCATCAATCAAGTCCATGGAATGCTGGAAAAAGGGTGGGCTGCCTAATGGTCGTGGACCTGTAGCCAGAGAATTGGTTTCTATCATTTGAGGATGTGCAGGGTAATCGTGAGCTGGGCATAGGTCAATTCCTGAAGTATGCTGAATAAGCCCACCTGGCCAGGGGCGTGTGGCTCTCCTTCCCGAAAACTCCAATACATTCACAGCCATTGACAATGTTGTTGGCCCTGCCCCGCTGTAGACAACTGGGGCCCTATTTATCAAGGGGTTGCATCACTTTTGCACCATGCAATGTGGTCCATGCGCAATCCCAAAATGCTATTTATCAAGCCATGCAAGGCCACTTTGCATGGCCCTGAGTGGGTTATTAAATCAGGAGCAACGCAATGCAGCACAAATCGCTGCACAATGGTACTGTGCCCCAGAGAGGCATTACCAGATTTACCATTACTGGTAGACCTGAAATGCACCAAAATGCTACGCATTCCCAGGGGAGATGTAACAAGGAGAAATATCTTTATTTCTTCTTGTGACTACCTCTTTCTATGTGGACTGCATTCTGCAGCACACACAGATAGAGAAAAATGCCTCAGGGGGTTAAACAATCTGCATGGGTACCTGTGTTGGCACTAGGTAGCCCATTGTGAGCTAGCCCTGAGAAAAGGCCGGAATGCGCCGTATTGTGATAAATATGGCACATTCCTGCCCTTTCCCTGAAACGGAGCTCAGCAAGGTGACTTGCTGCACTGCTTTACATTTAGATAAATATGGTCCCTGGCTTCTCATATATAACGCTCATTGCTAGCAGATAAACCGAAACAGACACTGAAGTACAGGACACCTGGCAAACTCATTTTGAGAGGGAACTTACAGATAAAGAATGGGCAAGAGCTTGTGAGGGGTGAATTCAGTGTCTCATAATGCACATTTTAAATCAGTGCAGTACAATTATATACAGATGACATACTTCACTCCACCTAAGCTAGACAAAATCTATCCGACTGCCTCCCCGAGCTGCGGCAGATGTGGCCACCCCAAAGCTGATTTCGTACACATGGTTTGGTATTGCCCCGTCATACATGCTTTTTGAGAGGAGGTAGCTATCATGATTAGTGCATACATTTTGAGGGGATTGGCTCCTACTCTGAAGCATTACATACTAGTTCTCCTGTGGGCACTAGCCAATATCTCCCTATATACCGATTCTATTAGCAGCTGGACCCTCGAGCTTTTAGCATTCGCGAGAGCGTGTTTGCTTGCCGGTAACTTATGTGGTTATATGGAACACACTACGTTACGGTAACCCCCGTTGAACTCTAAAAATAACTGGGGGATGCTCATAGATTTATATAATTTTTTTTTTTTTTTTAAATATTAATGAAATTGAATGTATGGTTGTTAGATTCAGAGTATACTATGAAAGTTAACAATAACAACAGTGCCCGTAATATATAAGTGTTGATGTGATAAAAATTAGGTTGTTACCAATTGAATCTTTATCTTTTGCTCTTTTTTAAGAATTATAATAGGCAAATACTAAATTAGCCTAAGTACACTAAGGGGTATCAGTATATAATGAATAAAAGGAATGTATGTATCTTTCCTTCAGGCACCGTTTGCGCCCTTTTCAATAAGATTGCAAATCTGCAATAAACAGGGATTGGATATAATAGTGGAGAATGTTTTTATCCAACATAATACGCTAAAAAAAGAAACATCAAGCTATACCAGGTACAATAATTAACTATTACCAGGAGGGATATTAGAGTTAGAGGTGAATAATGATGATACAGATTTTTACATACTATTATTCTCTTTAGTTATATCACACCGGTCCATATATTAATGGGAACATTCTGGGAACTCTAGAAATCAAGAAGACTTGGAGTCTCAGCCACGAATAATAGTGAGTGTTGGGCATTACCTTTGGTGTTTACTGGTTTGACATGCCTGTGATAAAACATATCAAAAGAATGGTCGGAGAGATGAGTGATTGGGTTTGAATAAAGAATTGGATGTGGGTATATGAGTTTAATTAGAGGAACTTCTAATATCACCAAGATAAATTTACTTGTATGGATGATATTTAAAGCAAATCAGATTAGATTGTAAAATTGTATTATCTATAGTCCTAGGACATATTAATCTTATGTATGGTTTTATGTTTATATATGTTCATGATAGATTTATATTGGTGGGAGATAACTTATTTTCCTGAAGAAGGTGGTCGTGAAGAATAAGAATCCACCGAAACAGATTGATGCAAAAACATTACTTCACTAAATCGACCTAACATAGGTTTAAACTGTAAAAAAAGAAAAACTCTTTTCAAGCAAATGTTGTGTTTAATCAATGATTCTTTTTTTTTTGCGATTAGTGACCTCATAATGACAAATGCAACTGTTTAATGTATTCTCCCCTTTCTTCACAAATGTTTATAATGGTTTTAGTGATTATTTTATGCATTGTTGTTATAATTTGTTTTAGGTGACTAAAATAGAAATAAGTGGACATCTCTTTTTTGGGTATTATGTGACCGTTGGGTCTTGGTCTTTTAAAATTTGTATGTCCTTCAATCACAGAAATTTGGTTTTTGCACACATTTATTTTTACAACAAATGCAAAGTCTTTTAAAGAAATAAAAGTTAATATCTTTTTACACACATGATCTCAAGGTGATATCTTGGTGATATTAGTATGATATTTGAATAGATAAATAGTAAAAGGTTTGAATGAGTGTCTGAGTGTAAATGAACCCAAAGGGAAACTTCCTATTTGACTTATACTCTGCTAACCAGAGCCTGGGCCTGTGGTCTGATTAAAGGTACATCGTAATTAGGTATCATTTCAATTGGTACTGACAACCTACCCGTAAGTCCCTGGTATATGGTGGAGCATGTAGGTTTAGAGGCCCAGTATACTTAATGTACTTAAGTGTGCACTACTGCCTTTAGTAAACTACCTAATTTTTACATATAAGCCAATAAGCCACCTCAAAAGGTCTCCCAGAGGTGCCCCAGGGGTAGGATGCCTTGGAACTGTAAGCAGGGACATTATAAAAGATGTATTGTATGCCCTGGTGGGAGAAAAACTGTCAATTTCATTTTTCCCCATTGTAATGATTTGGCTCCATAGGCTAATACATGGAAATACTTTAACAAGGTACAACTATTGATAGAAAGGAGCTTAAAATACAATTCAAGAACTCAAAATGATAGTTGTGATAAGTCCAACAACTTGCCACTGGTGGATTTATAACTATTACAAAAAAGATGGTATAGAACTTTCTTTTCTGTGAGCCATAATCCAGCCTTCCAGCAGTCCTTCTCTGATTGGCCAGCCTCTGCCAGGCTGAGCCAAGCTTTCCTAATGAGGTGTGAAGTGGCCTGTCTTGAGACACAGGATTTCCTGTGGGAGGAGACCTGCAAGCTGCAGAGCACAAGAGAGGAAGTGGTGGCGGGACCAAACTGATCTTCACAGAGGGAATGACAGTTTGGACAGGACACAGTCTCGCCCCCACATCCTGCTCCCCAGCCACAGAGGACCCTCTGTAATTAGATTAGTGAAGGGGCTGGAAGGGGAGTGTTAGAGAATCTTAGCCACACCAGTGGGTTGGCTTAGCCACTTTTAACTCTTCAGGTGAGACTTTCTCCAGTTTGAATTTTAGAAGCATATTGCTTTCTGGGACAAGAATGTGCCACACTTTAGAGGAAGTTGTTATACCTGAGGGTGGCACCCTGCACCCCATTGGTTAGGGTGCCCCCCTGCTTGATGCCCAGAAACAAGGAATAAAAATAAAAAGGGGAGAGCTGACCAGCAACTCAGATCTGCTGCCTGAAACAACAAGGAGAAGAAAGACTGACTGCCCTGCTTGAACCCTGATCTTGCACCCAAAGGACTGCACTTGGAAGGACTGCACCTGCTGCACAATCTAGTACTATAGCCCTAAGTACTTTGCCCGGCTTCACAAGGATTAAGGAGTGGACTCTCTGAAAGCTACAGGTTAACAGAGCCCACCTGCATCATCTCCACCAAGAAGTCCCCATCCTGAAGTGCGTCCAATAGACTTTTAAGGATTTGGCTAGGTGCTTTGAGGGAATTGTAGTCCCAACATCACAGGATCATCTCAGAGATTATATACCCCTGGATTGGTGTTTTGGACACTTTGAACCCACAAGAGGAACTTCAGGAAAAAGCTTCATAAGTTGACCAGGTGCATTGTGAGAGTTGTAGTTCCAGACCCCAAGAGGCAAACCAGAGCATTTGAACCCTTGGCTGGGACTCTGGACCACTTTCCTGCATCAAGAAATACTCTTGGAAGTAATTGGAAAAGAGTAACATCATGGGTGACCTGAACTTTGGACTGGTCCAGCACAACATTGTTTAACCCTTTGAGCGCTATTTGCTTCTAAGCGCTACTTTCACTTTTAAACAGTAAAAATTAATATCTCTGGTTCTCTACATTGGATTTCTCTCGTTTTGGTGTCTATTTCTTCATAAAAATAAACCCTATGTTTATAAATTGTTGTTGAAATTGTATTGTGTATTGTGTGTTACTTATTTAATATACTGGTGTTTTTAAATGCTTTACACACCTTTCTCCTCAGTTAAGCCTGCCTGCTCGTTGCCAGCTACCAAGGGTTGGGCAAGGGAATAACTGATTGAGACCTTGACTGAACACTTTATTGTGATTGTGGCCTTAATACTAGTGGTAAGTCCCTACTTATCCCTACTATTAAATCACTTTCCAACAATGGGTTAATAACTGGTACAAGAGCAATCTTGAACATGCTGTACCAGACACCATTTGTCTTGTGTTACAAATATTTGTCTTTTGCACATTCACTCTTTTATATGTAACTTGTGCTGCAAAACTAATGCTTCTGGGTAGTATGGAAGACCCTAATGGACAATATTAATCTGGAGCTTAAATCATAAGAATTGCCAGCTATTTTTGGTAGACATTTGTAAAAAGCAACATTTGGCCCATTGTTTTACCAATTTACTTCAAGGTCGAGAACCATGACTCCAGCCCATTTGGAAAGAGTCTATTACGCCAGGTTAATGGCTAAAATCAGTGGCTTGAATCAATCGATCACACCTGCCATATTGACATGGAATGCAATCTTAAAAGAAAAAACTGTAGTTGTCAATTGTATATAAGATGGTGTGAAACACTCACTGTTCATTGATTACACCAAAATAATTGCTGAGCCATTGAAAGCTCCTCTGTTGATATGGAGAGTATCAGCAAATAATTTCAATTCGTTTCGAAAACTCTTTATTTCGGTAAAATACCATAAAAGAGACAAACATTTATAAAACATTAAACATTTCAATTTAAAAAGGGAGCAGACCCATGTATATTTAAAAACAGATACGATTAATAATAAAGTGGTCAGTTACCTAATAAAATTCCAGCATTATGATGTACACTTATTATAAAATTGTAAAAACAGGTAATAGATTACATGGGGTCAACAGTTGTCATGTATTTCTTCCTTGCGTACCACATACACAGTAAAAATCTGGAGACAGCAAACACTGTTGAGGGTGTCAAATTAGTCTGAATAATTCTACAAGCCTCCAGATGTCTAGTGATTCCTATGCGTCTGCATAATGGGATTATTCATTTCACCATAGCCCTGCTATATGTCTGGCATAAAAACAGCATGTGTGCAACAATTTCCTTATCATTGCCACAAGTTGGGCAACTTGAATCAGCAGAGTCTATTGTTTTGGCCCATCTTTAGGTGAATGTGCAAAGTGGCAAAGTCCTGTATCTAAAGTGCATATACAGTTTCCTGGCCAAAGTTGGCTCAATATCATCTCCAAAGGGTTCAATTCTGTATGTGTACTTAGTCATTAAAAGATGTCTGTTAATTTACCCAAAGTCGATGAGGTTAATAATAAATTGTGCCTGTGAGATCTAAATCGGGACTTTATTTCTCTGGCTGAAATGTTACAACAACTAGTCCCCAGATCATCCCACAATTTAGATAAACTCAATTAATTGAGAGAAACCCTAATAAAGTTTAGCCATGGTATTTCATCTGCAGCTGGATATCTAAGAATGTCCTCAAGACCCTTGCGATAGTATATTAATTCTGGGGTCTAACTGCTGCTTTTTCCACGATTGATTTAAGGCCGGTATCCAGTCTTAGGGGGATCAAAGGGGTACTGGCCGGTAGGTTTAAGACCTCCCTTAAGAATCTATTTTCCACAAACTCTAGGGATTTGAGATATTTGTGTCCCCATAACTCAGCTCCATAAAGGGCCACCCCAGAGCCTGGCTAGTGTAGAGCTGCTCAACATGAGAGAATGGTTTATTATGAAGTCCCCGATATATCTTTTGCAGCCCTCCTGTCTGTTGCTCTAATTTGAGCCTTCGTTTTGCTGATGTGGTGCGCCCATTCCATCGTTCCACTGAGTGTGACACCCAAATATTCAAAAAATTGGACCTGTTCTATAGGGACCCCATTTAATGATGGATTAGATCGAGTCGAGTGGCATTGGTTAAAGACCATATACTTAGTCTTTAACATATTAACTTCTAGCCCCATATCTATACAGAACCTGCTGAACTGGTTCAGTATTTTCTGGATACCCATCGGCGGCTTGGCCAAAAGGAGAGTGTTGTCTGTAAATGTGAGGGCTGGAACCCACATTGCTATAATATTTATTTAAATAACCAACCAGACCAATTATATACAATGTAAATAGGTTGGGGGCAAGCACACACCCTTGCCACACACCTTTATTTACGGAATAGGGTTTTGTCAGTTTGCCTAAACTGCCACTCCGGACCTGTGCAAAATTAAACTCATGAAGTCTCTCTATGAATTACATATGTAGTCTGGTACTCCCATCTCAGCTAAGACCCTCCATAGATTGGCCCTCGGCACCAGATCAAAAGCAGCTCTAAAATCCACAAATACAGCGTAGAGTCTTCTTTTATTAATTGTTACCATTGTGCAAAAAATTAACTGGAGCTTAAAACTTTGGTCTATGGTTGATGTACTCGTTCGAAAGCCAGCCTGAAAGGGGCATAAGACTTCTTGGTCATCTAGCCAATGTTGGAGCCGAAGTAGAATAACCCTACTGAAGATTTTTTGAGTGTTATCTATTAGTCTAATTGGCCTATAATTCGCGGTGTCTAAAGGACTTCTCTTTTTATAAATTGTGAAATTTTCTACTCTAGCCCAGGAGTATGGTACCTGTACACCTTTTAATATGGCTTTAAATATCAAAGTAAGGTAGGGTCCCCATATTTTTTATCTCTGACAAGAATAAATCTGCCGGGATTTTGTCTGGACCTGGGGCTTTATGGGGAACTACCTTCCTGATAGCATTTTCTACTTCTTCGCACGTGATGATTGGAAGATTATCGGGACTGTTCGAAATGGGTAACATAATTCCTGTAGAGTCCTCCGATTATTCATCAATTAATCCAACACATTGCGGTCTTGACTATATACTTGAAAAGTGGGTGATCCAAACCTGTCCTAAATCATTTCAATCAGATGGTTAAGAGCCGATCCAATCCACTCTTTGCACAGCTCACAAATGCAACTGATGGTGATGTGAAGACAGAAACAGAGCGTAGTCAAGGGGATTATTCTTATCTATTCTGATAATACAGCAGCTGTCCATTTTGGGACCAAATTGAAGACTAACAAGCCATTTGAGATGAAGGGGGCGAGGAGGCAGGTTGCATGCTAGCCTTCCCCCATTTAATATTTTCAATAAAGACCCACATCGAGAATTGAAACAAATGTGGGACCCTTTCCCCGAGATAGTGGCTATGTGGTTTCATGTTTGTGGTATGATGACCGTGTAGTTTTCATAGGAAGAACAGAAAAAAATAACTGCATATATATAGACATTAAACCTAACTCAGTTAAATTCATGATCATGTTTGTGGGATCTGCATATGTCCCCATCATATAACTATGTTAGGGGGGGGAGATTGGGTCCCGTGCTTGCTATGCCATCAGATTCAAAATAGTCTGGCTGATTGATCGCATGGGGAGCAGAGTCAAGACTGATTTTCACATGGCTGGTTCCAAGCTGGAATGGCATGGCGAGCAAAAAAATAATTAATTTAACCCAGATCTGTGACTGGGGGTGAATATTTGATTTGACCAGCGTTCTGTACATCATGTGTTCTTTTTGAAATTATTTTGATTGCCTTGGAACAAGATTTAGAAAAAAGGGACATGGAATGCACAAGTTGCCAAATCCTCCCAAATTGTGTATACTACTTCCCATTTGATGGCAGCACTAGGTATGAAGCATGGTTATTGGCTGTTGTCTGCTCCCTCCAAACTATTGAAAGCAAAATCAGAGGTGGGGATGAATATGGATCCGAAAATTGTATTTGTTCCAAATAAAAATCTGCGTTTTAGTGCAAAATGACTTTTTGAAGTGCACCTGTAATCAGTCACAATCATACCCATCTTGTTAGGCTGGAGGAGGGGGTAAAAAATAATAAACAGGGTTAGACCAGTACCATTTTGGTTGAAACTGTTGTTGAATTCTAAGACAATACTATATCATCAATCAGTTGTGGATTTGTTAAATTGTGCTGGTGTTTTAAAGTGGCCCTAGGTTACATGCAGAATGCAACCTGTGACTTAGGGCCTCAATACGATGGCGGTGGGACTACCACTGTCAGCCCGTCGGTGGTGGTGGCGGTCTCACCGCCATCGGACCCAGCATTACCACCCACCGCATTATGATGGCGGGCAGATGGTTGGCAGTCGTACAGACCGTCCATCACGGATCCGACGGGACCTGTCGAAAGGTCCGTTATCCCTACAATGGTAGCCGTGGCTGCCAGGCACCGCCGTAGGAATTTCAATGTCCCTTCCCGCTGGCCGTTTCAATGGCGGTTTACTCCCTACATATCCCTGCACCATGTGACAGGCACTGCATGCTGCCTGCCACATAGTGCAGGGATATGTACAGAGTGTATATTTTGTACTGCGGCGTGTGGTGCAGCCCGCAGCAAATGCTGCAATGCAAAAGATACACATTGCGACCGCCTTGAAGGAGCTCGCATCGTGATACCGGTTGCAGACCGCAGACAGCTACTCGGGCAGTCCCGTTTCCGAAGGGATGGTGGTCAGACGTAAGTCTGACCACCATTCTAATCAGGCCCTAAATTTGATATCAATGTCGATTACTAAGGAGTCTGTTGGAAATGTTAAAGCAACATTTGGGGACATTATTAAGGTGGAAGGGCTTAACTTTATCTAAAAGCATCAAAGTGACTGATGGTAGGGAAGTATATTTGGATGCATGACTTTGGCACCCATACATAATCTTTTTATCAAATTTGGGCATGCGGGCTCTTCCCCTTTTAAGTTTTAAGGCTGCATGGTCACCATTTAATTTGAAATGCTGTCTTTGTAATGCATTTAAATTGAAGATAAAATGCACGTTCTCTTTGTGTGTCTGCTATACAAAAAATATAGAGGGCCTTATTTATGAGCCCTTTATGCCGCCATTCTGTCACTTTTTGTGACACTGCGGCGGCGTAAAGTATGCGCCACACTGCGCCGTATTTACAAAGTGACGCATCTAGGCAGATGCGTTACTTTGTAAACCCCTGCGCTACATTATACCTGCGTCAGGTATAATGTATGCAGGGTGGGCATTACCCCGCGAAAAAGGCTTGTAGTAGTGGCGCAGTGAAATCTATCAGATTTCACTACACCACTTCTAGGATCTCACTGCGTCAACTCCTTACACCTGCTTCACAGCAGGCGTAAGGAGTGATGCAGGCCCTTTCACATGGGACTTGCCCCATGTGAAAGAACATATTGCTGGAGTTGCATCTGTTTTCAGACACACTCCAGCAATGTGCCACTTTTGCGCATACAGCTACATCAGGAATACTGACGTATCTGTAAATCTTTGCGATATGGAGCGCCATACTGTAAATACGGCGCATCCATGGTATCGCAAGGAGGGCGCACTGAAAAGTGTTGCATCGCTGTTTTCACGCAGCAATGCAACACTTTTCATAGATGAGGCCAGAGCCTTTTGGCTCTTGCTTATGTTGCGCTCTACAGGTGTAAGAACAGGGCCGGCCTTTAGTATTTTGCTAGCTGGGCCTACGCGTAAGTTGCAGACCTTTAGAGGGGAGTAGAGCTGTCGGCAGCAGTTGTCTTCTGACTTGGCTCCAAGAAAACTGCATTTAAACATTGCATTTCAACTGCTTTTCTGCTCTTGGCTCTTCTTTTTTCTGCCACCCTTAACTTCCACCTACCCCATCCATTGTTTTCAATATACAGACAGTTAAAGAGGGCGAATGGGAAGGGGGGGCAAAATTGGTTTCACCCTGGGCGCACTGTGAACAAAGGGCAGCTCTGTGTAAGAACAAAAAAAGGAAGCACTTGCGCTTCATTAAAGTGGGGGGCCGTATCTTGATGAGCTTTTGTGAGGCAGATCCGAGCGTCTGTTTTACTTCCGGCAGATCATAAAGTGAATTCTTTTAACTCAATATTTCTCTGAATTCGTGCTTTATATTCTGAAAGCACCGCTCATAAACAAAAAGAGGTAAATTCTGCCCACTGTTTCTGAGCTGTACTATCTGAAAATAAGGCACTAACTCGGACACATATCAAGTTGAATTGATTCGCTTTATGCCCTGAAGGCGCATGAAACAGGTGCTTAGCATTGTGCAGACTAAAAATGCTCATCATGATCTACGGCCCTTGGTTCAGCAGATATTATATAGCAGATTTGTGCACAGGGCATGGAAGAGAAGGGAACATTGATGAATTTGAAGCAAGTACTATGGTTGCTACATTTGTATGCATGAGAATTTGGAATTGACTCAACGTTTTAACAGTTTTACTACTTTTATTGGTTTAAATTAATGTTATATATGCCAAATATGTTAAATTGATTAATTTACCTAATTAACATTATGAAACAGTCACATTTTCTTCCTTTGTAACCATGTTGCTGAAACTTCTGCTCCTGTCAGAGAGGCATATTTACAAGCCCCTTGCATCGCCGGTGCGTCACTTTTTGTGATGCCCCGGCAGGGCTCAGTGTGGTGCTCCATATTTACAAGGACACGTAAAGCCGCCCCTGCATGGCTTTTCGTGCCCTTGTAAATATGGCCCCTTTTCTCGCAGCACTTTGCGTGAAAGGGGCGTTCCAAGGATGTTGCTGTGGGTGTTACCAGCAACACCCATGGATTCTGCTGCATTCCCAGACCTACACATTTACGTAAACCTGGGAATGCGTCAGAATCCTACGCCTCCCCCAAGGGAGGAGGAGGCGCAACGAGGAGCAATAATTTTATTTCTCCTCGTTTTTTCCTCTTTCTATGCCTTTTGCATTCTGAAGCACGCATAGAAAGAGGAAAACACCTCTTGTGATTGTTTTTGTGCGGAAAGGTGTCCCTTCCTGCACAAAAACAATCATCCCCGCAATGCAGGCACCCTTGCACCATGGTGCAAGGGTGCCTGCGTTGGCGCATGGCAGCCAATTGTGCGCCAGCACAGGGGAGAGGTCAGGGATGCATCATATTGTTGTGAATATGATGTATCCCATTGCTCCGAAAGTAACGCAGTGTGGCGCAGCCAAATGGCTTGCAGCACCGCGCTGCACTACTTAATTGTAATTATGGCCCATAGGGTTTACAGCACGGGTAAGACATTGACACGTAACAGGAGATGGCATGTGGACTTTGGGGGACCTCTCAGTTCTTTGAAGGATTTCGGGGCAAGATTTCATTAGGCCAATGTCAGTGGGTTACTCAAAGTGATGCCCCCCTGCAGAATATGAAGAGGGGCCCGAGTCTACCATGCTTAAAGCTATTCATTACATTTAGGCTGAAAAAGCCCCCTCTGATGGGTTCGCCCCCCCTGTAGGGGCCTACTGTATGTACCTAGCCACTGAAAATTTCAGCTTGGGACCAGCTGCAAATTGTAAACAATAACCACATCGTGGAGGCATACTAAACTGTGTCCAATACACAGAAATTGAGAAAAGGGTGTCTCGAAATAGTAATACACCTCCTGCGTGTTGAAGGCAAACTAGTTGCAAACATGCTTCACAACCAATTCGACAAATGTGCAGATATCTGATGTTATAGAATTTACGTGACTAAAAACGAATTTGTTTCCAGAAGCCTGACCCCGGATTGACAAACTACAAGCACCTTGTTTGCTTTGGATTTGGGCGCTATACAGTCGAATTGGGTCGAATCAGACTGAAGCAAGGGATATGCTGCCTATTTTACACTGATGAACCACTCTGGGTGTGGTCCTATTGTAGCTCTACTTCTTAAGTTGAAGATCGTTGGGGACGATATTTATTTTTTGGGATATAGCATTCTGTCTTTCTTGTCAAATGTGTGATTCGGGTCTGTATTGTTTTTTGCATTTTCTAAATTACAGCGATAGGTAAGTGCTTTCATAAAAGAACAACGATTAGTCTCAAAAACCCATTTCATTTTTTCCAGTGTAATTACTTTGAAGTAAAATACAAAACATTTCGCAAAAAAAGCTCAGTAATTTGAATTAATATTTTTTAGGTCGGAAAACCTGATAGTTAAGGCTTCCGGAATTTTTCTCTATCTCAAATGTTTGGTAGACTAATATCTGTTGCGTACATTATTTCCAATGGCTCTTAAATGCAGTTATTTCCAAAACAAGCTATCCATCACGGCATAAGATCCTTTGATGCTGCAATCCTGAAAATTCCCTCTGACTGCAATCGATTTTGCAGCTGTTTTTTCATGTAGGTTCTGCTTTGATGAGTCGCATTTAAAGCAAAGAAAAGAGTAATCACACTCTCTGCCTTCTTAAAATAACTATTGCCAAATAAACCTTGAAAATCGTCAGAATAATCACATAACATAGCCCACAAGGGAAGAGAAAAGACTCTACCAGATGTGACAATAGAATAAAGGTGCTTTGTCAGACGCAGCAGCACAAAACAGAGCATGCTGAGAATATTAAAAAAAGAACAGGCAAAGAATTCTCACTAATGAGGCCTACAGGAGTCAGATTTAAGAAATTCATTAACTTGGAAATGTTCAGTCGTTTTTTTTTTTAATAATGATGCACTTCGCTTTGGTAGTCGGATTACAATAGAATTGTCATCAGAGAATTGGTGTGGAAATACTACCCGACTGGAGTAAGAATTGCAAAGCTTTAAAATAGCTGTAAGCCGTATGCGTTTACAGAAGGATAACTGGGGCCTAGTCATCCGCAGTGAGGGCTTTTTGAAATGCGTCATCAAAGCAGTGCAATGATCAGTGGACAGCATGAGGAATAACGTAGCTTTTTCAAAAAACCTCTGTCAATAGCTTTAGGGCCGATTAGGAGTCGGGCTGAGCAGTATCCCTATGAGCTGGTATTTGATTTATTAGGTGCAGGAACACCAAGCACATTTCTACCGGTCGGAATATTACATTTGCTTGGGTCAGGAGCTGTGGGCACAAGTGCAGCCCAGGACCCGGCTATAGCGAGGTTCTCTCGAACTGCAATACGGTAGCCGAGACTGATGTGGGGTACCTTATGGCTGAAGAGAGGTAAATCTAATCCCTCTATCAGATGAAGACGGTGTACTAATCACCCGCCTTATATAACGGCTCTTAACATTGACGGCCAGTATAATCATCTGTTGTGTTATATGATTTTCTATGCAGAGTGACTTGCTTTGTCTGTTGGTCCTGAGGAATGCCCATGAACTCCAGCTGGAGTCGAGTTAGGGCAGAAACATGTTGACCTCTAGTAGGGGTATATTTGTTCTTAACCCCTAGTCCTCTTCACTTTTAATCCTGTCCAAGGGTACCACTGAATAAAGTTATTAGGTCCCATGAGACAGTTTTAAACATTTCTTATATTTCTTTTGCTTTCTGCCCCTCACTCACTTATCTCATTGGTCTCCCCCATTGAAAACACCTAAGCTCCTCTCCACGGAATACCTTTTGGTGGAGAGTTGTAGCCCACACCTGGGACCTTGCGACCCCGGTGTGAGGAGGGAGTCCTATGATGAAGCCCCTAATGAAAAGTTCTTCCTTTAACCCCTACTTTTCTAAAGAGACCCTGGTTAAATTGTCATGACATTTCTTTTTGAGAATGCATCTTTTGTGAGTCTAATACAAGTGCAGCCCAGCCCTTTCCCACTGCACTGGGGGAGCATGGAACATTCGTCCCTGCCAATCCAGAGCCTGCCCTCTGAGAGGCGCAGAGCCCCCCCCCCAACAACAGCACCCTCAGTACCATTTGCCACCTGCCCTAAGAAAATGGAAAATGGGAGAGTCAGTCAACAAATACTTTATTTGGATAGTAAAAGCCATAAAAGCAACATAGAACCGTACAGTATAAAACCATTAGACATTACAAAATACCTAAAATTCATCATAAGACATCATACAAGGCCCATCCATAGGAAATTCATCACAGTGAACAAAAAAACAAATAACGGTATACAATATAACTGCCATTCCATCTATGACACAGGACTTTTTTCCATAAATATATAAAATGTAAAATCAGCCGTCTAGCTTTTTCGTAATTCTCAATGCACCCGCCAGAAAACTTGTTACTCCATAACATACCAATGGGCTTAAAAGCATTTCCAGTTACATTAGAGCCAGCTTCACTTGGTCAAACGTTTTTCCTTTTACCAAGGGGGCAATATATTGTTGTCTTAAAATGGAACAATGTCCACAGAAGAAGACCAAATGTAATCTATCCTAGGGAGAAGGATTGTCACATGAGCATGGACCATCTCCTCTACTCTAAAATGACTGTGTGACACTGCTAAAAGCCGATGTGTAAGGTTAAACCTGAACCGTAACAGGAAAAATTGATGGTGCAGGTTAGAATCCATCATTAGATAAGAATCTAATGTTGTACATGTTCTTGCCAGCATATGAGTCCGCACAAAGAGTTTGACACTTTCCAGTGCTTCTCTCTTCACAAAGTTATGCTTGAGAAAGTGTTTTTTTTTCGCCTTTAAATCTTCTTTAACAATAGAGTTTGGGTTTTAAAAGAGTTCTGAGTGTCCCAAAGTGCATACTATCTTCCTAACATGGTTAAACCAAGGAATACGGGTAACACACTCCATGGTATGGCAATCCTCAATCACAGCCTGATTGAATTTCAACTTAGGGTTCACCATTATCCTGATCCATCGCAATACAGGGGCCAGAGCAACAAGGTCAGAAACATAGCCCATTCCTGTCTCTTTGTGTAAAATGTATGCGGGGACGCCATGCGGGACAGCTAACAATCTTCTCAGGAAATTATTTTATACTATTTGAAGCTCACTTATGTCCTTGTAACCCCACTCATCACACCCATATGTCGCCATTGGGATGCATTTGGCTTGATATACATTAAGCAACGCAAACACAAGTAAATGATGGACGGAGCGCTGAAACTTTTCAGATACTCACCCCCAGTCACAGATCTGGGTTGAATCCATCATCGTTCTTTAGCTCACTCTGCCACCCCAGTTCAGACACAGCTATATGCAAATCAGTCTTGACCCTGTGCCTCATGGGAACAGTCCAGCCCGAACTGCCAAGCCACATCTTCCCTGGACCGGAAACAAGCATCCTGGGACCGGTTTCGGGCTAACAGCCCTCATCAGCCATGCTAGCTTGAATCCAGTGGCAAAGTGAGCAAGGGACCCACGTCTGGGCATACCCTGCCAACTTAGGGCGAACAAAGCAAACACAAGGAAATGATGGACGGAGCTCTGAAACTTTTCAGACACTCACCCCCAGTCACAGATCTGGGTCGAATCCATCATCGTTCTTTAGCTCACTCTGCCACCCCAGTTCAGACACAGCTATATGCAAATCAGTCTTGACCCTGTGCCTCATGGGAACAGTCCAGCCCGAACTGCCAAGCCATGTCTTCCCTGGACCGGACACAAGCATCCTGGGACCGGTTTCGGGCTAACATCCCTCATCAGCCAGACTAGCTTGAATCCAGTGGCAAAGTGAGCAAGGGACCCACGTCTGGGCATACCCTGCCAACCAGGGGCGAACAAAGCAAACACAAGGAAATGATGGACGGAGCGCTGAAACTTTTCAGACACTCACCCCAGTCACAGATCTGGGTTGAATCCATCATTGTTCTTTAGAGCACTCTACCACCCCAGTTCAGACACAGCTATATGCAAATCAGTCTTGACCCTGTGCCTCATGGGAACAGTCCAGCCCGAACTGCCAAGCCATATCTTCCCTGGACCGGAAACAAGCATCCTGGGACCGGTTTCGGGATAACAGCCCTCATCAGCCAGGCTAGCTTGAATCCAGTGGCAAAGTGAGCAAGGGACCCACGACTGGGCATACCATGCCAACTTAGGGCGAACAAAGCAAACACAAGGAAATGATGGATGGAGCGCTGAAACTTTTCAGACACTCACCCACAGTCACAGATCTGGGTTGAATCCATCATCGTTCTTTAGCTCACTCTGCCACCCCAGTTCAGACACAGCTATATGCAAATCAGTCTTGACCCTGTGCCTCGTGGGAACAGTCCAGCCCGAACTGCCAAGCCACGTCTTCCCTGGACCGGAAACAAGCATCCTGGGACCGGTTTTGGGCTAACAGCCCTCATCAGCCATGCTAGCTTGAATCCAGTGGCAAAGTGAGCAAGGGACCCACGTCTGGGCATACCCTGCCAACTTAGGGCGAACAAAGCAAACACAAGGAAATGATGGACGGAGCGCTGAAACTTTTCAGACACTCACCCCCAGTCACAGATCTGGGTCGAATCCATCATCGTTCTTTAGCTCACTCTGCCACCCCAGTTCAGACACAGCTATATGCAAATCAGTCTTGACCCTGTGCCTCATGGGAACAGTCCAGCCCGAACTGCCAAGCCATGTCTTCCCTGGACCGGAAACAAGCATCCTGGGACCGGTTTCGGGCTAACAGCCCTCATCAGCCAGGCTAGCTTGAATCCAGTGGCAAAGTGAGCAAGGGACCCACGTCTGGGCATACCCTGCCAACCGGGGGCGAACAAAGCAAACACAAGGAAATGATGGACGGAGCGCTGAAACTTTTCAGACACTCACCCCAGTCACAGATCTGGGTTGAATCCATCCTTGTTCTTTAGCGCACTCTACCACCCCAGTTCAGACACAGCTATATGCAAATCAGTCTTGTCCCTGTGCCTCATGGGAACAGTCCAGCCCGAACTGCCAAGCCATATCTTCCCTGGACCGGAAACAAGCATCCTGGGACCGGTTTCGGGATAACAGCCCTCATCAGCCAGGCTAGCTTGAATCCAGTGGCAAAGTGAGCAAGGGACCCACATCTGGGCATACCATGCCAACTTAGGGCGAACAAAGCAAACACAAGGAAATGATGGATGGAGCGCTGAAACTTTTCAGACACTCACCCACAGTCACAGATCTGGGTTGAATCCATCATCGTTCTTTAGCTCACTCTGCCACCCCAGTTCAGACACAGCTATATGCAAATCAGTCTTGACCCTGTGCCTCGTGGGAACAGTCCAGCCCGAACTGCCAAGCCACGTCTTCCCTGGACCGGAAACAAGCATCCTGGGACCGGTTTTGGGCTAACAGCCCTCATCAGCCATGCTAGCTTGAATCCAGTGGCAAAGTGAGCAAGGGACCCACGTCTGGGCATACCCTGCCAACTTAGGGCGAACAAAGCAAACACAAGGAAATGATGGACGGAGCGCTGAAACTTTTCAGACACTCACCCCCAGTCACAGATCTGGGTCGAATCCATCATCGTTCTTTAGCTCACTCTGCCACCCCAGTTCAGACACAGCTATATGCAAATCAGTCTTGACCCTGTGCCTCATGGGAACAGTCCAGCCCGAACTGCCAAGCCATGTCTTCCCTGGACCGGAAACAAGCATCCTGGGACCGGTTTCGGGCTAACAGCCCTCATCAGCCAGGCTAGCTTGAATCCAGTGGCAAAGTGAGCAAGGGACCCACGTCTGGGCATACCCTGCCAACCGGGGGCGAACAAAGCAAACACAAGGAAATGATGGACGGAGCGCTGAAACTTTTCAGACACTCACCCCAGTCACAGATCTGGGTTGAATCCATCCTTGTTCTTTAGCGCACTCTACCACCCCAGTTCAGACACAGCTATATGCAAATCAGTCTTGTCCCTGTGCCTCATGGGAACAGTCCAGCCCGAACTGCCAAGCCATATCTTCCCTGGACCGGAAACAAGCATCCTGGGACCGGTTTCGGGATAACAGCCCTCATCAGCCAGGCTAGCTTGAATCCAGTGGCAAAGTGAGCAAGGGACCCACGTCTGGGCATACCATGCCAACTTAGGGCAAACAAAGCAAACACAAGGAAATGATGGACGGAGCGCTGAAACTTTTCAGACACTCACCCGCAGTCACAGATCTGGGTTAAATCTATCATCGTTCTTTAGCTCACTCTGCCACCCCAGGTCAGACACAGCTATAGGCAAATCAGTATTGACCCTGTGCCTCATGGGAACAGTCCAGCCCGAACTGCCAAGCCATGTCTTCCCTGGACCAGAAACAAGCATCCTGGGACCGGTTTCGGGCTAACAGCCATTAAGCAATGCCTGCACTGGCTTGGCCGCCAGCCTTTTTGCAAAATCAAAAGTTGCCCCAACAGCTCTGAACAATATATTATTCTTAGCTCTCGTCTGGGTGTACCCAAGACCCCTTTTTATCAAAAAGGTCCCCCAAATACAGAAAGGTCGCTACCCTAGTCAGTTCAATGTTGCCCCCCAAAAAATTGTTCTGGGCTTTCTTTCCTGAGCCCACCACAATTGTATGTTTCTTGGAGTAATTTGTATTGAGATCCAAATCCCCCATAAAGTTAATAAACTTATCCAGCAAACACTGGAGCCCTATTGGTGTCCTAGCTATCAATACAGCATCATACGCAT
This sequence comes from Calotriton arnoldi, assembly GCA_963921515.1. Lineage (NCBI taxonomy): Eukaryota > Metazoa > Chordata > Amphibia > Caudata > Salamandridae > Calotriton > Calotriton arnoldi. Next base: position 821,500 of record CAWUFW010008183.1, read on the forward strand.
ATAATAGTGTGGGAATAAGAAGGGGACCTGCCCGAGGGATGCCTTACAAGCTCACTTAAAATTGGCCCCAAGTTGTTAATGGAAAGAGTAAATAGCAGTGGAGCAAAAATGCACCCCTTTCTCACCCTCTTTGCACCTTCACTGGGGCAGAGAGACTTCCATCCGTGTTATATCTAATTGAAGCACGTACATCCAAGTGCAGCTCATGTTAGAAATGTACTATATTCTTAACTATACCCAGCTTGATCAGTACTCCCCAGAGTTTGGACCTATTAACCTTATCAAAAGCTGCCATAAAAACCATAAATGCTGAGTAGAGTTTGTTCCTTTAAACATTCAGGGGCAGATTTACAAGAAGTGGCGCATCGCTGCCGCAACACAGCAATGCGTCAAAAACCAATGCGTCGCACTGCGTCAACGCAAAAATCCACGGTTGCGCAATATCTACATCTTGGCTGAGCATGGCGCAAAGCTGCATCCTGCATCAGAAGAACTGACGTAGGTGCCGCAAAAGTGCCGCAAGTCAACCTGGCGCAACTGCTGAAAAAGTGACGTAAGGCAGAATTGCAACACGTAACTCAAGTACGATCAGCCTGCGACAGTCACCACTGCGGGAAGTGGCAAACAATCACCCCAAAAATGACGCATCTCCCCAAAACAACCTTTTTTGGGACCATAGAGGAGTCTGCAATGGAGCAGGGAGCACACTGCAGTAGTCAGAACCATCAACCAACCAACCCCATCAACAGTCCTGACACACACGCAGAGACCCAGGCAAAGTGGGAGAGGAAGTCTAACTTTAGTCAAGAGGAAAATGAGATACTGGTCACTGAGGTGACCAATCATCAACACCAGCCCTTTGTGAGTTCCAAGTTGCCACTATCTAAAAAGGAGGATATATGGCAGTCAATAGTACAGAAAATAAACTGCGTTGGACAAGCAAAGAGGACAGTCGCCGACTGCAAAAAGCTCTGGTCCGACTGCAAGCGCCAAACCAAGGAAAAATTAGCAGCGAACCTCAAGGCAGCATTGCAGACTGGAGGAAAAAGCCCAGCAGACCAGGAGGAGTTGGATGCCCAGGTGGAGCGGGTGGCAGCTGTTATCCCGGGGGAGTTGGTGACTGGAATCTCGGGACAGGACAGTGCAGCATATGAAAACCAACAAGAGTCATTGGGTAAGTCACAACAAGTGCCAATATGTTAGAAATGGGTCATGGTGGTGATCACAGCTAGATATGTACCTGTGCCACAGTGTGCTGTTTGCATCTTGATGTATTTGGTCCAGCCCCCAGTTCCATCTATCCAGAATGTAAGTAAATAACATAGCCAATCACAAATTGCCCATGCCAAAACAGCCCCGTCATGTCCCTAACTGCCATGTACAAAGTATTACACCACTCCATGTCAAATTTGTCCAACTGCCTCCTGTTGTACAACATGTTAACCATATCCACTATGTTCAAATTGTAAGGGGCAGATTTTCAAGAAACCAACGCAGAGCAGGGCCACAAGTCATTTTGCTGCGCTGAGCTGTGTTAGTTTTGAAGCACATGGGTGTGACATATTTACAACAATATGTGGCATCTCTGTGCTTCCCCCTCCACTGGTGCACAAACTACTGCCATGCGCCGGAGCAGGCACACTTGCACCATGGTGCAAGAGTGCGTGTGTTGCAGGACTGATTGATTTTGTGCAGGCACGTGACCCATCCTGCACAAAATAACCCACAATTGCTGTCTCCCTCACCCTATGTGTGTTGTAGAAATGCAGCATGCATTGAAAGTTGAAAAGTCACAGTAGCAAATCCATAAAATATCCTATTTTGTGCATCCATATGCCTCCCCTGGGTAGCCTTAGGCCAATGACGCATTCCCAGCTTTATCAAGTCTTTAAAAATTGTCAATTTAACTGAAGTCTCAGCTGTTGCATGTCAAAACACAAAGCAAGACCCATGGCACGGACCATTCATACAAAGAGGCATATTTACAAGCCAAATCCCCTGTCACTTCTAAGGAAATTGTTGTGGCGATATGGTCTTTGGCTCATTCACAAGGCAGTTTTAATCCACTTCATGAGGCTTTACACTGATTTGTAGACAAGGCACCCATTCACGCCATACTCATTGTGAAAGGTGCTGGCAATGTGTGTTGATGTGGGTGTTCAACTGCACCACCTAGTGAGTGTTGAGGCTGCCACATATTCACAAGGGTTGTGGAAATATGTTGCAGAGCAAGAAAGAAGACTAGGTAGGACCTGGTCTTACCTTGGCCAAATGAGGAGAAATGTTCAAATGTGCAATTTCATTTTTATGCTGTTGCCATGTGTGTTGCCTTGTGCAGCTCACATAGAAATATCAAAATGCCATTGATTGGTTATGTGCAAGAATGTGTCCCTTCCTGCACATAAACAATCTTTCCCTCAATGCAGACAGCCTTGCACTATGGTGCAAGGGTGCCTGCGTTGGCACTGTGCAGGGAAATTTAGTACCTGTGCAGTGGGCAACTCATGGATGCACCATAATGTTGTAACTAAGTTGCCACCCTGCATCTCAGAAGTGGTGTAGTGCAGTGATTAGCCAAGGAGTCTAACACCTTGCTACGCCACTTACTAGTAAATGTGCCACATAGTATTGCCTTTAAATGGTGCCTACCATCAAGGAACTTAAAAGCAAGGCAGCGTGGCTTGATGTGTCCTTGACAATATGGGCCACCACACTGCACCACTTGTGTATCACAAAAAATGGTGCAATGCTGATGCAAGGGGGCATAAGTCTTGCCCCTAGGTCAGTATTACAAGAATGTATTCTTGCTTGGCCAACAACAATCACATTTGGAAAAGCACATGTGAAGCTGTAGAGAAAACACTTCCCTAAATCAACATGCAAGCAGTAGTAACACATTTCCTTCTCTTTGCAGACAATGCACCTACAACATCTGAACAGGTTGATGAAACACCTGATTTTCCAGACATGGAAGAGAACCTGCCCACCATTGATCATGATACCCTCAATCAAATCCTGTCCACCATACGGTCACACTCTCCACCTACTAAGAGTAATACCAATGCTGTTACTGCTCAAGATGAACCCCAAACAAGTACAACCACTGCATCTGTCAGCACCACCCCCCAGGACTCTGAGGATACACAACTTCATTTCCAACAAACTGATGTTGGACTACAGTGCGAGCTTCTGAAAGAGGTGCATATTGGGGTGGATAGCATGGGGAGTACACTGCAGGCTATCCTCAGATGCCTCAACTTAGAGACTGACAACCTTGAGGATGCCCGACACAACTACCATCCAACACCTGGCCTTGTTCAATCCCTGGCCAGCATCTCAGATGTAATGAGGCCGAGGCATGAACAAATTCCCTCACCAAGTGACACCAGGGAGGTGGGGAAACATCTGCAGGAATTTGTAGACATCCTAAGGACAAGGTGGCAGAAGCAGGATGCCTACCTTGCCACAATGGCTGCCTTTACAGGGATGTAGTAGCTGTCCTGAGCAACCAGCAGAGAATCATCAATGAACTGATGCCCAACCTGTTGTTACAGGGAGCTGCTGCAGCCATGGCTCAAACATCCTCAGGTCCTGCTGTTGGTGTTACTCGTCCCACACAATCAGCAACTACAGAGCCAAGAGAGCAGCAAACAGACACATCTGAGAAAGATGAGTCTTTTGAGACACAATTCCAGCGTAAGACAGGACACTAACATTTCACCGTGTCACATGTGTTGTGACTGAATAGTACTTTGACCACAATTTTGCAGGATTGGAACCAGGAGTCAATGTCCTCTTCTTACTTTGTACATATCCAACACTCGAACATGGCTGTCCTTTTGAGTTCAATTAAATCACATTGTGCCATTCACATTGACTTCCTCGCTACACCACTACTTGACCACATAATTGGTCACTTTTCTCTCCCCTGGAAACATGACTGCAGCATTCAAAGTCGTGCTCCAAGATCAATGTCTCATTCTTCTGTGTATAGCCACTTACCCTTTGTTCTTTTTTTTGAGACGTGTAAATAAATTTGAGCACCTGTGACAGTGCGTGTAATGACTCGATATGTGTCTTGAAAGGACCACAATGTGCATGCTGCAAGACCATGTACAACTACTGCCATTTGAAGCAGAGATATTTCCTTGTTCACTTATCAACATAGCCACAGTTAGTGTAAGACGTCATATCAGTAACCAAGATGTCTGTCAAGTAGTTCCTTTGAACTCCATATACCATCACTGCCAGTCAACATGTCCTGTTTGCAGCCATTGTGATCAGTGGCCTTAATTTAACACTCGTTATACAATATCATGTTGAGCATTTCCATAAAATAGGTGAAACAACACCTAACCTGCCAATGTGGAGTGTGTATGTGCTGTCCATCTGTGTAAGAACTAACACCTAATGTTACAAATAGAATAGCACTCAACATTGATGTCACTGATTCTTTTTACATAGACATGCACATGTTCTTAGCATTGCCAGGTGACAAATGATAGTATCATGTATTACAACTCCCAACAGTGTCTGCCCCAAACTGTTGAGTCTCAAGTGTTGAAATCACATGTCCAATGTCAGACAAATGATGTTTCCCCATACTAAATGTGCTATGCCCACTCACACATACACACAATCAAAATTACAATGCATGTGCCCAATCAGTCAAAAGCAGAAATATGTGAACTGTAATGCTGCCCAACAATGAACAAGAGTATATATGGCTAATTTTTCATTTTAATAATAATAATAAACTGTAGATAAAGCTACTTACAAATCTATCAAACTTACTTATCCTAAAAAATTCTAAAACCTAAATATCTATCTAAAAATTAATCTATCCTAACTATGAATTACCTACATAACTTAACTTAACTCATCCTATGCTGCACATGTATCACGTAGGCCCACTAAAACATCAGCCCCCACCCCCTTAACACATCAATGCACAATGGACATACATATACTTAATCTATACATACATTAAGCAAACAAGTTATCAAACACATAAATAGATTGTTTGGGTTTTTTATGTCAAGTATGAAACATTTGAAACATCCCCATCTCGCCCACCCACCCCAAAGTATTGAAAATAAGAATGAAAAAAGTAAAGAAAACCTATAAACATGATCAAACTACTAATTAAACTACCTAAGACTGCCTAACCTAACCGACACTACACCTACACTATAACTATTCTAAAGTATAAAACAGATTGTCATAAAAACAGGTCAACAAAATAACCACTACAGTTGGGCCAGTATGCGGTCCACAGACTGCTGCAGTTTGTCCATTTTGCGCAGCATTGTGGCCATTTGCGATTCCAACCCAAAAATCTTTATTTTAAAAAAATTGACGTCTTGTGTGGCCATCCCCTGTCCACAAAATTGCCGCACTTGAGTGCGCAGCCTGTCCGGGGGCTGGTGTTGGTTCTGATGAAGGGCCGGCCTGCAGATCCTGTACACCTCCATTGCCCATGTCCTTGGAGGCCGTCTTGTCCTTCCCATTAGGTTTCCTTTTGGCAGGAACAGTGGACACCCAGGTCTTTGTAGCCTTTTCCTTGTCATAGAGATGAGCCATTCTCCGGAACCCCTTTGCTATCTCACAGATGTGGCTATAACGTATCTTTCGGATTTGGAAAGCACAATCCTCCTCAGCAGTCATGTTGTCTGTTGGACAAGAATGACACATGTGTCAGTCATTGTGTTCATAGCTGATACTCAAAGCTGGTCAATGCATTAGTACATTGTAGAGGCTGACTATGAAACTTGTGCCAAGCATCTGATCACTGTATGAGAAACACACAACAACAGTACATATCAAGGTTGTTCATCACATCCTGTGCCATCACCTGAACATCATAAATATAAGATAGTGATAAGATGACATGGAAGAGAATTGATAAAATCACACAGAGCCATGATAACCTAGTAACCACACATCAGTTTTCCAAACATTTTTCAGCAACATGTACGTACTATGCCACACCATGATACATCTAGGTACTCCGGGGATCCTTGATAAGAAACTTGCGCTGTGCTCTGAAAGTGCCACTGCGTGGCGCAGACAAAGTGCTCTGTTGTTCCACACTGATGCTACATCTATTAAATGCCACACTCAATGTTGAAAGACATGCAGCATGCCAGGATGTACTAGCAAGGGGAAACTAGCTATGTATTGAGGATGCAGGGACACATGTCCCTACCTGGGAAACAATATCCTCGTGTATTGGGTACATTGATAACTATTCAATACATCACATTTGTACAACTGTCATGACTAGTGCATCCTGTCCATACACTCACCCACTGTGAAAACACTATTTGTGGGAAAGCACAATAGGCCTCATGCAGATGCCCCATCCAATCACTTGTGATGAACAAATCCATTCACGTACAGGCAGGACTTTGAAGGCAGGTCCGGTCTTCCAGATGTACATTGATGGTGTAAATACACATTTAACATGTGTACTTTAAAAACCACAATGATCACATCATGACATGCCACAAGGCTGACTGGCATTCACAGATATCGGTTGCGTACTATTTGTACTACTCTTATTTTTGCCATTGGAAGTGAATGATTGGTACAATGTCACATCACCCAAACATTAGAGTTTTGCTGGATGTGCCTGATCTTATTCTTCAACATGTGAACTTGCTCACATGTGCTGTAGCTAAATTATGTAACATAGATGTCCTGGATGTGAACTAAGCCTGGGCGGAGCTTTCGTAGTTGTACTCTGCTGCATTTCACAGTTACTGGAAAACTCTGTGAAATTCCGCAGAGTTCCGTTGCATGGCGGAGTCACTCATTGCACCCCCCCTTGTGTCAGTGTTGGTAGGTACACCCTCCAGCTCATGATCAAACTGTGGTGTCATTGTAATTTTGCTATGTGTGCTACACAATGCAGCACATGTTGCAATAGCATTGTGGAAGGATAAGTGAGCCTATCTTCCAGTAACAGCTGTTGAAATGCATGATTACGCAGAGTACATTTTGGAACATGAGCCTCACATTTAAGAACGGTTGTGCATGAGACCTGCACCATGTGTCAAATGTGATTTTCAGCTGCATCAGTCATTGCACAGACAAACTACACCAAATGGCACATGACTAGGGGCATAACCGACAATGTGGCACATTGCCACCTAGGTTGCACTTTCGGCAAACTTTAGATTCATGTGACCTAGTCAATGCTAGAACAACATTTGCTAGAGTGATGTAATGTGTTATGGACTCAAAGTGCATGTTTGAGTTCATTGTGGATTGGAGTTCAGCACTGTGTATTGAAACATTTGACCCCGATGTATACTTTCATGTGACACCTAACGATATATCATTTCAGGGCACATAAATGTTATAATTTAAAAGGAACATACTGCTGTCTGTTGTGGCATGTGTGATTGTTAACAGCCATAGACATTTTTCCACTTTGGCCATCATGATGACAATCATTGAGAATTCATATTCACTGGTAGTATTGGGGTCCTCGAACGAGTCCACCTCCCCTTGTGTGTATGGCTGGGGTCCACTTAGGAGACATGAACAGAGGTACAATGACCTGTGAATGCTGGACTTGTATACAGTGTATGCATTGAACACAAGACATTGTCATTACACAAGCATGTAATTTACAGACCATGAGACTCATTTACAAGAAAGTGCTGCAATGTGGCACCACAAGCGCTTTGGCTGCGCCACGCTGTGACACTTTCACAGCACAGGGTTGTGACATTTTAATAATGATGTGTTGCATCCCTGTGATTTCGCCTGCGCTGGTGCATAATTATCTGCCATGTCCTGACGCAGGCACACTTGCACCATGGTGCAAGGATGTCTGCATCAAAGAGATGATTGTGTATGTGCAGGAATGGACACCTTCTTACACATAAAAAATCACCATAGTTGATTTCCTTGCACTATGTTTGCTGTAGGATGCAGCATCCATAGTAAGATGAAAAAACATTTGAGAAATGAGTACATTCCTCCTCATTGTGCCTCCCTATGCCTCCCTTGGGGAGGCGTGGCAGTGGGACGCATTTCCATGGTTTTATATTTCTCTAACATCCGGAACTGTTTCATGTTCCATGGGTGTTGCGTGGGAACATCCACAGCAACACCCATGGAACACCCCTTTCAGGAAAAGTGCAACGCATAAAGGTGCCATATTTACAAGCAAAAACAACTAAGTATCCTTTCTGGAACCAGGGTGGTTCCTTTCAGAGAAAAAGAGGGGAGGGGGGTTGAGATGACACCGTACTCAGAGTTTCATGCCAGTCTTTTGCCGATTCACTGTTGTGGGTGGGAAGGGAAAGAGACCATTTTTTTATTACAGCCTTCACTCCCTCTAATAGTGACATGCTTCATCATCGGGCTCACCCCAACTCCTAAAGTTCGGGGTGGGCTCAACCATATTTCAGGGAGCACTTCTGAAGATTTTGTGTATGGGGGCATAACGTTTAAAGATAAAAGTATCCTTTATTAGTGGAGTGGGAGGGAAGGTTAAAAAATACTATAGTAGGGCTAGAGGATGTAATGGTCCTTTGACCCTAAGCTAGACACCAACATGTTTTCTAAGAGGAATTACCCCACATTAACATTGAGACCTACTGTGTGCTCTGCTCCCCTGCTTGTCCAGGACAAGCAGGGGAGCAGAGCACACAGTAGGTCTCAAACAGGGATGGACCTTTGACGAATGTGTGACAACAAGGCCTCCCCCTCATGCCCCTGTTGGGAGCTGATGCCCTGTTAATGTGGGGTAATTCCTCTAAGAAAACAGCAGCAAGTATTAGACTTGTTCCATAAAATCCTGCAATGCGACACATGTAAATTGCGTGCCCACTTTGCACTCACGTCCTTGGGGGAAGTGACTTCATCACATCCCACCCTGACGAAAGCCCAAGGCCGTCTTAGGCCAATAGAAAGGGTTGAAACATGTTGGTGTCTAGCTTAGGGTCATAGGACCATTACATCATCTAGCACTACTATAGTATTTTGTGTGGTCTTGTGCAAGTGATGCGTCACATAATGCTCATATAAGGTTTCCTTACAGTATGATGCATGTATTTTACTATGAGCTGGTCATTTTTAGTTCTGACATTCACGTAAGTCCTGGGATATGTCCCAAATCTTTGATTGTCATGAAAATTGTGGTATGTTTGTGGTTCATTTACAGGCACCTTGTGCCACAGGTGTGTCATGTTGCATAACACACCAGCTGCCCAACCTGCAGTCCAATTCTTACAATGACACAGACAGGTACCCTGCGTGGCTTTACATCTGCTTTTATATATTGCCCCTTCTCACGCAACACTTTGCATGTTGGGTTGGGACATGGGTGTTGATGTGGCTTTTCCAAACAACACACATGTCCACTATTGCATTTCCAAATTTACAAGCAATCATACATGCGGAAATGCATGAGACTGCTATGCCACACCAGCGTTGGCATCACAAGGCACAACGAGGTGACAATTCTTCTTTTCTTGACCATTTTCTCTCTTTCAATGCGTGCTGCGTTTCACAGCACACATTTGAGGAGGTAATCTTCCAAAATGATTCTTTTTGTGCATGAAGGTGCCCTTTTCTGCAGCAAAGCATATTATCAATATTACACAGCCATCCTTGCACCATGGTGCAAGTGTGCCTCTGACGACGCATGGCAGATTTTTGTGCGCCTGTGCAGGGTGAAGCACAGAGAACAACATATGTTAGCAAATAAGTTGCATGTCTGTGCTTCATAAATAAGCCAGCTTGGCTCGGCAAATAGACTTGCAGCAACATGTGGTGTTACTTTATCGTTCACAGGGCCAGTTGTGCTCAGTATTAACACTTTGCATGGGAGATGTGTTTATTAGTGATGTGACACATCACTTTCTTGCATACTATGCACTGTTGCTTATGTAATGACATTGCCTATTGGCATACTCTTTCACTACATGTATAATTGTTATGTAAATTATACATTTTGTCAGTCACTGCTTGAGGCAGGTGCACATGCTATAAAAGACAAAGGTATGTACTCACTTTCATGGTGCCGTGCACACATGCCAATCTGTGTGCCACATCTGTAGATGTTGATAGCGTTATGACTGCACATGGCCTATCTGTATCAATGGTGTGCACACACAAGCGGATGCAGCACCTTCATTTTCATGATGTTTTATGTGATAGGCAAAGGCGTATGTAGACACATGTTACACACACAGGTCAGTTGGATGATTCAGACCATGATATTTTAACACACATACAAGCAATTAACATTTGATGCTGTTGGTATCTAATGACCTGTGTACAAAAGGAACACACCTGCAAGTCTTTCATGTGTATTTGTGGGTTTATTTGAAACATTGGTGCTAATTTGTACAAATGTAGAATCTCAACATCATGTGAAAAAGTGGTTGACAATGTGAGTGCGATGTCTTATCCCTGCAGCAGTGTTGAGGATGGCTCTTCGTTCTGCTTCAGCTTCATCATCAGCATCATCTATTGGTTTGAAGGGCTGTTGTTCTTCATCCCAAGGCACATTCATTTTAACACATATATTGTGTAGTATTGCAATTAGCATGATCATCTTGCAAACCATTTCTGGTGAATACAGTAGCCATCCACCTGATAAATCCAGACAACGAAACCTGGCCTTGAGCAGGCCAAAGCTTCTCTCTATGATATTTCTTGTTCGACAATGTGCATGGTTGTAGGCCTTTTGAGGATCAGTCTGGGGATGTCGAAATGGTGTCATCAACCACGTCTGTAGGCCATATCCTTGATCAGCTGTAAGTGGAAAGTAAGATAACTGTATTATCGTTTGAACATACTTGAGTATACATGGCATGTGGTGTATGTCATGTTTGCCAACATTTTCAGTGAGATTATTGTTTGGTAAATTAGATGGAGTGTTTAAGATAGAGTGGCACATTGTTTGTGACACATGTCACTTAAACTGCTGTGTATCATGTTATGGGCATGACAGGGGATGGAGCATTGCAGTGCATAATTTGGTGACTCAAATGTGTGAGGTCTTGCAATGTGTAAGTGATACCTGGGTACGTATTATGTATGATTCACACTTTACATGATTGTGCATGGCTCACCTAGGTCCATTTCACTATGAAAGTGCTGCCAGTCATTTGGCTGCGCAGAAGTGAGTCACTTTCAAAGCACAGTGATGCAACATATTTGTATTGATTGTTTTATTCAATGTGCTTGCCCCTGCGTTGTCACACAATTGGATGACATGGCACTGCACTGGCACCCTTGTACCATGGTGCACAAATGCCTGCGTCATGCGTAGGTTGCTTTTGATCATGAAGGGACACCTTAATGCACAAACACAATCCATTTTGGTGATTTCCTCTTTCCATACTTGCTTTACAATGCAGTACACATTGAAAGAGGTAAATAAAGTAGGTGAGATGTAAGCATATATCGACAGTGTGACTCACTATGCAAACCGTGGTTTTGCAGAGCATTCAGTTGCATTTCCAGGTTGTATATTTTTACACTTTATGATATGCATCAGGATACATGGTTGCTGCGCTGCAACACCCACAGCCACAACCATGTCACACACCTTACACGCATAGTCTTGCGTGAAAGGGACAGTATTTGCTGGCACAGAGAAAGCCACACATGGTGAATTCATGTGTCCTTGTGAATGTGGGCCAGCAGGTTACGCCCCCGGTGCATCACACAATGTGGTGTACCAGCTGCACAAGAAGCTTGTACAAAATCAGACTTGACTTTTGTGCACGTGACCAAAAAAATGGAAGGTGTGACATGTTACATAAATAGTGCTGCACCCATTGCTGACATTTACTCAGGCTGCCATGAGGGCAGAACATTAAATTAATATGCATATTAGCTTTCAATTAGTTGCTCCATGTGTCACTGTGCATGTGGTTTACAAAATGCAATTTTGACAGATGTTTCTTCCCTGAAAGACAGGTGCTGTGACTAGGTGCACACGCATGCAAGGTGATGTCTGTGTTAGCTATGGGACACCCTTTCAAGCCTTAGTATGGGTAATCTTTGTGGGCACACTGACAGTGCCACATTTCTGAGGTGGTGCAATGTTTGTGCACATGATGTGAGCTTATGGTACTCTGCTCTTGGGTCTGAGGAACTGTGCAGGCATAGGGCCAAGGGTATTTCATCATTTGCATGTGTTCACAAACAGCATGCAATAGTGAATAAGTCGCCTTCAGACAGCACCTTTGCCTTATGGGCACATATGCATTCAGCATTTCATGAGGTGAGTTACATGCATCTGTGCCCACCTCTGTAATCACAATGTGCCCTGGGGGCAAACTTAGAGGGCAGAGAGTACAGTGGCACCCACAAGACACTTTCTGTTATGCTGCCAATGGTGTATGTACCTTTTGACTGTAAGTTATGTACTTACAGTGAAGATGTGGGTTAGCCTTTTCACAATCACTGATTGCATCATTATTAGATGAGGCCCTGAAAGGTGCCAGATGGCCAGCTATTGTTACAGAGTATTGGTATGTGTGTTATTTGATTGTTGCTTACATACAAGTAGCCCATTGCCATATTGTCTATTTTGGAAATGTTCATTGATGATGCTGTTTCTAAATATATATGAATCATGCACACTCCCAGGATATTTGGCCAGTACATTGGTGAAGAATCCCTGATGGTCAACAATGGCCTGGAAATTGATGGAGTGTGTGTGCTTCCTGTTACGGTAAAGATGGGAAGTGGCTGCAGGTGGTACCAGTTGTACATGCATGCAGTCCATTGCACCAAGAACATGTGGGAAGCCTGCGATGCCATAGAAGCCTTGTTTAATCTACATCTGCTGATGTTGTGTGTTGGGGAAATGGAGGTACTGTGGTGTGAGCTGAATAATGGCATCCAGGACAGAAGGGAGGAAAGGCTGAGAAAGAGGCTTGGGCGACACCTGCCACTAGTGCTGCTGTGGTTTGGAAAGATCCTCAGGCCAAAATGTGTAAGACCACCAGGAGCTTTGTCTGCGGAGCAATGGTGCAGACCCTGTCAGTTGGTGGCTGTAGCCGTGGTGAGATATGATGCAGCAGGGTCACAATGGACGCCCTCTTGAGGGGATACATTTAGATGACTTGTTCATCCCTGAGCCCAATGAGGGTGGTGATCGGGCGATAGATGCGCTCCCTTCTCCTGCAATGCCTTTGTGGTGATGGTGGTGGGTGCAGTTGTGGTATTTGGTCTGGTGGTGGTTGTCGTCTTCTTGGTCTGACTCCCAGCTGCAAGATTAAGAGGTCCATGCTGTCTAATCTGCTGCAAGACTGCTCTGTTAGGCTTAGCTTTTATTTCTATGGCACATGCGTCATTTGCTACGCGTGGGTTTGTGAGGCGTAGGGCTTCTAGCGCAGTTTTAAAGATGCATGATGCAGCCAAAAGATGCATCACTGCGGGGAATGTTTGTAAATATCCATGCATCAGTAATGCGTTAGACTTTACGTTGGAACGCCTACCTTGAATGTTTTAATACTTACGTGATGCAGCAGGTTCTCGCGCAGTTCCATTCCGACGCAGTGCTGTCTTCCGTGACGCATCTTTCTAGATGCGTCACTTTGCAAATATGGCATTAAAAAAACACCGATGCGTCACAAAAAGTGATGCATTGGTGGCGCAAGGGGCTTGTAAATTTGCCCCTCAGAAACAATCCTATTCTGAAATACTGAGTAACTTCTTAAATAATGCTCACTATAAATATTGCACAAAAAGAAGTAATAGTTCTCAAAAATATTGTGCATCATTATAAACTTAAAAATACAATGAAACCTATTGTGATAGACAATGCATGTCTATCACAGTAGAGATGCCATCATATATTCGTTGTGCTCTCTATTCTTAGGGCCAAAATTATATGTGGGTGAATGCATCTGGGCCATTGAAAATCGATGATCTATAGTTCGACAGTTTGATGGGCAAAAGTTCATCAGGCCCCTGCCATCACTGTGGCATGCAGACTCCTCCGGCAATGGAGCAGAAAAGCGGCTAACGGAGGCATTACAGCCACAACTCTGCCTCCCTAATCACGATGTTGGCTTGCGTCAGCATTACCATGGCGGCTAAACCTCCACACCTGTGCTGGCGGTTTAAAGTCGACAAAAAGAGGAAAGCTACATTTACCAACCTGGTCTACTTGACTTATCACAATGAACCTGACGTTGCATGGCGCTGCATACATGCTGCTCGATAGGTGCACAAAAATGTATGTTGTTGTATTAAAATAGCATTTATCTTACCTGTTCTCATTTGTAAATACTCTGTTGAATGTACGAATAATGTTAATTTTGACAATTAAAAAGTTTGTTTACATTGCCATGTCTACAACACTAGTGAAGGTGTTCTGTTGAACTTCAATCTTAAGTAAATAAAGTGGGCATATGGTCATACACATTTTGCATTTTGATCATATACAAGTTCATCCCAATTGTGTGCATGGTGTAATCATCCATCTTTGGTAAAGAAACGGGGCCCCTGTACATAAGATAAACTTGCCTGTTACAAGGAAAGGAACAATTGAAAAAAGCAAGCCTCAGGCTCACAACTCTATGGTCTTTGCTGTTTGTATTCATGTAAGTTATATCCTTTGAGATATCTCTTTGGTATTCATTAAAAGATAATATTTTATGTTTTGGTTTGGGTATTGAAACCGATTATTTTGGTTGTTGTATTTTATCATTGCAGAGTTCATTGTGACGGAATCCTGAAGAAGGCAAAGCTGAAACGCGCGTAATGCTACCTACCGCCAGTTTCATAAACTCTATTGTGTTAATAAATAGATGAAAATGTTGCATACAATGACTGATATGATAAGTTAGATCCTAACAAATCAGAGACTTACATCTCAAAACATTCATCAGTTTTGTGCATTTCCTGTACTTTCTAGATCAGCCACAGCAACGCTTTGAACATCTTTATTCTTGACACTTGTAATGTATAAAAATAACCTTTTTTATCGCAAATCAGCATTATTTAATGACAAATGAATGCATTTTATAATATATAAGAGAACGTTTATAAAAATGATACACCAATGTTTATATACAATAAATTAACAAATATCAAAAGCTTGGTATAATCGTCTACTTGGTGTTAGTTATATCTTGGTTTCCTTGCCCAAACCTAGCAATTGTTTATCGCCTTGCCTGAGGCTTGCTTTTTTCAAGTGTAATCATCCATCATCATCCTGAAAGCCATACCAAATTTCACCTATAAATGACAAGTTTAATTACTAGTATGTTGTGTTATGTTATTTCCATGTATACAGTGCATGGCTGCTTAGACATGGACTTCCCTGGGTGCCTGATGCATCAGCCAAGAAAAAGGCCCTTCTACCTAAAATAGCTACAGCTTTAGCTGTTTCCTAAAACTGAAATGATTCGACATATACCTAAGGTGAATTCCAAAACCTTGGTGCAAAGACGCAAAAGGATCTACCTCTTTGTCTAACCATCTTGAAGCATGGAACCGCAGCTAGGTTAGGATCTGTGGGACATAAAACTCTAGTCGGCCGGTAGAGATGAAGCAAAAGAGACAAGCTAGGTGCATCTGTCTTACTGTACGTTCAGTGGGCCACGCAACGCTTCTTAAATTGAAAGCACTTATCCACTGGAGGCAAGTGTAAAGTGCGGAGCAGAGTTTTCAGAATCTAGCATAGCAGGATGACTGCTGCATTCTGGATGATCTGTAGTGTCGTTTTCATATATCCAGTAGTGCCCACATACAAAATATTGCAATAATCCAGTTGTGAGATGATCAACGACTGAATGATCATCTGTTGCACAGATGGGCTAAAGAGGCCCAAGATCTTTCTCAAGCTTCTCAATAAGCCGAAGCAGTAGGATGTTGGGGTTTTAGTGTGTGGTTTGAAAGAGAACTTGTTATTCACCTAAACTCCGAGGGCCTCATTTATGAGCTTTTGCGGTAGGGCAGCACTGCAGGCCTTCCTGCTGCACTGTTCTATGGCAAAAGAAAAGGGCAGAAATGCGCTGTATCTATCAGATACAGTGCATTCCTGTCCTTTCCCCCTGTGCCGGCTCAAAATGGGCTGCCATGCGTCAATGCAGGCACCTTTGCACCATGGTGCAAGGGTGCCTGCGTTGCGGGGAAGGGAAACCTTCCTGCACAAAAACAATCACAAGAGGCTTTTTCCTCTTTCTATGTGTGCTTTCTGCAGCACACATAGAAAAAGGAAAAACGAGGCAAAATAAAGATATTTCTCCTTGTTGTGCCTCCCTTAAGCCTCTGCTGGGAAGGCGTATGTTTTTGGCACTGCCTCAGATTTACGATTTCTCATAAATCTGGGGCAGTGTCAAAAAGCCATGGATGTTGCTGGGAATGCCCCCAGCAACACCTATTGCATGCCCCTTTAATGCAGAAAACTGTATTAAATCGGACAATATTTACGAGGCAGCATTTAGCTAAAAAAAGGTGGCTTAGTGCTGCCTCGTGAATATAGAGCAGGATCCTGCGCCACGGAACGTCACAAAAATTTACGTTCCGGTGGCGCAAGGGGCTTCATAAATGAGGCCACCAGATTTTTAACTGTAGATTTAGGTTCAGGGGTTGGCTCATCAGTTTAGGCCACCAATGTCTGCCCCATTCTGGAAAGTCTTTTCCCAGAACAGAATTTCCATTTTATTGACATTATACTTCAAAAAGTTGGCATACATCCATTCCGCCACAACAAACATGTAATTCCTGAAATTAGCGGGCCATTTTCTTCCTCAGCAGACAAAGCTATGAAAAGCTGGGCATCATCAGCATAAGATGATGGTGATAATCCAAAAGATCTCACAATTTCTGCCAGTGACCTTACATAAATATTAAATATGGTAGGGCTCAAAGCAGAGCCTTGAGGAACCCCAAACCCCGACTGTATTTGGGATGAGGTAAAAGGTGGAGAAATCATCTGTAAGAAGAGATCCTCTAGGAAGGAATTAAACCAAGCCAAGGCCTTGACCTGAACCCCAATACCCTACAGTCTATCCAGGAGTACCTCATAGGAGTCGGTGTCAAAGACAGTGTTAAGATCTAAGAAAATGAGCACAGCCGAGCCTCCCTCATCCACTAGTTGTATGAATTCTTCAGGCACCTTAAGCAAGGCAGTTTCTGTACAGTGCAATGGCCGAAAGCTGTTCTGCGATACATCAAGCAAGAGCTGGTCTTCTAGAAAATTTACCAGAAGATTATTCACATTATTTTTCCACCACTTTTGCAATAAAGGGCAAAGAGAAATAGGCCGGTAGTTTTCAGGCAGGGCATAGTCTAAATTGGTTTTCTTTAGGAGGGGATTTACTTTCACCTGTTTCCAAGCAGTTGGCAACTCAGCGGAGGATAACAAGAGATTTACTACATTGAGAAACATCATAAAATGGTCCACGCCTACTTTTTTCAAAATGCCTGGCCTAGCAGGATTTGATCTTTGATGTAAGTGATTGTAGTGAGTCTGCGCACAGCAACGCAAACTCCATTAAGCAGCTGTTTGAAAGTGAAAACGATTCCACCAGAGCAATCTGTATAGGACTGCAGGCAGTGTTTTCCCCCAAGAAGCTAGAGTAGATATCTTTTTATTTCTTAATGAAGTAGTCCACCAAAAGATTGTTTTTTTCATTTGACATCAGGGGATTATCCCCATATTTGATCAAACCCTGCAAAATAGCATAGATCTCTTGCATGGGGTTATGGCTACTCTCAATTTTTGTTGTGAAAAAGTTAGCATGCACCTAGTAAGTGATTAATTGAAAGGAAAGTAGCTCAAACACCTGAAAGACACTTACACTTTTAAGTGTATGTCATACAGACCCAATGTTTCTTTTTTGTATCCCAATACAAAACCCTCCACTGGCTGCCCATACAAAAAAGGATTCTCTTCAAAATCCTAGTAATAATTTTCAGAACCATGAATGACTCAGGACCCACGTACCTAAAAACCAGAATCAAACCTTATATTACACTTAGGCTTCTGAGATCATCCTCGGAAAATCTCCTGGCACCTCCTGCCTTCCACCTCTCATCTAGAGGAGGAAAGTCAATGGCAGTCCTGGGAACAAAAGCATGGAATGCCTTGCCTACCCACCTGAGACTGGCTCAGTCTGAACCTCTGTTCAAAAAACTCTTAAAACCCTGGATCTTTGCGGCCCCAGACCAGTTAGTGCTATCACTTATTTGACCCTCCCACCAGTTGGTCCTTCTAATTCCTCACCACAGCCCCTGCCCAGTCTTTCCGATAGCACCAAGATGCTCCCCGGAGTGAATGTTGCGCTTTATAAATATTACTATTCATTCATTCATTCATATCTATTCTGACAACAATTTTAGAAATCTACGCACATCTGTCATGGGTCACTATGCTATTAATTATAGCCCTCTGTTTCATTTGCTGTACTTTCCCTTCTCTGAAGGCTCAGTAAATAACATTTCCCCCCTCACCTTTCCTGTTATCTCAACATACCTGTCAAAGTTTTGTGATGTGGTCTCTTTACCTATGCATTCCAGTTATAAAATGATTTTCAACACTCATATGACTTACACCTATTTGCAATATCTCATTGACACTTACATGTCCAGGAAACTGTGAATTAATGTAGCAAGGGCTTCTGCATCTAATGTTACTTGTGGCCTTGCAGCATATTTTTGTCAGAACTACTTAAATAGTGGTAAATAGAAGGTCTGTGGCATGCCATTTTAGGCTATGTTCAGTCAAGTATTGCAAAATGTAATGTGTATATTTATGAATAATTAAACAATAAACCATGTATATACTAATATATTTTAGCCTGACAAGAATATTGTTTGTTGTTACAGTAGGTTAACAATGCAATCAACCACTAAACACTTTCTATATGAATAGGTATGACCCCAAAGAGAAGGAAGATTAATTAGATGTGCCATAAATTAATGTAGTGCAAACCACATAACTATCTAGTCATAAGAGCAGATGACCAAAAGTCTATTTGTAGTTTCCAATATATGAAGTGTGTATTAAAAACTTCAGTGTTAGAAAAACAAATACATCTTGAAGAATATGTCTGTGTACACATGAAAAATAAACATGTTTGGAGCAAAAATAAACTTTATTAAATTGTAAGATAATTGCACCCAAACACAAATAGAAAGTATAACAATGAAGCAACATAAAAAATGAAAAAATACAAAAAAACAGAGCTGTGGTAGTCTATATGACATATTGTTATCTTAACTCCTAAGTTCATGTTTTCTAAAATGACCTTCTCAGAAAAGTGCTAATGTCACACCATTGATAGGTAGAAGCCAGACACCTCAAATCATCTATCAGGAGGAGGGCGGGTCTTTTCTTAAGGGGTTTGGGATGAGTAGAACTGATTTGGGATGGATGGGAAATGGTGGATGGGGTGGATCTAGCATGTGTGTGGAAGTAGAGAGAGCTGGAACTGCTGCAGTCGTGGTGGGTGTGTAGTTGTGAGGTTGAGTGTGTGCCTGAAGTCTTAGGATAATGTGTGGTTGTAGATTTGAGTGTGTGTATGTAATGTGGGTGGCATTTTAGATTTAGATGATTGTGTTGTTTCCTTGGATATACTGGCTTTAGGTGTGTGTGTCTGTGATGTAGTTAGTTCCAATGATTCTGTGTGTTTGTCTGAGGGTGTATGTTTCTGTGGTGTGGCTTGTTTGGGTTATGTTGTGTTTGTCAGAGGGTGCGTGTTTCCCTGCAGTAGTTTGTTTGGTAATGGTGTGTCTTAGCCTGAGGGTGTGTGTTTCTACGGTGTGGTTTGTTTGGGTGATGGTGTGTGTTTTGCAGAGTAAGCATGTTTCTGTGGTGTATTTTGTTTTTGTGAAGTTGTGTATTTGGATGAGGTTGTGGTGGTGGTAGAGGGTGTGGTGCTACTTCCAGGTGTGGTGGATAAGCGTGCAGTGGTGGCTGAGGGTTATGGTGGTTGGAGGATGGATAAGGGAAGGATTGTATGATGGAACAACTACCACATGAACAACTACAGTCTAAACCACTACTCCTCAACCACTACTTAGTCTAAACCACTAAAGTTTTAACAACTACTATTTTTTACACCTACTATGCCTTTACCATGATTGCCTTTACCCCATTAATGTATCTATTTTCCAGGTAAGTATAAACCCATATGCGTGTGTATATATTATCTACTGGCGGTCGCCAGTAGATAGTTATAGTTAGGACCTATTATCCATAGGAAATCCGCGACATTCTATTTGAAATAACGTTGGCGCCGGTTGATGAATCTTCGCGAAAGTTTCCAAGTTGTTGGGGCACTCCGCTCCGCTCCTACCCTGAAAGTCTCGGGTTGATTCGTCAAGCGGGGGCCGAGAAAAAGGGGGTCCCAAAACGCATTTTCCCCATTCATTTTTCCATAGGAACCTTTAGTCGCAGCTACAGCCCGAACTGCTGAACGGAATTACACCAAATTTGGCAAAGAGGTAGCCCTTGGTTCAGACTGGTGCCTTTTGCTTAAATGGTGTAAATCCGTTCAGTAGTTCCTGAGAAATTCACAAGTAAAGTCACATATATATCTATGGCCGAGTAGGGTCCGCGTACCCTCCCGATCACGAGCTGCATGCTAATTGGCTGTCAGCTGGCTGTCAACATTCCGATTCAGGAAGTGTTGGCAGCCATTTTGTCCCTCGGTAGAACCGAGGGAAAGAAACAAGTGCACAAAGTGCACAAAGGGGGCAGGGTAGAAACACCCTAACCCCCTAGGCCTGCTCAGGGGGTCCCACAAGGACCCCCTGGGCAAAAAAAAGCATTTTTTTTTTTTAAAAATCGGCAGGATGCGCTCAGGGTGCGCAGATCCTGCCGAAAAAAAAAAAATCGAAGCGCGGTCTCCGCGCTTCGATGTTTATTTGCCCCCGGGTGGGCCAAGTCCCGGGGGCATGGTGGAGGGTTACATTTATGTATGGGGGCCTCTAAGGGCCCCCAAGCCCGGGGACCGCCACCCCCGGGGCTTTAACAAAAATGGTGCGGGAGGGCTCTTTGCCCTCCCGCTGCCCCGGGACCGCCACCTCCCGGGGCTTCTGTTTTTTTTCTAACCTGTGTGGGGGGCTCCAGCCCCCACACGCCCCGAGGACCGCCACCTCCATGGGGCACTAAAAAATTAAAAATGGGGGTCCGTTTTGGACCCCGAAGCCCCAGGGACCACCACCTCCCGGGGCTTTGAAAATGTGGGGAGGGGGCCGCGCGGCCCCTCCTGGAGCCAGTGATGGCCCTGGGGACCACCACCCCCAGGGCCGGCTCCTGCAGTGTCCCGGGTGCCTACCCCCGGGACACTGCTGTTTGCAATGACAGGACGGGAGCCTCGCGGCTCCGTCCTGTCATTGCAAACTGCTTTGGATATTGGAAGAGAGAGCAGGAAACCTGCTCTCGCCTAATATCCAAAGCTGACTGCTTTCCACATGGGGAGCAGCATGTTAGCTGCTCCCCATGTGGAAAAGCAATGCCGGCTCACGCAGGAGGCGGGGAGTCGGCTGGGACTGTGGGGGCATTGGGGACCCCCCCACAGTCCCCAACCAGAGGCCAGGCCCCGGGGGATGGGGTCCCCGGGGCCATTAGTGGCCAGGGAGGGGGGCCACGCAGCCCCCCTCCCCAAATATTAAAAAAAGAAAAAAAAGTGCAAGGCCGGCCCCGGGGGATGGGGTCCCCGGGGCCTTAAATGGCCTGAGGAGGGGGGCCACGCAGCCCCCCTCCAAATCAAAAAATCAAAAAATCGAGGCCATGCCCCGGGGGATGGGGTCCCCGGGGCCAATACAGGCCCAGGGAAGGGGGGCCACGCGGCCCCCTTCCCGTTTTTTTTTTTTTTTTAATTTAAAAAATAAAATAAAATGCTCAGGCCCCGGGGGATGGGGTCCCCGGGGCCAAAAGTGGGCAAGGGAAGGGGGGCCACGCAGCCCCCTCCCATTAAAAAAAAATTGGAAAAAAAAAAACAACCGGCATTGTCTTGGAGGCCCCGCCCCCCTCCCTGCAGTACTCTGCAAACGCGCCCCCTGGCGCGTTTGCAGAGGGGGAACGAATTCCCCTTGAATACTGGGGGTCCCTGGGGGCCAACTAGCCCACCAGGAACCTCCAGTATGCGCCAGGGGCTGCGTTGCAGAGACGTGTACAGAGGCCACGCCCCTTTTTACACCTCTCTGCAACGCAGCTCTGTGGCGCTTTTTGGAGGTATATGGTGGGCTAGTTGGACTCCAGGGACCCTCAGGATTCAAGGGGACTTAATCCCCCAACTTAAAACGCGCCACGGGGCGCGTTTGCACAGTGGTGAAGGGAGGGGGCGGGGCTTCAGGTGACATATGTGCAAACAGGCCCCGTGGCGCGTTTTAAGATGGGGAATAAATTCCTTTTCAATCCTGAGGGTCCCAAGGGGCCAACTAGCCCACCAGGTACCTCCAGTAAGCGCCACGGAGCTGCGTTGCAGAGTGTTGTAAAAAGGGGCGTGGCCTCTGAACACCTCTCTGCAACGCAGCCCCCTGGTGCATACTGGAGGTACCTGGTGGTAAATAAACTTAGAAAATGAAAACAGTTAATTATTTTTACAAAATGTTACACTCCATGAAAAAAACAAATCAGACAGACAACTTACTATAACAAAAGAAACAACTAATCTCTTCATGCAGGTCGTTGTTTAGACAGGTCGTTGTTTAGACAGGTCGTTGTTTAGACTAGGTAGTTGTAAATGCAGTAGTGGTTGAGGGATCGTGGTTCAGGCCCCTCGTTGTTAAAGAGTAGTGGTAAAAGGCCGTTTCCCTAAGGGAAGAAGAAGAATCCTGAGAGGAAGGGGAGGTGTTTGTTTGTGGGAGGCAGTGATGTCTGCGGGGGTCTAACACGTGCCTTGCCTATTTGTGTAGCACACACTGCACAGTGTATGCTATCCTAGAAGACTGACACCCCGTATGGCATATAGTAAGGTCTGACCAACAGATATGCTGTGCAGCACTTCCAGAGCATCCTCAGACATCACCAATGGCTGGACAGAGGCAGGAGCTGAGGTGTAAGGGGCAAAAGAGACACCAGTCATTTTAGGGGGAACAGGAGGGAGGGTGTTGATCAAGAGAAGAGAAATCAAGTGAAGAAAAGGATCGGAAGATAAGACTGGTACTAAACTATAGTAAAGAGACTCATCAAATCATGCAGATCATGAGAAAAAATTGGGGCATATTAAAAAATTATCCAGATATAGGACACATATTGAGTGACAGCCCAGATGTATCATATCGGAAAGCCCCCTCATTGAAAGACAAATTGGTTCAAAGTCATTTTGTAAAAACCAAGGCGAAGTCATGGCTGAATAAACACCAAAAATTGGTTTAAGAAATGCAAAACATGTAAGGCATGTCATATTGGAAATAACATTCGAGAGCTAATTGATTTCAAAGGAAAAACAATCACCATAGAGGAAAGGATAACCTGTGAAACCAACTATGCGGTTTATATGCGCAAATATCAGTGTGGCCTGAGATACATAGGCAGTACAATCTGCCCATTAAAGAAGAGAGTCTTAGAACATATCCGGGCGTTAAGGAATAAAGACATAAACTATGCCATGACAAGACATAGGAAAAACATCAAGGATACAGTTGGGAACAAATGAAATATTATGGGATAGCCACAGTACCTGTGCATGAGAGAGGTGGAGAAAGAACATTGAAATTGAGAAGACTGGTTATATTAGGGTGTGAGGAGGTGCATCAGATTATCACGTGGATGATGTCATCAGTGATGTCATCAGTGATGTCATTTGAGATGTCATCAGTGATGTGATCAGTGATGTCACTGACCATGTCATGAGTGATGTAATATGTGACGTCATCAGCAGTGCATTGCAGGGGCGCGAGTTATAGTTAGCTCAACTAACTATAACAGCCGAATTTCTCTGGTTTTGTACGAGTGAAATGTCCATCTAACTATAACGTCCCTGAAACCTATGGTTTTTTCAGTGAATTTCTATGGTTTTTTTAAATGCTAATTTCTAACTATAACATCCCTGAAACCTATGTTTTTTTCAGTGAATTTCTACGGTTTTTTAAATGCTAATTTCTAACTATAACGTCCCTGAACCCTATGGTTTTTTCAGTGAATTTCAAAGGTTTTTTAAATGCTAATTACTAACTATTACGTCCCTGAAACCTATGGTTTTTTCAATTAATTTCTAAGGTTTTTTAAATGCTAATTTATAACTATAACGTAGTAGTCGCGTTTGCAGAATGGTGGAGAAAGGAGCAGCACTCAGGAATTCTGCTGCGTAGGACTTACAGGAGGTACCAGGAGGGCTTCTTGGCCCCCAAAGTCCAACAGGAGTAAAGTGGACTTCATTCTTTAACCCGTAGTGTGCCAGGAGGCACGTTTGCAGAGTGGTGGAGAAAGGGTGGCGTGGCCTCCGAAGACGTCTTAGCAATCCCACTGTGTGGGACTTACTGGAGGGAACAAGAGGGGTAGTTGGCCCCCAAGGACATCCTTGGGGGCCAACTACCCCTCCTTTTACCTCCAGTAAGTCCCACACAGCAGGACTGCTAAGTTCTCATAGCAAGCCACGGCCCCTTTGCCCACCACTCTGCCAACGCGCTCCCTGGCGCCCTCTTGGATGGGCATTGAAGTCACCTTCACTGCTGGGGGTCCTTTGGGGCCAACTAGCCTACCTCTTAACTCCAGTAAGCCCCACACAGCTGGATTGCTGAGAGTGGTCCAGCTGTGTGGGGCTTACTGGAGGTACCTGGTGGGCTAGTTGGCCCCCAGGGACCCTCAGGAGGCAAGGGGACTTAATTCCCCAACTAAGAACGCGCCAAGAGGTGTGTTTGCACAGTGGTTCAGGGAGGGGGCGGGGCCTCCGGCGAGATGCCGGCTTTTCTTTTATTTAAACATTTGTAAAAGGGGGGCTGTGTGGCCCCCCTTCTTCTTACTATTTTTTTGGCCCTGGGGACCCCATCCCCCAGGGCCTGAGCATTTAAAAAAAAAAGAAAACGGGAAGGGGGCCGCGTAGCCTCCCTTACCTGGGCCCCTATTGGCCCCCGGGGACCCCATCCCCCGGGGCCTGGCCAGCATTTTTTTAAATTTGTAATTTGGAGGGCGGCCGCGTGGCCCCCCTCCGGAGGCCTATAATGGCCCCGGGGACCCCATCCCCCAGGGCACTGCCTCGTTTAAATTTTTTTTTAAATTAAAATAGTACGGGAGGGAGCCGGGTGGCCCCCCTTACCTTGGCCACTTCTGGCCCCGGGGACCCCATCCCCCGGGGCCGGCCTTCCATTTAAAAAAAAAAAAAAAAAAAGTTTTTAAACAGAGGGGGGCCGTGTGTCCACCCTCCTGGCCACTTCTGGCCCTGGGGACCCCATCCCCTGGGGCCTGGCCACACATTGGGGACCTTGGGGGGAGCCCCAATGCCCCCACAGTCCCAACCAGCTCCCCACCTGCTGCAGGCGCCGGCATTGCTTTTGGGCAAGGGGAGCTGCTGATATGCAGCTCCCCTTGTCCAAAAGCAATCTGCTTTGGTTTTTGGATGCGAGAGCAGGTTTCCTGCTCTTGCGTCCAAAAACCAAAGCAGAGTTTGCTATGGCAGGGCGGGAGCCGTGCTCCCGCCCTGCCAGAGCAAACAGCAATGTCCCAGGGGTGGGCACCCTGGCACATTGCAGGAGCCGGCCCTGGGCGGTGGCGGTCCCCAGGGCCATCAAGGGCTCCTGGAGGGGGGCCGCGCGGCCCCCCTCCCATCATTTGTAAAGCCCCGGGGAGATGGTGGTTCCCGGGGCCGGGGGGCCGTAACGGACTGTTTAGCACAAATGAAGCTGCTCCTGACACAGTGACCGAAGGTACTCTAAACCTAAATCATGAGTGCTGGCATCTTACAAAAAGTGAAGGACTGTCCTCACACACCACCAGCTGTCATGCTTCATCATCGGCAGACCTCGCCCTCTAGAAACTTGGTTTGGTAGAGGACGGGCCTTCACCTGAAGACAGGGAGGCACTTCTAAAACTAAGTGGGGGCCTGTGATAAGTGAGTGGCGTTTTAAAAAACCATTACAGTTACCAAATTAAATGTAATAAAAGAGGCAGATATATGGTATTAAAATAATGTGGACGGTGAGCATGGGGAAATTATTGTCCCCTCACCGTGGTAAAAGTGGTCAACATGTTTCTGCCCGTTGGCCCAAAAAGGTCTGTGGCATTCATTAGGACCAAGAAAGGGCTCTGTTCTTACCAAAATTAGTGGTGAGAAGGTACCACTTGGTGGGATGACCTTTGTCACACTCCACCGGAGAAAAGGACTCTCATCAAGCCTGTAAAACAGAGATATATACAAGAGTAACATCAGGATAACATACAAGATGATCGGTCAAAAAAGGAAACATTCAAAACCACATTCACATATAAATTTACGTGGGTGGCTAAATGTGTGTAACACGTGTCATTCAACTGTGGACACACTAGGATATGGAAATATCTCATGTGAGAATTTCTCACATTTCTTACCCTTGGAAAATACCCTACATGCCCCATGGGAGGAGAATGGAGGAGAGACCCCTGTTGTCAGTCTCTGGAAGAAAGATGAAACAATGAGAAGCTTCATTTGTGCTAAACATTTTGTGATGGAGGCTAGCTTGCTCCCAATGCCCTGCACCTCTAGTTCCCTCCCCCTGAATCTCCCTGGGGTTAGTGTGTTTTCATGTCCGTAACGGACTCCCACATTTGAATATTTAGTGCCCCGGGGAGGTGGTGGTCCCCGGGGCAGTGTGGGGGGGCTCGAGCCCCCCACACTAATTATTTTCAAAGCCCTGGGGAGGTGGCGGTCCCCTGGGCTTTGGGGGGCCTCCCCACCCTTATTTTAATTATGCCCTGGGGAGGTGGTGGTCCCTGGGGCTGCAGGGGGGCGCATGCCCCCCACGCATAATTTATGAAGCCCCGGGGAGGTGGCAGTCCCCGGGGCTGTGGGGCCCCCACGGGCCCCCACACCATAATTTAGTATTGTCCCCAGGACCTAGCCCACCCGAGGGAATTTTAACACGCGAGATACCGTGCTTCGTTTTTTAAAATAATTTCGTCCGGATTTGCGCACCCAGCGCGAATTCAGCCAAAATTATTTTAAAAAAATGCTTTTTTGGGGTCTGGGGGTCCTTGTGGGACCCCCAGAGCAGGCCTAGGGGGTCAGGGTGTTTCTACCCTGCCCCCTTTTCTTGTTTTTCATCATCTTTTTTACCAGAGATATTGTTTTTTCCTTGTTCTTACCATCTTCCAATTTTTTCCCCTTTAATTTCACCTTGTATATATGCACTGCACCACTTTCACTGAGCACCAAATGTCACTCTAATACTTGTCACTTTAAGATAGGGTTTCAGTCTGACAGCCCTGTAAATACTTGTAAATATTCATGAGAGCTTCTATTTATATAAAATAACACTTTTGCAAGCATCTACTAGCCAGTGTTGTGCAATTCTGTGTTCCAACGCCATTGAACTTGCATGTTACTCTCTGATTGAAACAATTGTTATATGTCTGCTATGTATCAAGCAACCATTCTTTGATTGATTCTACTTTCAAGTACTTGCTATCTACCTGACGGAACCATTGTAGTTATTCTTATACATACCCATGTCCTGAGGGACACAGGGTTTCCCCATTGTGGATATACTAGTACATAATAGGGCAGGGGGATTAAAACAACCTCTAAGTCCTTAGCAAATAATAGGGCATGGCAGTTTAGAGGCCAGCAGCCCTTTTCTGTACTGGCATGTGTGCACTGCTGAGCCTGAGGTCAGTTTAAAAGTAGCCCTGTGTGTGCAGAAAGAGGCAATAGAGGTGCAGAAAGAGGCAACAGAGGTGCAGAAAGATGCAAGAGAGGTGCAGAAACAAGCAAGAGAAGTGCAGAAAGAGGCAAGAGAATTGCTGAAAGAAGCAACAGAGGTGTAGAAAGAAGCAAGAGAAGTGCAGAAAGAGGCAAGTGAGGTGCATAAAGAGGCAA
The DNA here is from genome assembly GCA_963921515.1 of Calotriton arnoldi. Classification (NCBI taxonomy): domain Eukaryota; kingdom Metazoa; phylum Chordata; class Amphibia; order Caudata; family Salamandridae; genus Calotriton; species Calotriton arnoldi. The sequence continues at coordinate 849,459 of CAWUFW010008183.1, forward strand.
GAGAGGTGCAGAAAATGACAAGAGAACTGCAGAAAGAGGCAAGAGGGATGCAAAAAAGGGAAGAAGGGTGAAGAAAGAAGCAAGAGGGGTGCAGAAAGAAGCAGGTGAGGTGCAGAAACAAGCAACAGAATTGCAGAAAGAGGCAAGAGGATTTCTGAAAGAAGCAACACAGGTATAGAAAGAAGCAAGAGAAGTGCGGAAAGAGGCAAGAGAACTGCAGAAAGAGGCAAGAAGGATGCAAAAAAGGGAAGACGGGTCAGAAAGAAACAAAAGAAGTGCAGAAAGAAGGAACAGAGGTGCAAAAAGAGGGAAGAGGGGTGCAGAAAGAGGCACGAGGGGTGCAGAAAGAAGCAAGAGATGTGCCGAAAGAAACAAAAGAAGTGCAGAAAGAAGGAACAGAGGTGCAGAAAGAGGCAAGAGAAGTGCAGAAAGAGGCAAGTGAGGCGCCGAAAGATGCAAAGAGGTGCAGAAAATGACAAGAGAACTGCAGAAAGAGGCAAGAGGGATGCAAAAAAGGGGAGAAGGGTGCATAAAGAAACAAGAGAGGTGCAGAAAGAGGAAAGAGGGGTGCAGAAAGAGGCAAGAGGGGTGCAGAAAGAAGCAAGTGAGGTGAAGAAAGAGGCTACAGAGGTGCAGAAAGACGCAAGAGAGGTGCAGTAACAAGCAGAGGAGAACAACAAGAGGCAAGAGGGATGCAAAAAAGGGAAGAAGGGTGCAGAAAGAAACAAAAGAAGTGCAGAAAGAAGGAACAGAGGTGCAGAAAGAGGCAAGGGGGTATAGAAAGAAGCAAGAGAGCTGTAGAAAGAAACAAAAGAAGTGCAGAAAGAAGGAACAGAGGTGCAGAGAGAGGCAAGAAAGGTGCAGAAAGAGGGAAAAGGGGTGCAGAAAGAGGCACGAGGGGTGCAGAAAGAAGCAAGAGAAGTGCAGAAAGAAGCAACAGAGGTGCAGAAAGAGGAAAGAGGGATGCAGAAAGGGGCAAGAGAAGTGCAGAAAGAAGTAACAGAGATGCAGAAAGAGGGAAGAGGGGTGGAAAAAGAGGCAAGAGGGATACAGAAAGAAGCAAGAGAGTTGCAGAAAGAAACAAATGAAGTGCAGAAAGAAGGAACAGAGGTGCAGAAAGAGGCAATAGGGGAGCAGAAAGAGGGAAGAGGGGTGCAGAAAGAGGCAAAAGGGTTGAAGAAAGAAGGGACAGAGGTTCAGAAAGAAGCAACAGAGATGCAAAAAGGGAGAACAGGGGTTTAGAAAGTGGCGAGAGGGGTACAGAAAGAGGGAACAGGGGTGCAGCAAGAAGCACGAGTGGTGCAGAAAGAAGCAAGAGAGGTGCAGAAAGAAGCAAGAGTAGTGCAGAAAGATGCAACAGAGGTGCAGAAAGAGGCAAGAGGGGTGAAAAAAGAGGGAAGAGGGGTGCAGAAAGAGGCACAAGGGGTGCAGAAAGAAGCAACAGAGGTACAGAAAGAAGCAACAGAGGTGCAGAAAGAGGGAAGAGGGATGGGGAAAGAGGAAAGAGGGGTGGAGAAAGAAGCAAGAGAGGTATAGAAGGAAGCAACAGAGGTGCAGAAAGAGGGAAGAGGGGTGGAGAAAGAGACAAGGGAGGTACAGAAAGAAGCAACAGAGGTGCAGAAAGAGGGAAGAGGGAAGGAGAAAGAGGCAAGAGGGGTGCAGAAAGAAGCAAGAGAGGTGCAGAAAGTAACAAAAGAAGTGCAGAAAGAAGGAACAGAGGTGCAGAAAGAGGCAAGAGGAGTGCAGAAAGAGAAGAGGGGTTCAGAAAGAGGCACAAGGGGTGCAGAAAGAAGCAAGAGAGGTACAGAAAGAGGCAAGACAAGTGCAGAAAGAAGCAACAGAGATGCAGAAAGAGGGAAGAGGGGTGGAGAAAGAGGCAAGAGAAGTGCAGAAAGAAGCAACAGACATGCAGAAAGGGGGAAGAGGGGTGGAGAAAGAGGCAAGAGGGATGCTGAAAGTAGCAAGAGAGGTGCAGAAAGAAACAAAAGAAGTGCAGAAAGAAGGAACAGAGGTGCAGAGAGGGGCAAGAAAGGTGCAGAAAGAGGGAAAGGGATGCAGAAAAAGGCACGAGGGGTGCAGAAAGAAGCAAGAGAAGTGCAGAAAGAAGCAACAGAGGTGCAGAAAGAGGGAAGAGGGGTGCAGAAAGGGACAAGAGAAGCGCAGAAAGAAGTAATAGAGATGCAGAAAAAGGGAAGAGGGGTGGAAAAAGAGGCAAGAGGGATACAGAAAGAAGCAAGAGAGTTGCAGAAATAAACAAAAGAAGTGCAGAAAGAAGGAACAGAGGTGCAGAAAGAGGCAAGAGGGGAGCAGAAAGAGGGAAGAGGGTTGCAGAAAGAGGCACAAGGGTTACAGAAAGAAGGGACAGAGGTGCAAAGAAGCAAGAGAAGTGCAGAAAGAAGCAATAGAGATGCAAAAAGGGGGAACAGGGGTGGAGAAAGTGGCGAGAGGGGTGCAGAAAGAAGCAAGAGAGGTGCAGAAAGAAACAAAAGAAGAGCAGAAAGCAGGAACAGGGGTGCAGAAAGAGGCAAGAGGGGTGCAGAAGAGGGACCAGGGGTGCAGAAAGAAGCACGAGTGGTGCAGAAAGAAGCAAGAGAGGTGCAGAAAGAAGCAAGAGTAGTGCAGAAAGATGCAACAGAGGTTCAGAAATAGGCAAGAGGGGTGCAAAAAGAGAAAAGAGGGGTGCAGAAAGAGGCATGAGGGGTGCAGAAAGAAGCAAGAGAGGTGTAGAAAGAAGCAACAGAGGTGCAGAAAGAGGGAAGAGGGGTGGAGAAAGAGACAAGAGAGGTGCAGAATGAAGCAACAGAGGTGCAGAAAGAGGGAAGAGGGATGGAGAAAGAGGCAAGTGGGGTGCAGAAAGAAGCAAGAGAGGTGCAAAAAGTAACAAAAGAAGTGCAGAAAGAAGGAACAGAGGTGCAGAAAGAGGCAAGAGGAGTGCAGAAAGAGAAGAGGGGTGCAGACAGAGGCACAAGGGGTGCAGAAAGAAGCAAGAGAGGTACAGAAAGAGGCAAGATAAGTGCAGAAAGAAGCAACAGAGATGCAGAAAGAGGGAAGGGGGTGGATAAAGAGGCAAGAGAAGTGCAGAAAGAAGCAACAGAAGTGCAGAAAGAAGCAACAGACATGCAGAAAGGGAGAAGAGGGGTGGAGAAAGTGGTGAGAGGGGTGCAGAAATAAGCAGGAGATGTGCAGAAAGAATCAAAAGAAGTACAGAAAGAAGTAACAGATGTGCAGAAAGAGGCAGGAGGGGTGCAGAAAGAGGGAAGAGGGGTGCAGAAAGATACAAGAGAGATGCAGAAAGAGGCTAGAGGGGTGCACAAAGAAGCAAGTGAGGTGCAGAAAGAGGCAACAGAGGTGCAGAAAGAGGCAAAAGAGGTGCAGAAAGTAGAAGAGATGTGCAGAAAGAGGCAAGAGAAGTACAGAAAAAGAAATAAAGGTGCAGAAAGAAGCAACAGAAATGCAGAAAGAGGCATGAGAGGCGCAGAAAGAAGCAAGAGTGGCTTGCACACCATTAGTGCCAATTTAACACCCACATTTAGCAATAAGTAACAGGTGACCATTCTAGGTTTACAAAGGACCATCCACCACACTGTAACACTTGTCGCTGCATTTTTGGTAACGTTTGAGCCGTTTGAGCTAGAAACAAGGCTTTTTTTGTTCAAATCTGCAGATTAGGCAGCAGATGATGGGTTAGGTGGCTAATGCGGAAAATGTATAATTGTGCAAACGTTGGTGCAGCCAAACAGTTGCATAATTCCAGTGGCCCTGCTCATACCTCTGACTAGGTCCAGAAGTGCTCCTCAGTGATTCCTTCTTCTTTTTGTCTCATTGAATTCACAGTTTAGCTTCTATGGAAACGAGGAAGACTAAACCTGAGGTTACCACTTCACAACACAGACTACCATACCACATAATTACTCTCCATAACACATAATCCCACTCTACATAATTCCTATACACTAAATACCACATACTTTCTATCCACATAATTTAACTTCACAACATACCACGTAATTCCACTACACACAACGTACATCCACTCCACTCCAAAAAACATTAGTGAAAAACTTTTACATTTACAACACTAACTCTTGCAAATGTGAGACCTATTAAATTACAAATGCTTCTTTAACTGGTAGTCACGTTTGCAGAGTGGTGGAGAAAGGGGGCTGGGCATCCAACCAGCGCTCAGGAATTCCGCTGCATAGGTCTTACGTACCAGGAGGGCTTTTGGCCCCCAAAGTCTCTCAGGAGTAAAGTGGACTTCATCCCCCAACCAGTACTTTGACAGGAGGTGCGTTTGCAGAGTGGTAGAGAAAGGGGGTGTGTGGCCTCCGAAGACCTCTTAGCAATCCCACTTGTGGGACTTAGTGGAGGTAACAGGAGGGGTAGTTGGCCCCCAAGGACAACCTTGGGGGCCTACTACCCCTCCTATTACCTACAGTAAGTCCCACACAACAGCATTGCTAAGTTCTCATAGCAGGGCACGCCCCCCTTTCCCCACAACCCTGCAAACGCACTTCCTGGCCCCTTCTTGGATGGGGATTAAAGTCCACTTCATTGCTGGGGGTCTTTAGGGGCCAACTAGCCTACCTGATACCTCCGGTATGCCCCAGATAGTGGGATTGCTGATAGGTGGACACAGCCCATGCCCCCTTTGTCCACCACTCTGCAAACGCACCTCCTGGCACACTCTTGGTTGGGGGATGAAGTCCCCTTGCATCCTGAGGGTTCCTGGGGGCCAACTAGCCCACCAGGTACCTCCAGTAAGCCCCACACAGCTGGATTGCTGAGAGTGGTCTGAGGCCATGCCCCCTTTTTACGCCACTCTGCAAACGCGCCTCCTGGCACACTGCTGCTCGGGGGATAAAGTCCACTTCAGTCCTGAGGTCCTCAGGACACAGGAGGACCTCATCGCCCCACCAGCAGTGCGCCAAGAGGCGCGTTTGCAGAGTGGTGTAAAAAGGGATGTGGCATCGGACCATTTCTCAGCAATCCCACTGTGTGGGCATTACTGGAGGTACCTGGTGGTCTAGTTGGCCCCTAAGGACCCTTAGGATTGAAGGGGACTTAATCCCCCAATTCAGAACGTGCCAGGAGGCGCGTTTGCACAGTGGTGCACGAAGGGGGCGGGGCCTCCGGCGAGATGCAGGCTTTTCTTTTTTTTCTATATTTTTACAATGGGGGCTGTGTGGCCCCCCTTCTTTTAGTATTTTTTGGGCCCTGGGGACCCTATCCCCCAGGGCCTGAGCATTTTTGTCTTCTTTTATAAAAAAAACACAAAACGGGAAGGGGGCCGCGTGGCCCCCCTGCCCTAGGCCACTATTGGCCTGGGGACCATATCCCCCGGGGCCGGCCCTCATGTTGGGGACGGCAGGGGAGCCCCTATGCCCCTGCGGCCCAGCCAGCTCCCTGTCTCCTGTGGGAGCTGGGATTGCTTTTGGGCAAGGGGAGATGCTAACATGCAGCTCCCTTTGCCCAAAAGCAATTCTGCTTTGCTTCTTGGAAGTGAGAGCAGGTTTCCTGCTCTCCCTTCCTAGAAGCAAAGCAGTGTTTTACTATGGCAGGGCCGGAGCCGTGCTCCCACCCTTCCATAGCAAACGGCAATGTCCCGGGGGTGGGTACTCAGGGACATTGCAGGAGCCGGCCCTGGGGGTGGCGGTCCCCAGGGCCATCTAGGGCTCCTGGAGGGGGGCCGTGCAGCCCCCCTCCCAACTGATTAAAGCCCCGGGGAGGTGGTGGTCCCGGGGTCGGGGCCCGCAACAGACCCCTGCATTTTAATCAACAGTGCCCCGGAGAGGTGGTGGTCCCCGGGGCAGTGTGGGGGGGGCTCAAGCCCCCCCACACTTTATTTTTAGAAGTCGCCCTGGGAAGGTGGCAGTCCCCAGGGCTGCGGGGGGCAGCGTGGACCCCCGCATTTAAATCATGTAGCCCTGGGGAGGTGGTGGTCCCCGGGGCTTGGGGGGGCCCGTGAAGCCTCTCCAACCTAAATAAATTATAGCCCCAGGGAGTTGGAGGTCCCCAGGGTTTGGGGGCCCATGAGGCCCCCCGCCCTCAAATAACAATGCCCCAGGGAGGTGGCGGTCCCCAGGGCAGCGGGGGGGGCAGGAGCCCTCCCCAATGCATTTTTTTTAAAAGCCCCGTGGAGGTGGCGGTCCCCGGGCCTGCGGGGGCTCCGCGGGCCCCCGCTACATAATTAGGTATTGCCCCTGGGACCTGGCCCACCCGGGGGCTTATAGAAAATGAAGCTCAAGAGCCCACGCTTCGTTTTTTTTTTTCGGTCGGATTCGCGCACCCAGCGCAAATTCGGCCGTTTTTTAAATTTTCTTTATTGTTTTTGTGGCCCTGGGGGTCCTTGTGGAACCCCCTGAGCAGGCCTAGGGGGTCAGGGTGTTTCTACCCTGCCCCCTTTTCTTGTTCTTTATGCTTTTTTTAACTGATTTCTTGTGACTCGGTTCTACCGAGTCACAAGATGGCTGCCAACCTTAGGGGTGACTCACATGTAAGAAAAGGGAAGGTTAGCGCCTGGCAAGTGGGTGCACTTGCCAAGTCGACATGGCAGTACTAGACTGCACACAGACACTGCAGTGGCAGGTCTGAGTTACCTTTGAAGGGCTGCTTGTGTGGGTGCACAACCAGTGCTGCAAGCCCACTAGCAGCATTTGATTTACAGGCCCTGGGCACACACAGTGGACTGCACTAGGGACTGACTAGTAAATCAAATAACCAATCATGGAATCACCAATCCATAACAACAATTAACAACAGGAGCACTTGCACTTTAACACTGAACAGCAGTGAGAAAGTGCGCAGAGACACTAAACCAGCAAATACAGAGTCAAAACCGGGAGGTCAGAAAGCAAAAAGACAGGGGAAACACGCCAAAAGATGCCAAGTCTAACACGAGCCCTTCACTTTTGTGTCTGGAGTTGTTGTGAGCCACTACTCGTGCAGCTTTGATGACTTGCCACTTAGGATATGAACAGCTTTATAAATACAACCCCCAGCACTTTTTCTGGGGCTACTCTACCCAACTCTGTGGTATGACTCTCGCTATTCAGTTCTGGTAAGCAGATGTCCATTTCTGGTATTTGATTTGCTTTGTTTTTAGATTTCTCTTTGTTCTTGGTCACTGATATGTAGGAGCTGGATTTGTGGTTTGACTCCACATGTGTTAAGTGTGAGGTTTGTACTTTGACTGCAACACACGTGGCATGCATGAACAGTTTGCTTGGACCATGGCAAACTCTCTGGGAGAGCACTGTCAATCTTCGGGTTACTTATCTCTCAAGTCACCAGTTGTTGTGTCCTCCTCAGCCTGGGTACCCGCCAATGCCTATGCTTCATACTGAACTTAGTATTACACATCTTTATCCATCTGCGTGTAACTACTAACTCAACATTCTAAACCAGCCTTCATTGCATTCTACTTTAACACTTATGTCACAGTTCTACGGAGTCCATCAGGAGACAAACCGGTTCCATCATTTCTAGCTCGCAAGACACTACACATACTACAAATGCATCATCACACCATATGCTAGTAATAGAAACACATTAGATTCGCACTATTATCTGATTCACATAGCGGAAGGATGCTTAGGTACCATTTCTGGCTAAGACAGTTTAAGTGACTCAACACCTTTCATATGGTGGAAAATACATGAATTAAGTTACACATAATAACTGAAACCATTCAGATAGATGAAAGCATCCATCAACATCAGCATCAACACATACATTTATCTGTAAAGTGTACATTCATAAACAGGATATATATATATTTACCTTTGAAATATTTGCACACCCCATTTATTGTACATGTGTTTATGCATTGTATGTGTAGAGAACACTTATGGTATTTAAAACATACTTGAGGTCACTTAGGGTGTTATCTGTTTATGGCATCTTTTAATGTAATGTAGATGCTTATCAACAGTTCACTGACTATTATGTACACTCACCATGCATGCGGATCAGTCCTCTGATCACACTGCACCATACCCTGACTCCATACATCATAAAGAATTCACATTTATGTACTTGAAAATGTTAGATGACATTGCCAACATCCTGTTGTTTCTGCTGTTCTGAAAACTGAAAGCCTGTTTAAATGATGATAGAAACTATCTACTTCACCATAAGATGTAAATGCCATACAACACCCAGGGCCAGATGTATCATCATTGTTTTGCGAGTCCTTAATAGCGAATTTTACTGATTCGCTATTAAGGACTCTCAAAATGCAATGTATGTAGGTTTTGCAATAATAATTGCGATTCCTACATATTCCTTAATTGCGAATCGCAAATTGCGATTCGCAATTAAGGAATGCCTTCCCATTCATTCCTATGGGCCTAGAGTCCCTTAGGAATGAATGGGAAGACATGTCGCAATCTGCGAAGTACCCAATAGGTACTCGCAAATTGCGAATGCTATTTCAGAGTGCAAGGGTGCCAAAAGGACACCCTGTTGCACCCCTGAAATATACATGTGTGCACATGTGGCGCACATACATGCCCTAAGGGCATATATGTGCGCCACATGGCACATTGAAAAATGCAAAAAGTGCATTTTTCTAGGAACATGCAAATTACCACCAACTTGAAGTTGGTGGTAATTTGCGATTCCTTAAGGCCAAATCGCAACTTTTGGGTGCTTCCAGAATTGCATTTTAGAAATCGCAATTTGCGATTCCTTAAATGCATTTGCAAAATAGGGAATCGCAAATTTTGCGATTCCCTATTTTGCGGTGGCCTTTTGGGATGATACATCCCAAAAGGCTTTTTCCCGTTCGCAAACGGGCCAATTCTGAGAATCGGCCTGTTTGGGAATGGGAAAAAGGCTTGATACATCTGGCCCTCTATGTCTAGGTATCAGAATCTAAATATGTGCTTTTTGAATAGGCAACTACAGATAATCCTAAACCAAAGAAAATTAAATCCATTAGAAGATATGGGTTATTGCTTGATAGGAGTCTGACATGTTGTTATAATTATCATAATTTCTCTAGCATTTAGCTAACTTCATGTGTGGAAACATAATAATGGAACCTCCTCCCAACTATACTTTGGCCATCCCTTCATGCATATTTGATTACACAATACCTCATCTAGTGCCACTCTGATGTATAACGACTAATCTATTTGGGATCACACCTTCAGTGCTCTTACACAATAAATCTTATGTGTCATGAGTCTATGGACAGCATGACCACTAACCAGTGCCAAAGTGTTTGAGTAATCTCTGTGACACCTGGCAATATTGGCAAAAATGCTATGTTAAATAGTTATTTCACCTATACAGTCCTACTTAAGTCAGTGTACGTGTATATACACAATTTATACAATGATTTGAGTATTGCTTATTCACCACTTAATATCAAACACACCTCAATATAGTTTGATTCTATATTTGAGGCCTGCATGGCCTGCCTGTCCTTCTGTGTTCTATGTGAAAACCTGTAAGAAAATGCATCCTTTGTCCCAGCCAATATTTTCTTTAATACTTAAATTAAGTCACCCCTGAGGAAGTTAAGATGCAGGCCATAGCCCAGGCTGATGTATGTGAGCATTTATGAACATATAACAACCACTTTTAGGTACAGTTGGATTACACATTAAACATAGACTAATGTGTATAACGAGTATAATCTTTGCATGAACATACTCATTTGGTACCTGCAGAGTTTGTCCTATATCAACTGAATCACAACATTTGGACAACCAAGATTGCTTTGTAATCTCCATACAGATAGTGATTATTTCAATTCAGTTTCAATGTATCTTTATTCGATTCACACAAGGTGTATCATAAAAGAATTCATGAAGATTAAAATTCATAATGAAGTGTACAAACGATTAAAATACAGTAAAATCAGGAGGGCAAAAATACAGATCACATTTTAACTGACAATTCATGTGTTAACATACTGCTGGTAAAGATTTTCTTCTTACTCGAGTCACCCTAAGAAACCTTGCAAGTATCACGCACGTATAAAGATTTGGAAGAAGTTGCAAATGTAAAAATGCCGGCCTACATGGTTTAAAATTTAGTGATTTCAGTAAAGGTACAATAAAAAATCTTCTCAAATCCATATAAAATTTACAAAAAAGTACAATGTGCTTGTTTGATTGATTAGATACATTATCACAAGGGCAACGCTGTAGATCATTAGACCAGCTATTGAGGGTTGGGAAGCTTATCAGGCGGTGGAATATATTTAGCCTAAAACGTGTTAAAACAAATCTATGTTGGGCGTTAAGAACATTAAAAAGGTATGGTTGCATTGAAAAGGTGGTCAGGACCATTTAGTTGTATTTCACAGATGGTTTGGCCAATTCCACACATAATCTCAAGTCCTCCAGATGGTTTAGGCACTCTGTTTTTAGTGCTTTCCTTGAAATGTTTGACAGAGATTCACGTCAATCATAAAATTCCAGACGGCCGATATCTAACATAAAGTTCTTGATAAACTTTAACCAAGGAATCTTTAAGGCCAGTTCAGAATCACAACAGTCCTTAACTATGGCACGATTCAAGACCATGTATTCTGAGGTCCATATTTTGTGCCAGAGCAGAAGTGGTTGAATCCTAACCAGGTCTATTAGATAATTGGCCCCCAATTCTGAGTGACATACATGGTTTGAACAACTGGAGGGAAGTGCTAAAAGATTTTTTTTTAAAAGGCATTTTCCACCGCCTGTAGAGATTCAACATTCGCATATCCCCAAATATCCGAACCATACATTGCAATAGTTCTGCATTTTGCATAATATATGGTTAGCATTTCTTTCGGTTGGATATTCCCCAATTTCCTGGCAAAATTGTGAAGGGCCGTAATTGATCTTACAAACTGCAATCTTCTGGAATTAATAGCACTTTTCCAGGTCCCTTCGCAATCAAATAAAATACCCAAATAAGAAAAAGTCAAGGTTTGAGGAAGAATCTCTTTTCCTATGTAGATGTTACGACACTTGGCTACACTACGGCCCACTTTCATAATGAATGTCTTACTTATGTTAATTTGTAGCCCCAGATTATCCATAAATAGGGCGAAACTATCAAGGAGGTGCTGCAGGGACAAAGGAGTGTGCGCCATGAGAACTGCGTCGTCCGCGTAAAGCAAAACGGGTATTGGCCGATGCTTTGCTTGTGTCAGATCCACGCAGGAACTAGCCAGAGTATTACCCAAGTTGTTACTGTATAAATTGAATAGAAAAGGGGCAAGTACGCACCCCTGGCAGACCCCTTTTCTATTCTGAAGGGGCGAGTACACTTTCCTTTTGTACCAAACCGTACCCTTGATTAGCTATTTGAGTACAGGTGTCTTAAAAGATTAATAATAGTACTGTCGATACCCATTGAACTCATCGCTGACCACAGTTTGTCATGAATTACACAATCAAAAGCTGACGATAAGTCAACAAATACCGTAAATATGTTACCATTTTTAATGTGTGCATATTTGCCCAGTAGCAGATTCAGATTAATGGCTTGCTCCGTGGTGCCAATTCCCTGACGGAATCCATAGTTTAGGTCAGAGATCTTGTTATTGCTGTCTGCCCAGCTTTGAAATCTAGCTAGAAGTATACGACCTACCACCCTGACCAATGAATCAAGTAGAGAGATTGGTCTGTAGTGCAATGGACAGTTTCGATCACCTTTTTTAAATATAGGTACAATCTGAGACTCTGCCCAAGTCAAGGGGAACCCCGTGCTCTGGTAGGATCTAAAAACGTGGGTGAGGAGGGGACCACAAAGATCGATATTTGCTTTAAATAGATCCATTAGAACCCCGTCTGGCCCAGGTGCTTTGTTTCCCTTGCTTGAGCTAATAGCAAGGGAGACTTCTTCCAGAGTAAAATTTAATGCAGACCAGTCAGGTGCAGGAGTAACCGTCTGTGGAGCCACCACAGGGATTAGAACAGAATGGTGAATAGCACTATTTGCAGTAGACGAATATAAGGCGGACAAATGTGTTACTCAGTCCTCTTCAGTCACCGCAACCTCAATTTTTGGTTTGTCAGCTTCACAAAGGAAAGGGGAATTGATCACGCGCCAAAATGCAGAGGTGTCATTACTTCAGCTGGCCTCATACAGTTTCTCCCAAGTCTCCTCTTTTAATGTTTTTTTACATTTTTTTAAAGTAAGCCTATATTCCCGCCTCCAGTGCTGAACCTCCTCAGTATTTCTGGGGTTATTTTTCAGAGCTCCTATAAGTTTTTTATGGGTCTCACTGCATGCACGGTCAAACCAACCCTTCCTCTTTCCCGTTCCTGCCTTCTGCCTGGATAATAGCCCCACTTTAATAGCATTGTTTATTTGTCCAAAAGATTCTGCAATAGCAGAGGCCTCCTCTGAGGTGTCCAAACAAACATTGAAGGCGCTCTTTTGCTGCTGGATTAGTTTCTCTAGAAAATCAGTTGGATCGACCATAGAGCAGCGTAGTGTGAACCCGTTAGTTCGAGACAGCTCTAAATTCTCCATGGCTAAGGTGTGGCAATGGTCCCTCTGATCTTTTACTGACCCAAAATTTAACATTAAACTCTGGGGCTAATGGTCGCTCAGTGCACAATCATGTAGTGTAAAGTTGGTAATATAAGTTGAGTAATGATTTGGAAAGAGTAAGAAATATATAGCACTTTTACCCATGGTGCTGTCAAAGGTACAGGATAGATCATTTGGGATGTTACCAAACTCATTGCTGAAGCCTAGATCATATTTAAAAATAAGCTCGTTGAGCTTCCTGCCATAATCTGAATGTAAAAAATGGGTGGAGTCCTCATTTGTTGGTGAGATCATACCACAGATAGTTTGTGAGGGCAGTTTACATAGTTGGATATTAAAGTCCCCACCCAGAATATAATTTTGTCCCCAGTCCCCTTCGAAAGAATGGTTTCCAGATCATTGTTAAGAGAGGTCAATATGGCAGTATATCCGAACCGCAGGCATTATTATAAAAATTTACTAGAATCAGTTTAAGTGATACAGTAAGGTCAATACTGACGATTTGATACTAAATACTAGTGATCCTAAGATTTACAGAAGAGGAGGGTTGTTTATTTGATACATAGGTGCAAAGACCACCCCTGTTTCTCCCATGGCTGGATGGAATAGCCGGCAAATTATAAGTTTTAAAGCCATTGAGATGACAGGGTTCAATCACCCAGGTTTCTTGTAAACAAACAATAGTAAAATTGTCTATAAAATTTAGCCACTCTGGAGAGTTAAGCTTGCTAAGCAGCCCCGCTACATTCCAGGATACGACTATCATACTGTTAGAGTCTAGGGGCATAATGTCCAACGTTAACTCTCTGCCTGGCACAGATGGTGCCAGGCTCGTTAGATCTTCAAAACTCGTATCTGGCTGCATATTCTTAACAGGGGTCAGAGTACTAAAGCTGAAATTTTGCATTGTGGTGGCCTCCAATGGTTTATCCTTTAGTCAATCTACCCCAGCAAGATTAGAAAGAGTGTCGAATCTATTAGAGGTAGCAATGGAGTATGAAGGGGTATTTACATAGTTTGCAATTAAGGGTGATTGTTGCAATATACCTTGTATTGGGGGGCAGAGTTGTGTCAATACATTCGGCTGGCTAAAACATTGCCTAGGGGGCTTATAAAAGAAACCAAGCGGGAGAACCATAATTTGCTTTTCGTTTGAACACAATGACTTGGCCCTACCCAGTATATCATTAACTAGTCCTGGTGATTTGAAGGAGAGGACTACACAGTCACCCTTAAACACTTTAGCATCTCCACTGACCCACCCAACCCATCTGGCCATCTTAAAATCAGCAAAAAGTGTTCCCCCCAACCCCACTTTAGAATTTAACAAATCGAGAGATTTGTTTCTCAATGAGACCCATGTTTCGTGATGCGGAGACTCAGTGGGTGGAACATTTGCCAAAATGACCACATAAGGTGTAACATCAGGTGGTAGGTCTAGTCTATCCCTGGCAGATGGAGGATATTTATGAGTTGTGCCCCCCGCATAAGTGTTAGAATTGGGGATTGATGGTGTCGCCTTATTATGAACCCCTGTCATGTCCGTAACCGGGACAGCTTGTGTCTGGGTCACTGTTGTTGACACTCCATAATGGAGTTGAGGTAATTGCTGGGGCACCCCACAGGACCCCTTCACAGGTTGCTGTACTGGGAGCGTACGAAGTGCCCCAGCAGCATTATCATAATCAGTTGGCTCTTCCCTCCCAGTCCCAGTGTACATATTCACTGAACCCAATCTGTCTGCACATGATAGTACGGCACATTCAACAGCTTTCAGGCCGTCAGTAAGGCTGCATACAGAAGTTTTAATAAGGTCTATCAGTTCCTGCACACATGCCACTAATGAGGAACAGACCAAAAAGTCAGATGATGCAGAAGGCAGTCCCTTACTTAAATCTCTCTGGGTTTTTGAACCTTGGCCCGATTTTAAGGTGGTTACCTTCTTTGTTGCCTTCATTTTCCCGTCACACAAAGTTATATTGGTCTTAGCAGAGATGGGTTTAGTGGTTTTAGGGCGTTTAGATGGAGGAGTGGAACTTGAAGTGCTCAGAACAGCAGGGGTGAAGGTTTGGACCAACTCAATCTTTTTCAAAGCATCTTGGCTAATGGGCTGTATTTCAGGGGTTAGTGACAAGTCCGAGGAGGAAGAGATACATTTGTTTAAATGTTCAGTCCCACTCTCAGTGCAGGTAGTTAGTGTTTCCTCCACACTTAAAATTTGCTTCTCAATGGCTCCCATTGCCCCTGTTATAAAATTCATAATAGATTGCAGTGATTTAGGCAGTGGTTTCGCTAACGCAGAACTTGGTTGTTTCCTTTTCCCAATTTCCAATAATAAAAATATACCACATATAAAAACCCAAACTAAGCACTGAATGATGAGAACGTCAGCAAAACAGGGGGACAATTACAGATTAAAGTACATTTACAGAAGAGTCCTCACAAGCACAGAGGGCGGACAGATGTAGGACACTACCAGATCACACAGCAAAGGGGGGGGCCCAGCCCTGCCTCCTCCTGCCGCTGAAGGGCACAAATGGGTCCGCCATTGGCCCGGGCTTTGCCTGGGCGTGGCCCGGGCATGCCCACATGCGTCCCACACTGTGGGAGCCCCTGATGAGTTTTAAAGGTGCCTCCTGGCGCTTTGGCATGCGTCGGTGGCAGCAGGCTGGGCCGCAAGGGATGTTAGGGAGTGTGGTCCCGGCTACCAGCTCCCCGTCTCCTGGCCCCCAACTAGGGGCAAAGCAGCAAGTTTAATGGGCGTCCCGCACTGCGGGAGCCCCTGATGAGTTTTAAAGGCGCCTCCTGGCGCTTTGGCGGGCGTCGGTACTAGCAGGCTGGGTCACAAGGGATGTTGGGGAGTGTGGTCCCGGCTCCCAGCTCCCGGTCTCCTGGCCCCCAGCGAGGGGCAAAGCAGCAAGTATAATGGGCGTCCTGCACTGTGGGAGCTCCTGATGAGTTTTAAAGGTGCCTCCTGGTGCTTTGGCGTGCGTCAGCGGCAGCAGGCTGGGCCACAAGGGATGTTGGGGAGTGTGTTCCCAGCTCCCGGTCTCCTGGCCCCCAGCGAGGGGAAAAGCAGAAAGTATAACGGACGTCCCGCGCTGCAGGAGCCCCTGATGAGTTTTAAAGGCACCTCCTGGTGCTTTGGCGTGCTTCGGCGGCAGCAGGCTGGGCCGCAAGGGATGTTGGGGAGTGTGGTCCCGGCTCCCAGTCTCCTGGCCACCAGTGAGGAGCAAAGCAGCAAGTATAACAGGCGTCCCGCGCTGTGGGAGCCCCTGATGAGTTTTAAAGGTGCCTCCTGGCGCTTTGGCGTGCATCAGCGGCAGCAGGCTGGGCCGCAAGGGATGTTGGGGAGTGTGGTCCCGACTCCCAGCTCCCAGTCTGCTGGCCCCCAGTGAGGGGCAAAGCAGAAAGTATAACGGGCGTCCCGCGCTGCGGGAGCCCCTGATGAGTTTTAAAGGTGCCTCCTGGTGCTTTGGCGTGCGTCGGCGGCAGCAGGCTGGGCTGCAAGGGATGTTGGGGAGTGTGGTCCCGGCTCCCAGCTCCTGGTCTCCTGGCCCCCAGCGAGGGGCAAAGCAGCAAGTATAATGGGCGTCCCCCGTGATATTGGTTATGGGTAGGCCAAAAGTGACCACCCTGGCTGTGTGTGCATTACAGTTGGCACAATACTTTTTAGTTATTATTACTCTCACACACTCAGAAAGGATCTTTGCCTATATTGTGTTGTAATCCTACAAAAGTAATATGCTGCCAGGACAAATGACTACATGTATTCTAAAAATATGGATTTATTGTATATGTAGGACAATTTTCATATTTTGATAATATCCTTTTTAGTGATGAAATTGATTAATTTTAGCATGTAATTCTGAACCTTCATTATATCACACACCATTGTTCAGTGTAAACATTGCACAAATATGTATATGAAATTAACCTCAGAAAAATTCATTCATGAACATATCTTTTTCACATGTACATATCTCTTATTTCCATGTCACAAATCATCATAAGAGCTTGGAAAACATTCCACAAACTTCCATATGATATACTTACAGCACCTTTAGAAAATGTGTCCTCAATGTTGTGATCTCACAACAACTACTCCTACTTAAGTAGTTAGTCTACAAAATAAAAAGATACTTTATACAACAGTCCACACACAGAACACCAAGCTTAACCCTTGTTTCTGCTCTCTAGCCTTAAGCTCCCCATCAAGCAGGGTAGAGGCTACTGGAAATATTTGGGACATCGGAGGGGTCAGAGTGTGCCTCACCTGCTTCCGCTGCCGGGAGGACTTTCCCAGCTGGAGCTCTAATATCATCATGGTCCGCACACCTAATATTGTTATCTCAACAGTGCAATCCAAAATATCTTTATTTTACATTATGTTCATATTTGATGTTTCGTGAGAGACTCAGCTTATTCTAATAGACCTTGGTTGTTACTACCTCTGAGAAATTCAACAACTGCTGGGGAAGTCCGACTCAGTGAGGACCCTGGCAGAACTCGGAGTCCCGAGGATCAGGTTTTCGGGCTCCCGAAAGCAAGATTCCATTGTATGGATAAGTCTGGTGGCCCTTCTCTACCCACCTAGTAAGATGTGCAAAAGTATTATGCTCTGTTTTATGCTGCACAACATTGCCCTGTGGTGGAACATTCCTTTTATCCCAGATGATGACTAAAATGAAGATGCCCCGGGTGATGTTGAAGAATTGTCAAATGAAGATGACAGTGGTGAGAAAGAAGGAAATGACATGCGTCAAGATGTCATTGACAACTTCTTCTCATGAGGGTAAATTTAAGTTAATGTAAATGAATGTATATATAACCATTTTGTTTTATACAGTTGACAGACTACTGCAGTCTTTGCTTAAGCAGTAAGCTTAGGTATATGTTCACGTAATGCACTTGTAGATAGTAATGATTTACACTGTCTTTACTACATTTTAGAGTGGAATTTCTTGTGTACGATACAGTAATTTTGTGAATGGCTACATGAGATGGGGCTGCTGGAATTCTGCGGAGTCACCGAACTATGCCTGGGATCATAGAACCTTAGTGGGTAGGGACTGAGTCATCCTACCACCTGAGTGCCCATGATCCCGGGACCAACTAGCTCACTTGCCCTCCTACTCACTCACAGAGGCACAAGTGATTAGATACCCCAGAACACAACACTCCTGACCCTCTCGGATATCGTGTTTGCAGGACACACCCTTTCGCTCTCACACTCATACTAGTCCACAATAAGATCTGACAGAGACACGAGAAAAGTTTAACATGTTTATTTTAACTATTGTGCTCTAGTATGCAGCATATGTGCCACAATAAGTAAGAAAATGCTTAACACATACGGTTATCATCGTAAGTAGTCCATAAATCATAAACGGAGCTGTCATTATATATGACAGGGTAGTCTACCCTCCCTCCTCTTCTACAGAAGCAAAGTGATTTTATATCTGATGATCTCTGGGTGTTGTCTGCAGACCCCGTACCTCAGCATGCACAGATGAAAGTTCTACATCTCAGGTGCTGTCACGATCTCTTCCCTGGAAAGATCCTTCTCCAAGTGTGTTGTTACCTGTTTGTTCATACCTATATGACAAAAGTATGTGTTCCCAAACAACAGCTGCATATGTGTGTTGTATCTAGGCACTAGGGCCTGACCAGAACAGAATAACAAGGGGCATTGTTGTTTGACCTTGTCTACAGTGTTCAGACTAAATCCCAGGAAAGAGCAGAATGAGAAAACAACAACAGGTTCTGTGAGAAAGTACATTGTGGCACAAAGCAAAATATGTTTGCATAGTAAAGTGCATAAAGCAGAGGACAGTCTGCAACGTGCTCATGCTAACATAGGGAAAACAACAATGGGCCCGCACAGGACATATGAAACCCTCCCCTTGGTCACGATGGTAGTACCAAAATGATGACAGAATTCAGGTGATAAGCAGAACCAAAGCATTTAAAACAGTTTGTAGTCAATGACAAATATAGGGACTATGGCCAAATTGGACAAAATGATTTTTAGTGAAAAATGTATCCAATTACAGTGTATCGCCAGAACCCAGGATGTAGGATGCCAGGTGAAAGGACAATGCTTGGAGTAAGAAATCCGAACCTTCCAAATTAGAAATGTCAGCTATCCAGTTGAACAGGTCAAAGGTACAAACGTATCCAGTAGTTGACAAGACCATGAAAGGGCAACCTGTGTTGATTTCAATGAAACTGAGACCCAGTAGATGCTGCACAGTTGCACAGGGATCTCCTCTGGCCACTGGCCAAAATGATGTGTTGTACACAAGCTGCATACTCAAGAAACAGTCCTGGTCATGGGCCACTAAGGGACAACTGAATATTGAACAAAAAGAAATATATCTGAAAGTGAAACAACAAGTAGAACATGGCTTCCTCCACGAACAAAAAGAATGTAAATGTTCATCATTTCAACCTATTCTATTATACATTAGTGGTCAAGCTGGAACAGGAATACTTTTCTTAATTAGAGTTCTGATAAGTTATCTACACAGGACTGCAGAATGACATTTATCTTGTGTCGTAACAGCCCCAACTGGATTAGCAGCACACAACATTAAAGGTATTACTTTACATCGATTACTTGTGCTACCTGTCGAACATGATACTAAACTGGAATATCAAAAGCTACTCAGAGAAGCTTGTTATGAAGTCTAAAGAATACTGAAGAAACTGAAACTTTTAATCATTGATGAGGTGAGCATGGTCTCAAACTTAATGCTTGCCTTTGTACACTTGAGAATGCAACAGATTTTAAAAAAGAGTATGATGTGCTGTTTGGAGGAAAGCATTTAATTGTATTTGGAGACCTACTAAAACTTACTCCTGTTAAAGGATAACCTGTTTTTAAAACACTTCTCCATAATGAGACAAGAAAATCTTTGGGAAGTATCAGAAATGTAAATAGTTGGTTAAACTTTGAATATAAATAACTTGTTAAAAATATGCGACAAGCAGGTGATGAAGATTATGGAAATATTCTTAAAGACATAGGGCCCGATTTACATAAGTAATCTGAGACAAAATCCTAACTTTACGACTTTCGGTATTCACAAAGGGCATTTAGGAGTAGTAAAGTTAGGATCCTAACTTTACGACTTTCGGTATTCACAAAGGGCATTTAGGAGCAGTAAAGTTAAACTTAAGACCAAAACTTAAGTTTAACTGAGACAAAATCCTAACTTTATGACTTTCGGTATTCACAAAGGGCATTTAGGAGTAGTAAAGTTAGGATTTTGTCTCAGTTAAACTTAAGTTTTACTTAAGTTAAACTTAAGACCAAAACTTAAGTTTAACTGAGACAAAATCCTAACTTTGCTACTCCTAAGTTTTGTGAATACCGAAAGTCGTAAAGTTAGGATTTTGTCTCAGATTACTTTTGTGAATCGGGCCCATAAGAACTGGCATGTTGACAAAATATGGTAAACAAGCTTTAGAAAGTTGGCTATAAAAGAAATTTGTTTACACCTGAAAAACAGCAGCAGAAGAAATTTACAATATGCTCGTTGAAAAGAAATCCATAGTTTGTCTAATGCCTACACTGCAAGAGTGTTCTACCTTTAACAAACAACTACTGAAACTGGAAAAACATCAAATTCTGGAAATTAAAGCTATTGACTAAATGGAAAACCAGGGAGTAACAATTCTACTTACTGAAAAACTACCGGCTAAATTGAATTCTTTGGAAAAGTCTGTATCTAAAATTGCAAGATTAGAAAAGTGTTTACATGTATGTAAAAACTGTAGAGTAATTTTGGGTCGTAATTTGAATGTAGAGGAAGGATTAGTAAATAGAGCGATGGTAAACGTTTTTGATTTTGGGAATTTTCAAACTAGAGATGGAATAGAATTTTTGATTGTAAAATTCAACCAGATTAATTAAGTAAGACAGATCGGGTGTTGTGTTGTACGTTTTTTGCTTATAAAAGACTTGTATGTTCTAACACAACAGTTTCATCTGTCTCTAGCATATGCAGTAACTATTCACAAATCTCAAGGTTTAAGTTTAGACAGAGCTTTTGTAAATATTGGAAATGCTGTGTTCAAAGAGGGAATGGCATACATTGCATTGTCTTGAGTAACAACATTGTCCGGTTTGTATTTGATAGAATTTGATAAGAAAAAGGTTAGTTCTGATGCAAATTGTGTAAGAGAGTACAATCGTTTAAGAAGACTTTATGCTCCTCATTTAGGTGAATACACAATTTATGAGAAACATATACTATGTCCAAAATGAAAATATATCAAACATTCAACTGAAGTTCAAGATAAGAAAAGCATTGAAGAGAAAGTTGAAGGCATAAAGAAAGACAAATTGGAAACTGATGGTGATATTGTAGGATACCAGTTAGAAAACAGTTTAGGTATCAACTGTTATGCTAATGTGGTTCTGAATATAATTTACCATGCCTTCTTAATGAAATCATAGAAAACTGTGAAAAAAGATTCTGTTCTGCACTACATCAATTATTTTAACAGTTGGTAACTGACAGAAGTAAAATTCATACTGCTTCTGGCATTCAACATCTTTTGGATATATGCACCAGATCACTGACACCTACTCTCAATGTACAACTAGATACACAAGAGATTATAATGCTCATGATCAGAGTACTAGAAGATGAAGCAATAAACATTGATAAATTATTTGGACTAAGTTAAAAATAGGACTATAAGTGTGAAGATCGTTTATTTACTTCTACCACTGAAGTACATGGAGAACGACTCCTGTACTTAACAATACCAGACTGCAAATCAGCGTCTTTTAACAAATTGAGTAAAACAGCAAATGTAGATATGACTTGTTCACATTGTAAGTCATACATGTTGTCTACATTGCACATACAAAGATTTGGAAAATATTTTAATGCTACAACTTTGGAGAGCAAATGGAACAAAATTGGAAACAAAAATTACAAATTTTAAAGGAAGTCAAACTCAAATATCTATTTCAAGAAGAACGTATACAACAGTGGATATTATTTTTTATGAAGGACATACTGCAACATCTGGACACTATACTGTTTATTTAAATTGTAACAGTGGATAGACACAATACAATGATGCCCACCTGGAATTCAAAGCTAGCACTGGATTGTATTAGTATTCATAATTGGTGTTTTCATTATTATTTTGCCTAATAGACATAACATTTTGAAATATGACTTTAAAAAGCAAGTATATATAATTTTACGAAGAAGGCACCGCCGCAGCTGTAGTTAAAGAATTGCAATACCGGTGTAAGGGAAACCGACAACCCGCGGATGGGAGGAGACGGTGGAAATCGAAAGAACCTACACGGGTGAGCAATGCATGCATTGGATTAATGCTTATACTAAAGCGAAGCGGCAGAACGAGGGGACACTGTTAAACAAAAAGCATCCAGAAGATATTCACTGAACTGCGGAGGTATGTTCAGCGAATCGGCTCGCCGCGAAGCGGCTAAAGACATTTTCAAGAAACATGGTGAAACGGAACGACCCAGTACCACTGATCAGCTCAAATCCACAAGCAGTTTGGGCAATAAAATGAATAAATTGGAGAGACTCTACGAACGCGAAATGCGTAAATGGTGGGAGGCAACCTCCCTCCAGAATTACATTGACGTAAACAGAGTACCGAGGGGCCTACGTATATATACGGTGCCATCTTATGAAAATCCAGACCGGCTTTTACTCTCGGAATGGGCGAAGCACACCGCACAATTTTGTCAAGGCATGCTGAACATATTGGTAAAGTACGCATGGAGCGACCGAGAAAAGGCATTGAGCAAAATTAAGGAATTGGAAGATGAGCTAATGAAAGAAGAAGACAAGCACAGAATGGAGGAATTGAAAGAACAAATGAAGGCACGTCTGTTGAAATACGAACAAAAGATCAAGCTGAGAAAGCAAGAGAAGTTTGAGCGAGACGAGAATGACTATCTACAAGGAAGAGTCCTAACTTTTGCAAGAAAATTCGATGGGCCTAGGAAAGAACTAATACAGAGATCCAGCAAAGCGGTGATTTCAAGAGTAGAAACCTCAGAATCTGATGTAATGGAGAATGAATCGGGTGATAAAAATGCGAGTACATCGGTAACCAATACGAGAACAATGACCCCTTTTCACGAGGAGTTCAAAATAATTCGCCAGTCATGGCTGCGAGGGGGGAAGAACAAACCACACGAAGAACCCATCGAAAAACGTGAAAGGGAGGGGGAGCAAGAAGAGGCAACGCGCCATCATGGGTGCCACGCAACAGGAGAACGAACAAACGGAAATAAGAGCTATAAATGTGACTGTGGTCAATCTCACGCCGAAAGTTTTAACTGAGGCTGAGGTGAAAGTGTTAACTTTGGGATTGACGTTTTGCCCAAGTAGCCGCCTAGAATACACGCAAACAAGAATTTACCTTTTTAGATTCGTACGCAAATTGAAGTTACATAAATACTTCAAATTAAGACCTACAATGACAGAAACAAAGAAGGTGCCTCTGAGAATTACAGCAACGGATATGTTAACTGGGCATGACTTACCAGCTATAGAACTTTTGGAAAATCTTCAGAATGAACAAGAAGATATTGGTAACCACCATGATGATATCGCATATAGAGCAATGCAGGTAGGAATAGATCAAGAAATGGAGGATAGTCCTTTTAAGCCTAAATCTCAGTTCATACCACAGATGCCACTTGATGCGATTGATGTTTTTTCAGAAGCTATGAACAATGATCTGCTGAAATTTAGATCTAAGAAAACCAAATGGCAAATTGCGAGCAATATCACGAAGGCAGAGAAACTGGCATTGGAAAATCTGCTGTGTGACACTTCAATAATAATCAAGCCTTCTGATAAAGGTGGTAACATTGTTCTCCAAACTAGGGCTCAATACTGCGAGGAAGCTTTACGACAATTGTCGGATGACAAGTACTATGAAAAAACCACACGGGAAATTTATCAAGAAAGCACACGTGGTTATGACACTCTCATCAAGAAGTGGTATGACAAGTCGATGCTAGGGACTGAGGAACATTTGTTTCTTCGTAATTTGAATCCAGTCATTCCAACTTTCTACCATATTCCTAAGCTTCACAAAGACAGCCTTCATCCACCGGGGAGGCCGATCGTGTCGTCTCAAGGTAGTCTCACAGAACATTTCTCTATGTTTATTGACCATTTTTTGTCTACAATTGTGGTTCAATTAACATCATATATAAAGGACACAAAAGACTTTTTGAACAAAACTGTTGAAGTGACTTGGGATCCCTCATAGCAATTAATGGTGTTGGACATCACAAGTTTATACACTTGTATAAATCATGAGGATGGTTTAAATGCTATACAGTTTTATCTAAATAAGCGACAGTTGCGTTTTGCGGAGCACAATCTCATGCTTATTGAGTTCACAAGATTCTGTCTCACTAACAATATTTTTCTATTTGAAGAGGAATATTTTAAACAAACTTCTGGGACTGCTATGGGCACCTGCTTCGCCCCCAGCTACGCAAACTTGTTCGTGGGCTGGTGGGAGGAGCAGGTGTCCAGGTCCTACAATTGTGGGGCAGACAGTGGCAAGGTCATTGTATGGCATCCATACATCGATGATCTTTTTATAGCATGGCAGGGCACGTCGCAATCAGCTCATGACTATATCAAAGTTTTGAACACCAATGACTTGAATCTGCACTTTTCAGGTACAGTTAGCCCAGTGGCAGTGGACTACCTGGACCTGAAGGTATTTGTATCAGAAGGTAAACTTAATACACCCTTGTACAGGAAATCAACAGCAGGGAATTCAACACTATTTGCAACCAGTAATCACCCGCCTAAATTGATACATAGTATCCCATATGGCGAGATTCTAAGATTAAAAAGAAACAGCTCGAGAGAGTGTGACTTTGAAGTAGTCGCTAAGGAGTGTGTGGCTAGATTCACCCAGCGAAGTTATGAATCTACACTTCTAAATAATACTCTTAAGAAAGTGAAAGGGATTCCTAGGGATCAGCTATTGATGGAGAAAAATAAAAACATCACCGAAACCACTGTAGAGGGTAAATTCAGGATGGTCACTACATATTCAGCTGAAGCGAATTTCTTAAAACGGACACTCCAGAAGAACTGGCACATTTTGAAAACAGACAATATTATCAGTAATGATATTCCAGCACATCCCTTGGTTACTTTTAAAAAGGCACGATCACTCAAGGATATGCTGGTTCGAAGTCACCTTGAAAAAATACCACAGAGAATTGGCACCTTAAAAGAGATGCGAGGTTTATTCCCATTCGGGAAATGCAAAGCCTGCTCCAATAGTAAAAGAGTTCTGTCATATAACATACCTGACATAGATAAGTGTAGACCCATAACAAAATTTGTAACCTGCAATACGGCGTACTCAGTGTACTGTTTAAAATGCCCATGTGGGCTAAAATATATTGGAAGTACGATTCACCCACTTAAAATCAGAATACTAGAACATCTTAGGGCCATCTCTAAAAAAGATGTATCGTACCCGGTAGCAAGGCATTTTGCCAGTGAACATCTGTTACAGTACTTTGGTTTGGATCATGTCCCTGAAAAAATCAGAGGAGGAGATAGGATTCTTAAGTTACGCAGGCTAGAGTCACGTTATATTGTGGATCTACAGACTAAATTCCCGAAGGGATTAAACAGTGGGGAAGAGCTGATGGTACATCTGGGTGTTTAGATGTTAAAATGAATAATTGATTTGCTGATATACAGCGTTATGAGGTGTAGTTTCTAGACATGTTTCTTAGCAGTATTATTGTTTTACAGATTGTGCATAACTGAGACGTTGATGAAAGGGACCTTGGCCGATCCACGGCAAGATAGCAATATACCACGTTGTTATATTATTGCTCTGGCCGATATACGGCATGATATTTTACAAAATGGAATTTTGAAATATTACATTTGGGCAGACATTTACTTTGTTTTTATAGCAGGAATACAACATACTGTTATAATGACGGAATTGCTTATTTAAGCTTTGAGAAAGTACGGAATGGCAGTAAATTAATTCAGAGCAATGAATGTAAAATAACTGTGATAATTGATTTTGAATATCAAATGAAATTATGAAATATTGTGGTTGATTACATATCATATGTATGGTTAACATCAAGACGCAAAATGAAAATTGTATGTTTATTAGACATTATAAGATGGCGCCTACTTTTTGCACGATGCGTCTGTCCCTTCTCAATGTCAATGCGCAAGTAATATGACTTTAAAGATGGTCGCTTCCGGTGTGGCAGTAACACCGACGAAGACAGATCGCCGAAACGCGTTTGTTGTTGCTGGATGAAATAAACATCTTCAAACGCCCCCGCGAGTGCTGATTTTCTTTCGATTTAAGGAAAAGGAGCGACAATATATATATATATATGACAAAGGCTTCTGTGAAGCCGAAACGCGTCTCTCCTGTCGTGGGGTCGTGGGAGACCCGAGAAAATAAAAAGGCCATATTCCTACAGCCTTGAGTGCGTGCCTTCTTCGTTGAAGCAGGATTGTATATATATATATATATATGCACTCCATCCAGCCCCCACAGAATCATCCAAAGAATCATCCACGGAAGAAGGCACGAACTCGAGGTAGTCAGGATTCGGCATCTATTTATTCTCTTGGGTCACCCTCAATCCCAGAGGTAAGAGAGACGTGTTTTGGCTTGCTGGAAGCCTTTATCAATCTGATTGGCGCCATTAACAAAAGCATCATATATAGCCCTTCCCAATTACATCATAGGTAAACATAAAAGAAATACTATAAAAAATGCAACCACGGTGTGGGCCTTATGCAGCACATAGATACATGCATCCTACGGCTGGGTATCAGCAATGTTTAATGTAAAACATATTTAGTTGTCTAAATTGCAAAGTGCATTTAAATAGTTGGCATGAAATCCCATTCTAAATTGAATGGGCAAATGATTCAGTATGCTCAAAATGTATATTGCCTGCCATAATTGGTGCATTGCTAGCATATAGAATGCGCCGCCAAATTTCTCATCCTGTGTTGAAAAAATGTAAAGCATAAAATATATTGAATACATTAAAAGAACATGCTGCCGCACTTAAATTGCCAAATAAAAACAGCCACTGTCATGGAGTGCTCATCACGAGTTGATAACAGAACCTCCGGTTGATGGCTTTTACCCTCATACTACGGGATCAGTATTAACACCTGACATGCTGCAGATGTCACGATCCAGAACACCAAACATTAAAAGGCACGAAAACAGGGTAATAGCAGCCTCACACTGGGGTCATAATACACACAAAGTGTGGAATTTCGACTCTAATGTCAGTCTTCAAGCACATGCATGAAACCCCACTGGACTACCACTCCCATAGTGCCTTTCGCCGGTCAAATAATACACAGAGGTTTGCATCCAAATATCCGGTGTCAAGTCAATATCCAAGTTTGTACAGCCAGGGCAAATGCAAAAGTCAAAATATCTTAATAGTCAGGCAGCATGAAATACAGTTCTGCTGAGACACAGACTCGGGATTGAAGGGTACCAATGGACAAAGTGATAATGCCAAACTAACCTCACCGCTTCGGCGTTGGCGTCCGCGGTGCCCAGTCACCAGATGGTGCCAGACTCCTGGGCAAGGCATTTCTTGCTAGGGAAACTTCGACCCCGTGCTGGCAGTCGCGAAAACCGCCCCACTGCGGGCCCCAGGTCTCCCACTGCAGTCATCCTCGTTCCTCTCCCTGGCAGCCAAACTGGGGGCTCACCCACCAGCACTCCCGTACTCCACCAAAAACATGCGGTCACAAGGGGAGAGCCACAAACGACTGGTGTTCCGTGAAAAGCGTGACGACCGCTCACGCTGAATTTGAATGCACTCCATCCAGCCCCTAAAGAATCATCCAAAGAATCATCCACGGAAGAAGGCACAGACTCGAGGTAGTCAGGATTCGGCATCTATTTATTCTCTTGGGTCACCCTCAATCCCAGAGGTAAGAGAGATGCGTTTCGGCTTGCTGGAAGCCTTTATCAATCTGATTGGCGCCATTAACAAAAGCATCAAATATAGCCCTTCCCAATTACGTCATAGGTAAACATAAAAGACATACTATAAAAAATGCAACCACGGTGTGGGCCTTATGCAGCAAATAGATACATGCATCCTACGGCTGGGTATCAGCAATGTTTAAGGTAAAACATATTTAGTTGTCTAAATTGCACAGTGCATTTAAATAGTTGCCATGGAATCCCATTATTCTAAACTGAATGGGCAAATGATTCAGTATGCTCAAAATGTATATCGCCTGCCGTAATTGGTACATTGCTAGCATATAGAATGAGCCCCAAAATTTCTCATCCTGTGTTGAAAAAATGTAAAGCATAAAATATATTGAATACATTAAAAGAACATGCTGCCGCACTTAAATTGCCAAATAAAAACAGCCACTGTCATGGAGTGCTCATCACGAGTTGATAACAGAACCTCCGGTTGATGGCTTTTACCCTCATACTACGGGATCAGTATTAACACCTGACATGCTGCAGATGTCACGATCCAGAACACCAAACATTAAAAGGCACGAAAACAGGGTAATAGCAGCCTCACACTGGGGTCATAATACACACAAAGTGTGGAATTTCGACTCTAATGTCAGTCTTCAAGCACATGCATGAAACCCCACTGGACTACCACTCCCATAGTGCCTTTCGCCGGTCAAATAATACACAGAGATTTGCATCCAAATATCCGGTGTCAAGTCAATATCCAAGTTTGTACAGCCAGGGCAAATGCAAAAGTCAAAATATCTTAATAGTCAGGCAGCATGAAATACAGTTCTGCTGAGACACAGACTCGGGATTGAAGGGTACCAATGGACAAAGTGATAATGCCAAACTAACCTCACCGCTTCGGCGTTGGCGTCCGCGGTGCCCAGTCACCAGATGGTGCCAGACTCCTGGGCAAGGCATTTCTTGCTAGGGAAACTTCGACCCCGTGCTGGCAGTCGCGAAAACCGCCCCGCTGCGGGCCCCAGGTCTCCCACTGCAGTCATCCTCGTTCCTCTCCCTGGCAGCCAAACTGGGGGCTCACCCACCAGCACTCCCGTACTCCACCAAAAACATGCGGTCACAAGGGGAGAGCCACAAACGACTGGTGTTCCGTGAAAAGCGTGACGACCGCTCACGCTGAATTTGAATGCACTCCATCCAGCCCCTAAAGAATCATCCAAAGAATCATCCACGGAAGAAGGCACAGACTCGAGGTAGTCAGGATTCGGCATCTATTTATTCTCTTGGGTCACCCTCAATCCCAGAGGTAAGAGAGACGCGTTTCGGCTTGCTGGAAGCCTTTATCAATCTGATTGGCGCCATTAACAAAAGCATCAAATATAGCCCTTCCCAATTACGTCATAGGTAAACATAAAAGACATACTATAAAAAATGCAACCACGGTGTGGGCCTTATGCAGCAAATAGATACATGCATCCTACGGCTGGGTATCAGCAATGTTTAAGGTAAAACATATTTAGTTGTCTAAATTGCACAGTGCATTTAAATAGTTGCCATGGAATCCCATTATTCTAAACTGAATGGGCAAATGATTCAGTATGCTCAAAATGTATATCGCCTGCCATAATTG
Organism: Calotriton arnoldi; assembly: GCA_963921515.1. Lineage (NCBI taxonomy): Eukaryota > Metazoa > Chordata > Amphibia > Caudata > Salamandridae > Calotriton > Calotriton arnoldi. Next base: position 878,617 of record CAWUFW010008183.1, read on the forward strand.
GTACATTGCTAGCATATAGAATGAGCCCCCAAATTTCTCATCCTGTGTTGAAAAAATGTAAAGCATAAAATATATTGAATACATTAAAAGAACATGCGGCCGCGCTTCAATTGCCAAATGAAAACAGCCACTCTCAAGGAGTGCTCATCACGAGTTGATAACAGAACCTCCGGTTAATGGCCTTTACCCTCATACTACGGGATCAGTATTAACACCTGCCATGTCACGATCCCGAACACCAAACATTAATAGGCACGAAAACAGGGTAATAGCAGCCTCACACTGGGGTCATAATACACACAAAGTGTGGAATTTCCACTTTAATGTCAGTCTTCAAGCACGTGAAAAAACTATAGGTTTCAGGGACGTTATAGTTAGTTGGACATTTCACTCGTACAAAACCAGAGAAATTTGGCCGTTAAAGTTAGTTGAGCTAACTATAACTCACGCCCCCACAATGCACTGCTGATGACGTCACATATTACATCATTCATGACATGGTCAGTGACATCACTGATGACATCACTGATGACATCTCAAATGACATCACTGATGACATCATCCACGTGAAAATCTGATGCACCTCCTCACACCCTAATATAACCTTTGATACACCCACTCTAAAATACAGACTACCATTTACAAAACCATAGACACACCAATACCAGTTACTACATACCCACTCACAGATTCCTAGGTCTACACATACATCCACTCATTCACCCATACAGTCACTCATACATGCAGTTACTCATCAATACAACACTATCATATGCACTCATACACCTATACAGACACTCACACACCACCACTAATCCAGAGTTACTCACACACCTAGTCAGTCATGCAAAGAATCAATCACACTTCCATTTACTCACCTATACAGTTATACACACACCACCTCACTTATTCATACAGATACTAACACATACTTACTCTCTCATACAATCACTGATACAAGTACACACTCATCCATACAGCCACTCTCACAATCACTCACTGTCACGTATAGTCAATTATATACTCCAACTCTCACATACACTGCCTTTTACATATGTAGTTACTCGGACATGTACCACTGAGACATCCATTCACTCACCAACACACCCATACACACACTCACCCACCCATACAGCTGTTTCCACATGCACTCTTGAACCCATACACCCAGTGAATCAACCAGTCACATATCTATGCACAGAGTCACACACCTCCCACACAGATACTCAGGCACCCATAGAGATACTCAGATAACTAATCAATAACCCATATACATACTCATGTAGCTACTCACCAACCGATGCAGCCACTTACACACCAACTGACAGACTGATACCGACATTTACACAGTTTAGTCACTAACCCATGCATTTATTAAGACACGTTCAATCACTCACTTATACAGTCAGTCATGCACCTACTAAATCATCTATTCAGGCACTTATACACCCACTCATTCTTCAATACACCTTGGCATATATATATATATAAAACATATTTAAACTTTACAGAAACACACATTCACTGGATGATGTCATCAGTGATGTCATCAGTGATGTCATTTGAGATGTCATCAGTGATGTCATCAGTGATGTCACTGACCATGTCACGAATGATGTAATATGTGACGTCATCAGCAGCGCATTGCGGGTCCGCGAGTTATAGTTAGCTCAACTAACTATAACGGCCGAATTTCTCTGGTTTTGTACGAGTGAAATGTCCAACTAACTATAACGTCCCTGAAACCTATGGTTTTTTTCAGTGAATTTCTATGGTTTTTTTAAATGCTAATTTCTAAGTATAACGTCCCTGAAAGCTATGGTTTTTTCAGTGAATTTCAAAGGTTTTTTAAATGCTAATTTCTAACTATAGCATAGCAGTCGCGTTTGCAGAGTGGTGGTGAAAGGTGAGCGTGGCCTCCGAACACCTCTTAGCAATCTCACTGTGTGGGATTTACTGGAGGTAACAGGAGGGGTAGTTAGCCCCCAACGTCAACCTTGGGGGCCAACTACCCCTCCTATTACATCCAGTAAGTCCCACACAGCAGGACTACTAACTTCTCATACTAGGCCACGCCCCCTTTCTCCACCACTCTGAAAACGCGCCCTCTGGCGCTTTGTTAGTTGGGGAAATAATTCCCCTTGAATACTGAGGGTCCCTGGGGGCCAACTTGCCCACCAGGTACCTCCAGTAAGCACCACAGAGCTGGATTGCAGAGAGGTGGTCTGAGGCCATGCCCCTTTTTACACCACTCTGCAAACGCGCCTCTTGGTGCACTGCTGGTGGGGCGATGAGGTCCTCTTGTGTCCTGAATTTCCATATTAAATGCCCCGGGGAGGTAGTGGTCCCCGGGGCAGTGTGGGGGAGCAGGAGCTCCCCCCACACCTATTTTTTTATTGTTTTAAGCCCCGGGGAGGTGGTGGTCCCGGGGCTGTGGGGGGCCATGTGCCCCCGCACATATTTAAATAAAGCCCCGGGGAGGTGGCGGACCCCGGGGCTGTGGAGGGGCCGCGTGCCCCCGCACATAATTAGCATAGCCCCGGGGAGGTGGAGGTCCTTGGGGGTGCGGGGCCCCCACGGGCCCCCGCTATTTAATTTTGGCATTGCCCCCATGTCCTGGCCCACCCGGGAGCTCATTAAAATGAGCCCAAAAAATGCTTTTTTTGGCCAGCAGGCCTAGGGGGTCAGGGTGTTTCTACCCTGCCCCCTTTTCTTGTTTTCACCTTTTTTTTTACTCTTTTCTTGTGACTCGGTTACCGAGTCACAAGATGGCTGCCAACACTTCCTGGTTTGGAGTGTTGGCAGCCAATTAGAGTGAAGCTCATGCCCGGGATTAGTCGCGACTCCTCCTTGGTGCTCAGATATCGAAAGTTTTCTTTTTTTAATTTCTCAGGAATTACTGAACGGATTTACACCATTTAAAAAAAAGGTCGCTTTCTGGACCAAGACCTACCTTTTTGCAAAATTTGGTGTAATTCCGTTCAGCAGTTCGGGCTGTAGCCGTGTCTAAAGATCCTATGGAAATTAACATGGAGAAAACGTGTTTTGGGACCCCCCTTTTTTCTCGGACCACGCTTGATGAATCACCCCAAAACTTTCAAGAGAGGAGCTGACCGGAGCGGGCCATTCGTTTTGAAAATTTCGCGAAGATTCGTCAAACGACACCAAAGTTATTGGCAAAACAAAAAATGCTTTTTGAATAGAAATGAGGTCCTCACTATAACTACCTACTGGCGACCGCCAGTAGGTAATATATATATATATATATATATACATATATATTTGTTCTCAATACTGTACCTGGTGTAATAGTACATTTTTTAAATTCTTTTTATGTTAAATAGTAGAGTTAATGTAGATGAAAGAAGTGATTAAGAAAATGTAGTTAGTATACAGCATAGTTACACATATTGATAATGATGTACTAGGTTGTTTTGGGGCTTTTTCATGCAATCCATTAGATTGTTTTTTCCCCACTGTTCAATGATCATGCCACATTCAAATCCCTGTGTATGGTGAAGTTATATGCACTCTGAGAACAGTAAAAATGGAAATTGAAAGTGATATCTAATTATAATACAATGTATTTTTTTTGAAAAATATAATATTATTGTTTTTTTAACATAACATGCTTATATATTACTTTTTCTTTATCTTCTAAATAGCAGTTACTCTTCAACATTGAAAATACCTTTAGTACTATTTAGGACAATACTACTCCAAAATTAGCTTTACTAGATGATCAATCTAAATTACTTCAAAGGTAAAAATATATAACGTAATATTGATGATAAACTCTATATTTATTAGAAATATGTTACTGATCTACTAGACAATCGTTTAACATGTACGAATATCTCATTGGTGTGAAACAGACATGATCTACTACTTATAGGCTACTTTACATGTGTCATCCCACTCCTGAAAAGCACTAACACACTCATTAAGATTTCTAGAAAGATGCTGACATAAATAATAGTGGCAAAACATTAGGTGGCCTTTTATTTTACATTAGACTTCCTACTGCAAACTATCTCTGCTTAATGAAACTATTATAGAAATGTGAGTTTTAAAACATGTTGCCAACTGTATTTTCCTCCATCCTAGCACATATAACTCTCTGTAAAACTACACTGGAAGTAGTCTATATACTGATATGTGTTCTTGAAACTGAAAGTATAGTCTGTTAAATGTGAATGTTTCATTGCTTCCATGTCTGAGGTATGTTTGTATTTCAACATCTAGACTAACATATGTGCTGCAGCTGATCGCCCTAACTTAACAACTATACAATCTATTATATCACTGTACAATTATTATTAAAGCTACTACACCTTTTAGTCTCACAAGCTCATATCTCTTTGGTAGGTAGGCCTCATGGAACCACTTGAACACACAGCTTCAGACCCCACTATCCTGTATTATCAACAGAAAGTGATCCATAGTGCTTCTTCTACACAAATTTACAGAGTATGCAGTGTGAAACATAAGTAGTGTACTATCTATATATTACTTTACATATGTAATTTTACCCTTAAAAGACACTGACACACTCAATGCCATAATAAAAGTGGCATAAGAGGAGATGGACGTTTATTTAGGCTCAGGCATGGCATGGCATTGTCTACCTTTCTAATGAAACTGGTAGAGAAATGTGAAGTTCAAAATATATTGCCAAATATACTAACCTCTATCCTACTCCATATAACTCTCTGCAAAGGTACACTGCAAGAAGGCTGTAGATAGTGATGTGTGTCCTTGAAATTGAAAGCGTATTCTGTTAAGTTTCAATGTCGGACTGCAAACAACTCTGAAGTATGTTTGCACTTTTACGTATAGTTTACACATGTGGTGCAGCTGATAACCCTAATTTAAAAAATATATGGTCTATCATACCCATAGAGAAATATTGACAATAGTACTCCACCTTTCAGTCTCAGTACCACACCCAGGCACTATCCATGCACTCAATCACTGACGCACTACCCTTGCACTCATCTAATTATCCAGGACTACATTGCACTCATCCAATCCCTAACATGTAAACCTTTGCACTCATTCATTCATTCAGGCACTATCCTTGCACTCATCCATTTACTCAGGTACTACACATGCACTCATCCATATACCCAGGCACTACCATGGACACATCCAATCACCCAGGCAGTATCCTTGTGCTCATTTATTTGCTCATGCAAAAACAACAATTGATAGACAGAATGCAGAACAATGTCATACATTCACCCCAGTACAAAGATCTGGGCCTAAATCCATCGTTTTTTTGCTCACCAAAAGTGGGCAAAAGAACGATGGATTTAACCCAGATCTTTTGACTGGGGAGAATGTTTGCATTGTCAGCATTCCGTCCATCATTTGTTTGCTGTAACACTTTTCGCCCTAATTGGGATGGGTATGCCCAGACGTGGGTCCCTTGCTCACTGTGCCACTGGATTCAAGCTAGCCTGGCTGAAGAAGGGTGACATACCCTGAAACCGGTCCCAGGATGCTTGTTTCCGGTCCAGGGAGGACCTGGCCTGGCAGTTCGGTCTGGACTGTTCCCATGGGGCACAGGGTCAAGACTGATTTGCATATGGCTGGGTCCAAACTGGGGTGGCGTAGTGGGCAAAAGAACGATGGATTTAACCCAGATCTTTTGACTGGGGAGAATGTTTGCATTGTCAGCATTCCGTCCATCATTTGTTTGCTGTAACACTTTTCGCCCTAAGTGGGATGGGTATGCCCAGACGTGGGTCCCTTGCTCAATGTGCCACTGGATTCAAGCTAGCCTGGCTGAAGAAGGGTGACATACCCTGAAACCGGTCCCAGGATGCTTGTTTCCGGTCCAGGGAGGACCTGGCCTGGCAGTTCGGTCTGGACTGTTCCCATGGGGCACAGGGTCAAGACTGATTTGCATATGGCTGGGTCCAAACTGGGGTGGCGTAGTGGGCAAAAAAACGATGGATTTAACCCAGATCTTTTGACTGGGGAGAATGTTTGCATTGTCAGCATTCCGTCCATCATTTCTTTGCTGTAACACTTTTCGCCCTAAGTGGGATGGGTATGCCCAGACGTGGGTCCCTTGCTCACTGTGCCACTGGATTCAAGCTAGCCTGGCTGAAGAAGGGTGACATACCCTGAAACCGGTCCCAGGATGCTTGTTTCCGGTCCAGGGAGGACCTGGCCTGGCAGTTCGGTCTGGACTGTTCCCATGGGGCACAGGGTCAAGACTGATTTGCATATGGCTGGGTCCAAACTGGGGTGGCGTAGTGGGCAAAATAACGATGGATTTAACCCAGATCTTTTGACTGGGGAGAATGTTTGCATTGTCAGCATTCCGTCCATCATTTGTTTGCTGTAACACATTTATTTGCTCAGGCACTACTCATGCACTCATCCAATTACCCAGGCATTACCCTTGCACTCATCCATTCACTCACACACTATCTATGCAGTCATCCATCTACCCAGGCACTACCCATGCACTCATCCAATCACCCGGGCACTACGCATACACTATTTATTTACCCAGCCATTATGCATGCATTCATCATTTCACTCAGGCACTACCCATGTACTCATGCAATCACTCAGGGACTACCAATGCACATTCAATCACCCAGGCACTGCGCTTGCCTCATCCATTCACTGAGGCAGTACCCATGCACTGATCTAATCACCCAGGCACTAGCCATGCACTCATCCAAACACTCAGGCACTACCTAAGCACTCATCCAATCACTCAATCACTACTTACAGGCATCCAATCACACAGGCACTAACCATGCACTCATTCAATCACCCAGGTACTACCCATGCCTCATCCATTCACTGGGCCACAATTCATGCACTCATTCAATCACCTAGGTACTACCCATCCACTCATCTGTTTACCAGGTACTACCTATGCACTCAATCAATCACCCAGGCACTACCCTTGCACGCATTCATTCGCTCAGGTACTACGCATGCACTCATCCATTCCCTTAGGCACTACCCATGCACTCATCAAATCACCCATGGAACAACCCTTGCACTCGGACATTCACTCATGCACTACCCATGCACTCATCCATTCACCCAGGTACTACCCAAGCACACATCCAATCACCCAGGCACTATTCATGCACTGATAAAATCACCTACACACTACCCTTACCTCATCCATTCACCCAGGTACTAATCCTATCACCCAGGCACTATCCATGCACTCATCCAATCACCCAGGCACTACCTATGCACTCAGGCATTCACCTAAGCATTACTTATGTACTCATCCAATCATCCAGGCACTATCCATGCACTCATCCAATCACTCAGGGACTACCCATGCACTCATTTAATCACCAAGGCACTCTGCTTGCCTCATCCATTCACTGAGGCACTACCCATGCACCTATCCAACCACCCAGGCACTACCCGTGCACTCATACAATCACCCAGGCACTATCTATGCACTTATCCAATCACCCAGGCACTACCCTTGCACTCATCCATTTACCCAGGCACTACCCATGCACACATCCAATCACCCAGGCACTACCCATGCACTCATCCAGTCAACCAGGCACTACCCATGCACTCATCCAATTACCCAGGTACTACCCATGCACACATCAAATCACCCAGGCACTATACATGCACTCATACAATCAACCACACACTACCTATGCACTTATCCAATCACCCAGGCACTATCAATGCACTCATCCAATCACCCAGGCACTACCCATGGACTCATGCAATCACCCAGGCACTACATATGCACTCATCCAATCACCCAAGCACTACTTATGCACTCATCCAATCACCCAGGCACTATCCATGCACTCAGTCAATCACCCAGGTACTATGCTGGCAATCATCCATTTATTCAGGCAATACCCATGCACTCGTCCATTCACTCAGGCACTATCCATGCACTCATCCATTCACCCAGGCACTACCCATGCACACATTCAATCACCCAGTCACTACCTTTGCACTCATCTATTCACTAATGCAGTACCCATGCAGTCATCCATTCAATCAGGCACTACCCATGCTCTCATCCAATCACCCAGGTCAGACCCATACTCTCATGCAATCACCCAGGCACTACCCATGCACTCATTCAATCACCCAGGCACTACCCATGCAGTCATCCAGTCAACCAGGCACTACCCATGCACTCATCCAATCACCCAGACACTATCTATGCACTCACCCAATCACTCAGGCACTATCCATGCACTCATCCAATCACCCAGGCTCTACCCTTGCATAATCCAATCACCCAGCACTACCCATGCACCCATACACTCACCCAGGCCCAACCCATGCACTCATCCAATCACCCTGGTAATACCCATACACTCATCCAATCACTCACGCACTACCCAGACAGTCATCAATCCACCCAGGCACTACCCATGCACTCATCCAATCAGCCAGGTACTACTCATGCACTCATTCTAACAATCGGGTGTTTGTGAGGTCTCAGGCGCTCATATAACCATCCCATACAGTTGTATACGAGCAGGGTTTTAGCCAGCAGTGCTCTCAAATGATGGGAAGGTAGACCCTACACCCCTTAATACAATCCTGGGATTGAACACCAATGGTTAACCTTACGAGGCACACAAAATTCTTGTCAACAAGTTCATTCAAAACATAAAGTATAATGAGCACAGAGAGCTTCTTGTCTTGTGTAGTGTTTTTTTTTCATTTTTTTCTCTTTTTTTGTTAGACTTTCTTTAGCCAACACGTGTTTCATCGTCTCTGGGAAGCATCCCTACGACTTCATCAAGGCTAAAAGCAATGCAAACACCACCGTTGCTATAAACTACATATATACAGTATGTACAGAAGATCATAGTACATATTACTCGCATTTAGATTGCCAAAATAACACCCCACCTTTTGTGTGTTTTGACTAAAGTTGCTATATTGGAGACCCATGCACATGTACTGTTTATTCTCTTGAAGAAGTACCCAAAATTGTTACCCAAGATTGGTGACATTCCAGTTCTTGGGAGACCTTAAGCATGCCATAATGCAACAAACACTATATTGGTGATAGAAGACCTATCTTATGTGAAATCCGTCTTTAGTAGTGCAAACAGACCACCTATCTTGTGTGGCATGCGTAATTGACAGATGTGGAAATGAATCTCTTATATGCAAAACATGCTCCACTTTTCCTTATATCCCAAAGTCACTTTAGCAGGACATCTGTCTATAGTAATGCAAAAGAGCTTAGGGGCAACCCATGATGTGTAACCACATGATGAAAAGTAATTGTACCTAGTCTGTCTAAGTATCCGCTGCAATAAATCCTGTAGTAGGAAAGGAAATGATTAGAGCAATAGGTTTCAGAATTAGGTATAAACATTAACCAAAAAGTAAATACATAATAAGGGAATGTATTGTTATACTGGAGCCTACCTCCTGCGTGGTATGAATAAACCTGCACTGGATGTCGTCAGTTTGTTGCGCCTATTAAGGCACTGATACCATGAATTGTTATCCTCTAACGCAACAATGTGTGGTTACAGTATAAAGTCTTATGTTCTCCCTGTTTAAAATTAGATCAGGGGATACTAAATCCGTGGCAATGAGTACACAGTTATGCTGTTCAGTATACAGTCTCATCTAATTTATATTGCCCTTTACCAAATATAAGATGACATGGTGACACTCTTATTCATAACAGATTTGGAAGAGGATCCCATTACAGTAGCCAGGGTACTAGATGATTTGGACATACAGGAAGATCTGAATATTACCAGTGGTGTAAAAAACAAATCTGTTGGACACCTAATTTGTCAAGTGGCAATAATATAGAAGTATTCCACAAATTGGTGAGCAGGGACCTAGATATACAAGCCACTAAGCAGAGTTCTACTCATGAATGATAGAGGGACAATTTGAACCATAGTGAGCTTCTGGCTCTAAAACATCTACAAGAGGACAATAATGTGACAATTAGGGAGACTGATAAAGGGGGAAATATTGTGGTGATGAACAGCTGTGATTATGATCATGAAATTTACTCACAATTGCATGACGAACAATGCTATGAAAGAGTGACACCAAATCCAATGTTTGAACTGACAAATGTTATCAACAGAATGTTAAAAATATGGCATGATAAATGTTTATTGGACACGGATGAATTTCTGTATATGAGGGTAGATCGCCCAAGGTACCCCTGCTTTTATACCCTCCCTAAGATTCACAAAAGTCTTCCCTTCCCACCCGGGAGGCCCATTGTATGAAGTATAGGGGGTCCAATGAAAAAACTATCAGAGATTGTAGATATACTTCTGCAGCCACTCATTGTAAACTTACCCTCTCATATCATAGACACGAGTCATATACTGAATTTATTAAGTGACATCTGTTGGGAACCAGGGATGATAATGGTGACATTAGATTTAGTAGCATTATATACAAGTTATCACAAAGAAAATACCTCTCAGACCATGGATTGATGAGTGTTTTCCAAACCGGAGATCCCCTAACATCATCCCCATGGGTGAACAATTGATGAACTGTGCTTATTTTGCTGCTTTTCATATCGTTTCTATAGCATTTTTCCCTTTTTTAAAAAAAATTCAGATGTACACATTAAATGGCTTGTACAAAAACGTTACTTATAAGCCATTAGGAGCTGGTAGCTACGAGTGTCAGTTTGTGTTTTGCTGCACTCTGCACCTTATTTAAAAGGCTGCTTGAAACGCTTTCCTGTATTTTATCCCCTGTTTTGCCCTGTTTTTTAAACTTGAATTGAATGTGCACCTGTTTTAAAAATTGAATTTGTATCCGTTTTTAAACTGAATTAGTATACGTTTTAAAATTGAATTTGAATTTGCAATTATTGGCACTACTGCACTTTAGAGGAGGGGCTCGCGCTACCCTTCCGGCATAATTCCGAGGTGGACAACCGAGGCCGCCATCTTAGGCACGGCACGCTCTAGTTGTTTTGGGGGCTCTGCACTGAAATATGCGCGTGGTGTGGACGCGCAGCTGGCACGCCGAAGGCGCCCCTAAGGCAAGCCCGTCTGCGCCTGTCAGTGTCCCGGACGCGGCTAGTGCTAGCCATGCTGCCCGTTTCACGCTGGATGCACATGGACATCGTTACACATACAGTCGCGCTGAACTGCTAGCGCTTGATAAGCATGGGGGTAAGTGCTCCAACTCATGGAGTGACTTGGATAATGATGGTAGGATATGTGAGAACTGTAACTTTAGTCTGCACCCCAAAGAGGTGGAAGTAGTTCGCTCCGCTCACTTATCTAGAGCTTCCAATAAGAGTCAGTGCATTCAGGCCGCCCTGATTAATGCTTGTTCATTGGTCAAATATACCCAGGACATTTGGGAACTTCTTTCCGATGACCACCTGGACTTACTTTTTATAACGGAAACGTGACTTAATGAGTACTCGAATCCGGCCATTGAATTAGCCATTCCTAGAGGGTATAAAATCTCCAGAGCAGATCGTAAGGATGGTAGAGGTGGAGGTACTGCTGTCGTTTTTAGGAGCAAGTGGACTCTTCATCGTGGCGAGGTTTCGGGAATTGGGGATGGAGAAGCTCTTGATTTTTCCATCATTATCTCGCCCCTCTTTACGCTAGGAGGCATTTTGGTCTATAGGCCCCCCGGCCCTGCTGGATCATTTCTGAAAGCCTTAGAGGAGGTGATTGTACCCAGGGCCCTTCGTTTTTCTAACTTCTTACTTCTTGGGGATTTCAATATCCACTTGGATCGAGTGGAGGCGAGTGTTACAAGGGAGCTTTGCGACTCACTGAGTCTAGCTCAGCTCTCCTAGTGGATTAGCTCACCGTCGCACCGAGGGGGTCACATTCTAGATCCGGTCCGTTCTAACTTCCCTCTATGTGTTAAAGAACCTCTGCAGGTAACTTGGTCGGACCATTTCCTGATCCAATTTTCATGGACCATCTTGGCGTCCAAATCAGCTAGCAGCCTCTCTCAGAGCAGGCCGTCTCATAGAATTGACCCTTTGGCTTTGAGTTCGGCCTTGCTCGAGGCGCGGCCTGCCGTCGCAAAAGATCTGGGTGGAGCTTTGGAGAGTTTTTCAAACTGTATCTTGCAAGCGGTGGCTTCTTTATCCCCTCCCCTCGCTCATAAGCGAGCCAGAACTTCTCCTTCAGAACCCTGGTTCTCTAGTGAGCTTAAAGAGCAAAAGCAGCTTTGTAAAAAGTTGGAAAGAAGCTGGAGGATGGCCTGCTGCCCCCTCGCTAAAATTGCTCTTAGAATGGCTCAGAAAGCTTACTATGCTGCTATCAGTATAGCTAAAAGTTGCCATTATGCAGAGCACATTTTTGAGTCCAAAAATAACGCCAAAGAAATTTTTTCAATTGTTCAGATTTTCGTCTCCCCATGTGCTGAGCACATTACTCTTCCTACCTCTGACACATGGTGCGAAAAACTGTCTAGATTTTTCATTGACAAAATCCAGATGATTCAGGCCAGCCTGGGACAAGGAAGTACAGGCCAGGCAGGACTTCCTTCTACAACTATCTCTGGACCTAGTTTATGTCCATCTAGTTCATCTCCCTCTTTAACAGAATTTTCTTTGATTACTCTCCAGGATTCACGGACCATTTTCAATTCGCTCAAATCGGGATCTCCTGTGGACCCTTGTCCCGCCAGGCTGCTGGCCGCCGTGGCGAGGTAGTTAATCCTGAGGTTAATACCCTGATTAATATGTCCCTTCAGACGGCTACTGTACCCTTGGAATGGAAGCAGGCCAAACTCCTTCCTTTACTAAAAAAGCCATCATTGGACATCTCTTCTCTGGTTATTTCCGTCCCATCACACTTCTGCCTGCCATAGCAAACGTGTGTAAGAAAGCGGTGTTAAAACAGCTTTCCAATTTTGTAGAAACATCTGGCCTTTTGCGCCTAGCCCAATAGGGGGTTAAAGCTACGTATAGCACCGAGACAGTGTTGGTTGAGATGTCTGAAGCAATCAGGGAGTGTTTGGACGCTGGTGGCAGAGCGGCTCTGATTTTATTGAACCTCTCTGCCACCTTCGACACGGTACCACACTCCCAGCTTCTTGCTCGCCTCACCAACATCGGTATTTCGGGCGAGCATGGAATTGGCTCAAGTCATTCCTAGAAGATCGATCACAGCAAGTATGGCTCCCTCCTCCTCTTCGGTCCCGCAAAGGTAGCCACAGGAGTACCGCAGGGATCTACTCTGAGCCCTCTACTGTTTAATATTTATGTCACCCCGTTGATACATCTTGCAGAGGAACTGGGAGCGAAGATCATCGCTTATGCGGATGACACCCAGCTCCTCTTCACTTGGAGGGAGGCAGATGTATCTCCTGTCCAGGCTAAAGCCTGTCTAACGGCAGTTTTTGAATGGCTGGCTCCGCCCCAGCTGAAGTGTAATGAAGAGAAGTCAGAGGTTCTTTTATATGGGTCTTTTCCCCCACAGTTTAGGGAAGCCCTCTGGCTGACAAACTATCCTCTACCTAGTTCTGTGGGTCAGCCTGTCAAAAACCTAGGTGTCTGGTTTGATGAGGACCTTAGGTTCTCCACACAAATAAAGAAACTGGCCGGACAGTGTTTTGGTACACTGAAGATTCTCAGGAAGTTTCTGCCCCTGTTACCAAGGGCAGCCAAAGAAATGGTCACACGTGCACTGATTCTTTCACGCCTAGACTATGCCAATGCACTATATATAGGTCTGCCAGACTTCCAGCTGAGGAAGCTGCAAGTTGTACAAAATGCGGCAGCCAGAGTTCTCCGGAAGAACTAGTGTGAAGCAACATTTGCTGGATTTACACTGGCTCCCCGTGGCCCAACGGGTCAAATTCAAGACCCTCATCCTGGCCCATGCTGCTCTCCATGGCTTGGGTCCCCCGTATTTGAGGAATCGCTTCAGGTTCTATGTGCCACAAAGACTGCTGCTTTCAACCTCTCAGCGGTTGGCAATGATCCCTCGGTTCCGTCTGGTACGAGTGGGGGGCAGCTCTCTCTCTTTCAAGGCAGCTCAAGCCTGGAACGCTCTGCCTTATACACTACGGAACACTAGTAACCCAAGGTTGTTCAGGAAATTGTTAAAAACTTGGCTGTTTGCATAAGTGTGTCACTCAGTCCAGCTCCTCACCTCCATCATTTGGTTTTCGCGCTGGGACACTCCTGAGTAGCTGCGCGCGCTATAAATGATATTAACATAACATAACATAACATATGAATTGGCTATTTCAAACATTATATCATTAAAAAGGAACAATATGGTGACACATTGACATATTTACATGAAAACACATACATACTTAATGTGTTATTGAAGACATACTAGAATATGAATCAAAAGAATAAGTCTGCGATATTCAGAAAATCAACACACTTTGAAAGAAGAATTAATGCATAGGGGATCTCCGGTGTGGAAAACACTCATCAATCCATGATCTGAGAGGTATTTTCTTTTGTGATAACTTGTTAAATGATTCCAGCCTCTTTAGTCCTTAATAGAATCACTCCCCTATATGAGACTAGTAGCATTATATACAAGCATCAAAAATTACTGGGGTATACAGGCACTACAACATTTTCTAGGCAATAGGTGTGTAAGTCTGTGGGAACATACAGAGATGATAATAGCAAAGACAGAACTGATACTCAACAACAACTTTTTTTTATTTAGTAATGAATGGTACAGACAGACACAGGGAGAAGCCATGGGTTCCAGGTTCTCACTTTCTTATGCCAACCTTTTCATGGGGTGGCTGGAGGAGGAGTGGATCTGGGGCTCAGGTGGACGTCAATAGAGTGAGTCCATACTATATTGGGGATGATATATTGACAACTATTTTACGATTAGGGCAGGCACTACACACAGATTACAGGAATTTTGTGAATATCTAAACACCAATAATGCCAATATCAGATTCACTTCTCACTGCAGCATGACTAAGGTGGTCTTTTTAGATGTAAAATAATTTGTACAGGACAACAGAATACACCACAGGATGTTCCATAAACCAACGTCATGCAACTCGGTGCTGCATGCGACTAGTGCCCATCCCCAACATCAGATCAAATCCACCCCTTATGGTGAAATGATTAGGGCCAGACGAAATTGTAGTGAAGATTCAGTTTTTTTGGCCTGCTTGCAGGACATGGAATCACACTTCCCACAAAGGGGATACCGTGCCCGGGACATCACTGTGACAAAATATAGGACCCTGAAAATGAAACGGGCAGACACTCTGAGACCCACCCCACCCAAGCAACAATCAGCAACACACATCAGATTAATTACAGATTACACACATATGTCAGATATGATACGTAAAAGCATGCAGAAACATTGGTATATTCTGTGGGCTGATAAGACATTGGAATACTCAATTTCAATATGACCAGACATTATGTTCCGTAAGGGTAGATCACTTAGCACTATCCTGAGTCTCACCTACCATGTGTCTTAACCACAGAGTCATTGGTTGTCACAGCACACCCAAGGGTTCTTTAAATGTGGACATTGTGGCATGGGCAAAACGAAGAAATTTGGGATGGATGTACGTAATATGTGCGAAATTGGTACAAATATCAACTTTGGTACCAAATTTGTCATTTATGTGATTGTATGTAAATGTGAATGATTATATGTTGGAAGCACTATCAGATCCCTCAGGGAACGAGTGAGTGAACATATGCAGGCTCTTAAATAAGTTGGTGAGAGGTACCCAATAGAGGTTCATGCAATTAGTTGCAGCTCGCAGGGACACAATAAAAGTTTCACATTCTATGGAATCAAACACATTACAAGGGATCCCCATGGGGGTAATAGAGAACTGAGACTTAGAAGGAAAGACACAGTGTGAATCATGCGCCTTAGAGTGGTAGAGGGTGGACTAAACATTGACCATGAATTACAATACATTCTAGGCGATTAAATCACCAATGTGTTTTTCAAACCTCCGGTTTTTTATGGCTCTACCACCACAGGCTTGGACACGGGGATAATGCACTCTCTAAATTACTGATATACTGATTACTACATAAGCAGCAAGATCTACAATCACCCTTTTGCTCTAGGCTGTCTTATTACTCCACTTCAGGAGCCCTGAGGTTCCAGTGAACACATGTGTGTTCATGACCAATTACAGTTTAGATGTAACTTGGAACTGACAATTTGTAAGTAAAGAGAGACCGTATGAGATCTAGATATAAGATGAGATTTCGTTTCTAACCCACTAATGCAGAGGCATCATGACCGTGAAGGGAGCACTTTACTAATACCTTGGTTATGTCACAACAATGATAGGTACTTATGTATACATTTACAGGGGGGAATGAGCACTCTTGGCCTCACTTAGACATATTCCAAGATGGTGCTCATCTCAGACCCGAGAATCGGGCGTCTGACGGTTTAGTCCATCATCAACCAAATTCCCAATGACTATGGGACACATTGGCGCCCTGGCCCGCAGCTTGTCTAGAGTCAACTCGTTCAGATTCTACACGGAAACACAACCATTCAGGTAAGGTGCTGGCACCAGGGACCTGAAACTCTTGCAGAGCTGCAGGGGCTTTTCTTGACATGCCTCACTAAGTAGCTTGTGTTCAAATAATTTCTGATGAGGCACTTGCCTTTTTGCTTCACAGGGACTACACCCCCACGAGGCTTTATTTCTACTCACAAAGAGTGGTGCTGAGAATATATTTGTGAGAAGCAGAGAGGTGCCACCATTATACTGGAATCAAGCAGTACGATACACTTACTATAGATCTTCTGACATCTTATATTTGGTAAGTGGCAATATATATTAGATGAGACTGTATACTGAAGAGCATAACTGTGTACTCATTGCCACTGATTTAGTATCCCCAATCTAATTTTATACAGGGAGAACATATGACTTCATACAGCAACTGCACATTGTTGAATTAGAGGATAAAAATTCATGGTATCAGTGCCTTAATAGGCACAACAAACAGACGGCCTCTGGTGCATGTTTATTCATAGCACGCACATAAACATACTTTCCCTTATTATGTATTTACTTTTTAGTCAATGTTTAAACCTAATTCTGAAACTAATCATTTCCTTTCCTGCCACAGGAATGATTGCAGAGGATACTTAGACAGAATAGGTACAATTACTTTTCAACATGTGGTTACACATCATGGGCTGCCCCTAAGCTCTTTTGCACAAATATAGACAGATGCCCTGCTAGGGTGAATTTGGGATATAAGGAAAAGTGGAGCATGTTTTGCATATAAGAGATTCATTTCCACATCTGTCAATTACGCATGCCACACAAGATAGGTGTTCTGTTTGCATTACTATAGATGGATGTCACATAAGATAGGTGTTCTATCACCAATATAGTGTATGTTGCATTATGGCATGCTTAACGTCTCCCAAGAACTGGAATGTCACCAATCTTGGGAAACAATTTTGAGTAATTCTGCAAGAGAATAAACAATACATGTGCATGGGTCTCCAATATAACAACTTTAGTTGAAACCCACGAAAAGTGTGGTGCTGTTTTGGGAGTCTAAATGAGAGTAATATGTACTGTGAACTTCTGTATACACTGTATATATGTAGTTTATAGCAACAGTGGTGTTTGTATTGTTTTAAGCCTTGATGAAGTCGTAGGGACACTTCCCAGAGACAACGAAACATGTGTTGGCTAAAGAAGGTCTAATGAAAAAAAGAGAAAAACCAGAAAATAAGACCACGACACAAGTCAAGACAAGAAGCTCTCTGTGCTCATTATACTTTATGTTTTGAATGAATTGCCTCATAAGGTTAACCACTACTCATGCACTCATTTGTTCACCCAGCTGTTATCCATCCACTCATCCTTTTACTCAGGCACAACCCATGCACTCATCCAATCACTCATGTAACAACCCTTGCACTCATCCATTCACTCACACACTACACATGCACTCATCCATTCACTCAGGCACTGCCCATACACTCATCCAATCACCAAGACACTACCCTCCCACTAATCAATTCACTTAGACACAACGCATGTGCTCATCAAATCACCTAGGTACTACCTATATACTCATTTATTCACCCAAGCACTACTTATGCACTCATCCAATCATCCAGCCACTATCCATTCACTCATCCAATCACTTAGGCACTACCCATGCACTCATTTAATCACCCATGCACTACGCTTGCTTCATCCATTCACTGAGGCAAACCCCTGCACTCATCCAATCACCCAGGCACTACCCATGCAATCAGACACTACCTCTGCACTTATTCAATCACCCAGACACAACTCTTGCAGTTATTCACTCACCCAGGTACTATCCATGCACACATCCAATCACCCAGGCACTATACATGCTCTCATACAATCACTCAGGCCCTACCCATGCATTCATCCATTCACCCAGGCACTACCCATGCACACATCCAATCATCTAGACAACACCCTTTCACTCATTCATGCACTCAGGCACTACGCATGTACTCATCCATTCACTCAGGCACTATCCATGCACTCATACAATGACCCAGGCACTACTCTTGCACTCATCCATTCACTAACACACTACCCATGCAATCATCCATTTACTCAGGCACTACCCATGCACTCATGCATTCACTCAGGCACTTCCCATGCTCACATCCAGTCACCCAGGCACTACACTTCTACTCATCCATTCACCCAGACACTACCCCTGCATTCATCTATTCACCCAGGCACTACCCATGCATTCCTCCACTCACTCAGGCACTACCCATGCACTCATCCAATCACCCAAGCACTACCCTTGCACTCATCTATTCACTGAGGCACTACTCATGCACTCCTACATTCACTCAGCCACTACCCATGCACTCATCCATTCACTGAGGCACTACCTATGCACTCCTCCATTCACTCAGCCACTACCCATGCACTCATCCATTTACCCAGGCACTACCCATTCACTCATTCATTCACCGAGCCATTATCCATGCACTCATCCATTCACTGAGCCACTACCCATGCACTCATTCAATCACACAGGCACTATGCATTCATTCACCCAATCACGCAAACACTATGCATTCATTCACCCAATCGCCCAGGCACTATCCATGCCCTCACCCAAGCAGTGATATACCTATTCACTCATACATACTTGCACTATTGCACAAATTGCTTACCCATACATCCACTAATTCATTCAATCACATACACAAGATATAATTCTTCTTTTCTAACCCAGAATAGGTGGTTCCTCCATAAGAACCAATTTTTTTGTTTATCTAACTATTTTGAAGTTTTTTGGTGTTTTTTTGTTTTTCTTCAGAAATAAAACAAAAAACAAGCACAAAAAAGTGTGCTTTATCTTGTAAAAAACAAATCAACGCCAATGACTATTAATTGTCTCTAACATTGTGGCTACAACTTGTTCACCCACACTTAAAACTGGGTCGCACTTTGAACAAAACAATCCAGCCTTTGCAAAATCAGGTAAGGTTACAGGCATGGTCTGAAGTCTTTGTCCTTGTCTAGATGTACCAGGCTGTGCGTCTCCAGAACCTTGCGTACCTTCTTGCTCCTTCATCCTTATAAACTCTGCTCTTGCAAGCTGTGTACTGTGCATAGTCTTCGGGTGTTTGTACATCGAGGATGTTCCGCACAAGTATTTTTTCTCTGACCCACGTGACAGCACTTTCTTGCACAGCACACAGCTCCCGTGACGCCGAGCCGTGGTACAAGCGGCCGGAGGCCATAGCGCATCACTGGGCTGGAGCTTGCGAGTGCCTGCACGCACAGGCAGTGGTGTGCGGACCATCGACGGACCTGCGCTACACCCCAGGTGAGGCAGAGCGAGCCCCGAGGCAATACTGGGCCTGGAGAGTGAGGGGAGTGGGCCAGCCCTGTAGCAGTTTAGTGGCTCCCCCGCCTTCCTTTCAGGGGGAAAAAAACAGAGACCCCTGTGGCCAGCCGGTTGAAGCGCGAGGCCAAATGTAGGTGAGCTGGACATGGTTGGGGACAGGGAGGGGAAGTGGGAGCCTCCTCTCCCTCTGGGACCTTGATCCCCAGCCAGCACAGCTACTCGAGGCCAGGGATTGAGCAGGCCGGGAGGACTAACTGCAGAACCGGGGGAGGGGCAGTTCATGGCAGCAAGAGCCTGAGCAGGGGGCTGGAGCCCTGAGCATTGGGCGCATAGGAACAGCAGGGCCCACTCCCTGGAGCATTTGAGTGGTCCAGACTGAATAAAGGCATTGGGTCCCCCCCTCCGGACACGCAGCGGGAGGCGGTGGTGTGAAGGGATGCCCTGGAAGGCTCGAAGATTCTGGTGGCCGGCCCCCGGGACGAAAATTAACACATAGCCCTTTGGAAGACCCGGTATTAAAACTGCCGTCCCCTCACGATGATCCCCTCTTAACGGGGCGCCTTCTCTCCTTTTGTCAACGAGGATCCGTCAGAGATATCCACTCCCCCCTTCGGACCCTCTCCACAGCCAGGTTGCGCCAGCGTGGTGTTTGAGGCCGACCCCAGATGCCGTGGATTCCTTGTCCCCGACCTGTCTGGTTTATTTGTTTACTTTGTCTTTATGTGACTCATGATGTTTAGCTGTTCCTCACCGCCGGTTTGCCTGATTTGTCCCTTGTCCAGTTTCAGGCTCATCTCCCCTCCCCCTCCACCTTTATGTTCTCTTCTGACCTGTTCTTACGTTTCTTCTTTCCCTGGTAGCCTATTCAAGGATTTGTTTTTTGTGCCCTGGTAATTGATGTAGTTCCGTACTACTGTTTGCTTATTGTGACTTTGCAATGTTCCCCCTAAGGTCTATCTCCCTGGCCCCCACAACCCTCTATGCTCCATAGGACTGTTTCTACGTTTAGCTTCGCTTTGTCTTTGTTTCTGAACTGTTGTAATTGAAGTAACTCTGTCCTCATGTAACGCGCTCTGATACCTCCAAGTAGAGCCAGCCAGGACGATCCCAAAGCGCAAATCTCAGGTAGCAGTGGAAGGATGCACAGGGTTAGAAATGTTACCTGAACTCCCAAGCGCTAAGTGAGTTGCAAAATTGCAGACAAATGAAAGCCTCTAATAATGTATCATTACAAACACATTTCCATGCATGTATGAGACCGTGCAACATGGCCGATGCCCGGTGGAACTGCCTAGACAGCTATAGAGGAGATCGGCTCTGGTTTACCCCCTCGGCCGTCACCTACCCAGCCGGACATTGGACACAGTATCTGCGATCTCCTGCCCTCCTTATTCCTGTGACTGCCTCCAATCCCAGTGGCTTTCCCCTTGCTGGTCTGCCTGACCCAAGCTGCATTCCTTATCCCTTTTTCTTTCCCCCTTACCTTCTATGCCCCTAGGATATGTGTCTCTGTTATCTAATACCCTATTTACTCATGTGACCGTGTAACATTGTTTTTCTATGTGTTGGTGCTATTCTATGCTCTAGTAACATCTGTGTAACATGCCCTTGTAACTGATGTAATTTGTAACTTGTTTCTCACTTATCCTCATAACCATCTGTTCATACCGCGGTGCCCGAGCAACCTTGGCCGATGCCCGGTGGAGCTGTCCTATGCAGCTATAGAGGAGTTGGCTCTGGTTCACCCTCGGCCGTCACCTACCCAGCCAGGCATCGGACATTGTTTTCCTCGTCTCCCCGTTGTTTTTCTTTTCCCTCCCCTGCCTCCTGCCTCCTCCCTCCGTGACTCTCTGTCTACCTCCCCTTTTCCAGCCTGACTTTTCTGTGTCCCCTGAAGTATTTTCCCCCTTGCCGGTTTCTTTCTTATGCTATGCTATGCTTTTGTTACTCATGTAACTACGTTATACTGTTTCCCTTTCTGTTTTGCGACGCTCCAGCAACTGATGTAACTATGTAACAATGTTCTGAAACCAATGTCCTACCTCATGTAAAGCGCTCTGATACCTCCGGGTCTAGCCAGCGCTATATAAAACTTTTGAAATATATAAATAAATAAAAAATAAAGCACACAAGTGACTTTTTGGGCATTAACTTTCTTTTGCCCCTCAGGAATTGTAAAAATTGCCATACCACACTTTCTTTTTTTTCAGTGGCTCTTCTTCCTCCTCAAGCAGATTCTGCTCCTCCTGATCCTCAATCTCTGTCGAAGTTGCCATCTTCTTTTTTGAAAAACAAAAAAACACCAAAATTCCTCCAAATAGCATCGCTCCAATAAATGTGACTGTTGCCAGTCACACCCTGATGTAGAAGAAAAAGGGTGGGATCTATGTGGGTTTATGATGTCAAGATGTTTCACCAATCATATCCCTTTTTTTGTGTCACATGGTGTGTGCGACTCCTACGCTGTGGTATCACATATCCAACACTATTCAGCAACATATTTTTACTTTACATTTAAACTAAATTTGATTACATATCATAATATTTCATTTACCTATAACTATACCTCTCCATTCAAAGTAAACCAAATACATCTTTATGTACATATATTAATAGGTTAAAAAATTCTTTAGAGTCGCGTCCCCTACGCGAACCCAGAAATACGTGCAGCCAATATGCGCGGACGTATCGCGACTCCTTAAAAATATTATAAAATAACCTTTTTAATAATTTCTACTTATTAATAGATACGTTTCTTTACTGTCTTAGTGAAACTCTAACCTTAAACTTAACCATACAAGTCTACGTATGTATGTTTTAATATCACAAAAAAATAAGTCGGAGTTGAGTTTGACCACGGCTCAGCAGTTACATTCTACAAACAAACTCGGAGGTGGTACATATTTTAAACAAAACTGTTAAAGTAATATTCAAATTTAAATTATGCACAACCATAAATATTACTTTAAGAAATCACACTGGGGACGCGATTCCTGCGCGGACCCGGAAATATGTCCCAGTAGTGTGCGCGACAGCTTAGCCACCCCATAAAATACCTAAACTATGTTTGTAAATTACCTTTTCCATAACTACATATTAATTTCATACTCTAGTTGTTAACTACTACCCTTAAAATATACTTAAAGAACTAATTTTACTGTATTTTACACTTGTAAACATATAAATGGGTCTGCGCACGTAACGCAGATGACCGCGTCTGGTACGCAACTCCATTTTTATATAAAAAAAATTACAAAAAAATAACATTACCAACACTGTTTCAAGCAGTGGGGCCCCCCTGCAGCCCCAGGGGCCACCACTTCCTTAAGGCAATATTAAATTTTAATGTGTGGGAGGGCTCCAGCCCCCCCACGCAGCCTCAGGGACTGCCACCTACCCGGGGCTAAGAAATTCAAAAAAGGAGGGGCCATACAGCTCCCCTGCTGTCCTGGGAACCACAACCTCCCCATGGCACACACTTTTTATTTTTAAGCGGGGGTGGCCCTATGGCACAAATCAAATCACTAAGGGGGTCTGTTGCGGACACCTAGCCCTAGGGGACCACCACCTCCCCGGGGCTATATACAAGATGGGAGGGGGTCCCGTGGCACCCCTCCAGGACCTCTAGATGGCCCTAGGGACTGCCAACCCCCAGGGCCAGCTTCAGCAATATCCTGGGGTGCCCACCCCCGGGACATTGCAGTTTGTTATGACTTGGAGGGAGCACTGCTCCCGCCAAGCCATAGCCAACTATAGCCCGCTTCATGGAAGTGAGAGTATGTAAAATGCTCTCGCTTCCATGAAGGGGAGCAGAATTGCTTTTGGACAAAGGGAGTTGCATGTTTGCAGCTCCCTCTGTTCAAAAACAATGCCGGCTCCCACAGGAGGCGGGGAGCCGGCAGGTACTGCGGGGGCCTTGAGGCTCCCCCCACGGTCCCCAAAGAGACATCCTGCCCCTGTGGATGGGGTCCCTGGGGCAATATCAGCACAGGGAGGGGCCCACTCAGGCCCCCTCCCCATTTTTTTAAACATGATGAAGGTCTGGCCCTGGGGGATGGGGTCCCCAGGGCTGAAATGGGCCTTGAGAGGGGGGCCTGGCCCCAGGGGGTGGGTTCCCTGGGGCCCATATCGGCCTCGGAAGGAGGGGCTGCATGGCACCCCTCCCAATCATTTTTTTTAAATGGGCATGCTCCGGGAGATGGGGTCCCAGGGGAAATATAGGCCTGGGGAGGGAGGCTGCGCAGGACCCCCTCCCCTTTAAAAAAAAAAATAATGATGGCCTGGCTCCCCGGTGATGTCACTGACCATGTCATGAGTGATGTAATAAGTGAGTTCATAACAGTGCATTGCGGGGGCCTGAGTTATAGTTAGCTCAGCCAACTATAATAGCTGAATTTCTCTGGTTTTGTATGAGTACAATATCAGCCTAACTATAATGTTCTTGTAACCTTTGGCTTTTTCAGTGAATATATATGTATATATATATATATTATCTACTGGCGGTCGCCAGTAGATAGTTATAGTTAGGACCTATTTTCCATAGGAAATTCACAACATTCTATTTCCAATAACTTTGGCGCCGGTTGACGAATCTTTGCGAAATTTTCAAAACTCGTGGGGCGCTCCGGTCCGCTCGTATCCTGAAAGATTTGGGGTGATTCGGCAAGCAGGGGCCGAGAAAAAAGGAGGGTCCCAAAACGTGTTTTCTCCATGCTGAACTGCTGAACGGAATTACACCAAATTTGGCAAAAGGTAGCGCTTGGTTCAGAAAGCGACCTTTTTTAAATGGTGTAAATCCGTTCAGTAGTTGCGGAGAAATTAAAAAATAAGAGTCAAAAAATCAATTTCCCATAGGAAACTTTATGCAAGGCTACAGCTCGAACTGCTGAACGAAATTACACCAAATTTGGCAAAGAGGTAGTTCTTGGTTCAGAAAGAACTCTTTTTGTTAAATGGTGTAAATCCGTTCAGTAGTTGCTGAGAAAATCAAAAGTAAAAACACATATATCTATGGCCGCGGAGGGTCCGCGTACTCTCCCGATCACGAGCTGTATGCTAATTGGCTGTCAACACTCCAAACCAGGAAGTGTTGGCAGCCATCTTGTTCCTCGGTAGAACCGAGGCACAAGAAATCAGAAAAACAATCGCGAAAAACGCAAAAAGGGGCAGGGTAGAAACACCCTGACCCCCTAGGCCTGCTCAGGGGGTCCTACAAGGACCCCCATGGCCAAAAAAAGCATTTTTTTTTTTTTAAATCGGCGGGATGCGCGGATCCCACCGTGAAAAAAAAACAAAGCGCAACCTTCCGCAGCCTCGTTGTTATCTTGGCCCCCAGGTTGGCCAAGTCCCGGGGGCATGCGGGGGTTCATAAAATATTGATGTAATATGTGACGTCATCAGCAGTGCATTGCGGGGGCGCGAGTTATAGTTAGCTGAACTAACTATAACGGGGGAATTTCATGGGTTTTGTACAAGTGCAATGTCCAACTAACTATAACTTTCCCTAAAACCTATGGTTTTTTCAGTGAATTTCTAAGGTTTATTAAATGCTAATTTCTAACTATAACGTGCCTGAAACCTATGGTTTTTCAGTGAATTTCAAAGGTTTTTAAATGCTAATTTCTAATTATAATGTTCATTAAACCTATCTTTTTTTTCTGTGTTTTTAAATTATCATCCCATTCTCAACCTGGTCAAAACTGCAAATCTCACCACTTTTGCATCGATGCCTTCCGCCAAAAAAATCGCCACAAATGAGAGCCACAACTAACGCTAATGATATGCAAAGTAGGCGTTCCCGTGGAAAAAAAAACTAAAACACCACTTCCCCATATTTTCAACGACCAGCCACATCTGCAATGCAATCCAAAAACCAGGCGATAAGCTGAGTTAGCAGTAAGAAATTAACATCAGCCTTTAACTGGTATAAGGAGGTGGACTATCTACAGCGTGAATTGTACCCAACTCACAGCCACATCTAAAGACCAACACATGATACAGCTACTGATCATGCAACTCCGACACCCAACAAGGCCACAACACCCACCGCCACCACCACCAGGACCTCACCACCAGGACCTCCCCCGGACCACCCCCTACTACCACCGAGGCAGCGCAAAACAGGACAACGGACCTTCCCGAAATGCCATGGCCCCTCAGCCGCACAATAGCTGAATGTTGGGACATGTGGGAACCAAGTATGTGTGAAGGAGGCAAGTCACCCATCAATAATAATGCACACAATACCAAGTGTAGCGGTGACATGCTGGACAGACCTCACTATGCAGAGCACAAACCTCTCCGTGTGTACATATACTACTGATACTTGTAGTGTTGTGCACAGTGGACGCAACCATGTTACCTCAGGCAATGGGGACGATCTCGGTCATGTAGCTGTGTTGTCCCCCCCTGGAAGCGTAAGTGGAGTGGGCTGGTCTAACGTGCGGCACTCCAGCTTAGGAGTATGAATAAATAGGCTGGGGCTCTGGGCGTGGATCACTTGTGGGAAGGCCAAAGCGTCTGCCAGAGCGGCGGCCCTCACCCTTCCACGTAGCTGCTGCCATTACCGCGGGCCTCCTCGAAACAGACCCCCTGAAAACCCAGCGGCACAGAACCGCAGACTTATGTCTGTACAGACTACTGCCTTCGATCTAGACTGCGGACAGCAGGGCTCACAATTCAGATGCAGTGGCGATTGCAGATTACGCAGTCCAGTAGGCAAGACACATTGCTGCCACTGCGCCCCGCCCAGACCACGCATGATCGCAGGCTGCGTACACGCTGAGCGCCAAAGGTACCACTAACTCACTGCACCATAAGTCATCGCCACGTGGCCTTATTAAGGCAGATTTCATTAGACAAAAGACATTGCTCCCAGTGTGGCCCGCCGGGACCACGTATCATCGCAGGGTGCACACACGCTGAGTGCTGCAGGTGCCACTAACTGTGCAGCTCAACTCAACGCCACGTGGCTGTGCGCCCATCCTGACCGCTGCCTCCGGCCTACACTGGGGTTAGCACGGTTCACAATTCAAGATTAGTAGCAATGCAAATTGTGTAAGAGACTATAATGGGTTAACAAGATCAAATGCTCCCAATCTGTGCAGCTCAAGTCAACGTCACGTGGCTGTGGGCCTTTGCTAACCGCTGCCTCCGGCCTACACTGTGGAAGACCGGCGACACGTGGTGCCACTAACCCTGTTCAACACAAGCCGATCCCACATGTGGAACTGTGTCCTGAGTCCTGAATGGCAGTGACCCCAACTCCGTGAGAGAACCACAGCACCAGACTCCCTTCGATTAATGAGGCATATTTGCATATGGAAGGCCGGTGACACATAGTGCCACTAACCCTGTTCAACACAAGCCGATCCCACATGTGTAACTGTGTCCTGAGTCCTGAATGGCAGTGACCCCAAGTCCGTGGCAGCGACCACAGCATCAGACTCCCTTCGATCAGTGAGGCATATTTCCATATGGAAGGCCGGCGACACGTGGTGCCACTAACCCTGTTCAACACAAGCCGATCCCACATGTGGAACTGTGTCCTGAGTCCTGAATGGCAGTGACCCCAACTCCGTGAGAGAACCACAGCAGCAGACTCCCTTCGATTAGTGAGGCGTATTTGCATATGGAAGGCCGGCGACACATGGTGCCACTAACCATGTTCAACACAAGCTGATCCCTCATGTGTAACTGTGTCCTGAGTCCTGAATGGCAGTGACCCAAGTCCATGGCGGCGACCACAGCACCAGACTCCCTTCGATCAGTGAGGCATATTTCCATATGGAAGGCCGGCAACACATGGTGCCACTAACCCTGTTCAACACAAGCCGATCCCACATGTGTAACTGTGTCCTGAGTTCTGAATGGCAGTGACCCCAACTCTGTGAGAGAACCACAGCAGCAGACTGCCTTCGATTAGTGAGGCGTATTTGCATATGGAAGGGCGGCGACACATGGTGCCACTAGCCCTGTTCAACACAAGCCGATCCCACATGTGTAACTGTGTCCTGAGTCCTGAATGGCAGTGACCCCAAGTCCATGGCAGCGACTACAGCACCAGACTCCCTTCGATCAGTGAGGCATATTTCCACATGGAAGGCCGGCGACACGAGGTGCCACTAACCATGTTCAACACAAGCCAATCCCACATGTGTAACTGTGTCCTGAGTCCTGAATGGCAGTGACCCCAAGTCTGTGGCAGCGACCACAGCACCAGACTCCCTTCGATTAGTGATGGGTATTTGCATGTGGAAGGCCGGCGACACGTGGTGCCACTGAACCTGAATTACGCAGGCCGGTGGGGCCACCAACCTATGCAAGTGGCTGTGGGCCCTTGCTCACCGCTACCTCTGGCCTACACTACGGTCAGCAGGCCTCACAATTCACATAGAGTCCCGATTGCACATGACGCAGACCAGTAGGCAAGACACATTGCTCCCAGTGCGGCCTGTCCACACCAAGCATCATCACAGGCTCATACAGTCTCAATGCTTCTGGTGCCACTAACTGTGCACCTCAACTCAATGCCACGTGGCTATGGACCCTTGCTGACCGCTACCTCTGGCCTACACTGCGGTCATCAGGGCTCACAATTAAAATTATTTCTTGATTCGTTAACTACAGAGTCTACTAGGCAAGTAACTATCACAGTCCTAAACCCTACATAATATCCTTTTAGTATCCTTGCTTCAAGAACTTTTTTTATATCAGTTATAGTTTAGTACAATGACCAAATTCATCTTCAAGTGCAAACGAACACTCAATAGCAGTCTACACTGCGGGCAGCAGAGCTCGCAATTCGATTTTTAAATGCTAATTTCTAACAAGAAGATTGTACTCAGAAAATACAACACTTCGTCAGTGTATTCTATACTTATTTCATCTTTTCATGGTACGCCTACACTGCGGTCAGTAGAGCTCACAATTAAAATTAAGTATTGATTCATTAATTACAGAGTCCACTAGGCAAGTAACTATCACAGGCCTAAAATCTACATAATATCCTTTTAGTATCCTTTCTTCAAGAATTTTTTTATATCAGTTATAGCTTTAGTACAATTACCAAATTTATTTTCAAGTGCAAACGAACACAATCTACACTGCGGGCAGCAGAGCTCACAATTCCAACTTTGGACACGTGGTGCCACTAACCCTGTTCAACACAAGCTGCAACACGTGGTACCACTAACCCTGTTCAACACAAGCTTGCGACATATGGTACCACTAACCCTGTTCAACGCAAGCCGCGACACGTGGTGCCACTAACCCTGTTCAACACAAGCCAGCGACACGTGGTGCCACTAACCCTGTTCAACACAAGCCAATACCACATGTGGAACTATGTCCTGAGTCCGGAATGGCAGTGACCCCAAGTCCGTGGCAGCGACCACAGCACCAGACTCCCTTTGGCTAGTGAAGCACATTTTCATATGCAAGGCCGGTGACACGTGGTGCCACTAACCCTGTACAACACAAGGCGCGACACGTGGTGCCACTAACCCTGTTCAATACAAGCCGATCCCACATGTGGAACTGTGTCCTGAGTCCTGAATGGCAGTGACCCCAACTTCGTGGCAGCGACCACAACACCAGACTCCCTTCAGTTTTATTTGTTGTTGTTTTCTTTTAATAAAATGTTTTATATGTAAACCTATACATGAATAAGATTCTTGTTTGTCCAACCGCACATGGACACTTCCGGGCCCAAGAAGGCTGTTGGGGGTATGTTGGTAATGTGGGAAGAGGGTGCGTTACCTGCTGATGTGGGGAGAGGCAGCGTGAAAGGGGTATCTCTCACAGAAAGAACTCCGATATGTTTTCAGAAATGCCTCGGACAGATGCCAGCTGACGGACTGAATCACAAAATGGTTTTTCAATGCTTATGTAGTGTGAGTTATGAACAGTTCGCACCCAGGCTCGCAGAGGGACAACTGTGGCCCGTCCACTCGACTCACACATGCAGTACTACGACCCGTCCACTCCCAAAGGAACAGCAGCGTAGTACCTCGCAGAGGTACAGGCACAGTAGCGTACTAGCTCGCAAACGTAGAGAGCTGCGAGCCGACGGACTGGCTTCTAACGGCATAGCTGCGAAGTGGTGATGTTGGGCAGACGGAGCGTGAAAGAGTTATCTCACAGAAACAGAGCTCCCGTATATTAAATTGCCCCTGAGACCTTTCTTTTATATTTTCCCTCGATGCGAGAAAGCGCGCTTTCTGGACTAAGACCTTTCTCCCTGCCAAATTTGGCGTAATTCCGTTCAGCAGTTTGACCTGTAGCCTTGCCTAAAGTTTCCTATGGAAAATTCATTGAGAAAACACGTTTTCACACCCCCCACATAGCTACCTGTCGCAGGCGGACTCGCTGTTGGTGTGCAGGTCAGTGGTCTAGTTGTCAACATGTCACGGCCACTCCCTGAGGGCAGGTTTGCACACACACCACACCCATCCGGCACATGCGTCACAGGCCATGTGACCACCCAAATATAATGGATCCACAACGTCAAATCCTTTATTGCCGGTGGTGACTGGATGGCGGATGCTCCACGGGTCTCAGTAAGGGTGGGCGGAATTTGCGTAATTGCGTTCCGCGAAATTCCGCGAAACGGCAAAAAATCTCCGCGAGCACGCGGAATTTCACGTGCTCGCGGGAGATTTTGCTGCGCCCTTTATATCTGTAAGTGCTTCCTGTTGAGGTTTAATTTTGTGACAGGAGCATCGTGCCAGCCCAGAATGAATTCTGCCCTGCATATTTATCCAAGAAGATGAGTCCGTTTTGTGCAATACCTCTACTCAGCTGGAGTACTTTCTACTGGCTAATCAGTAAGTGCTACCTCGTTGGGTAAATGTATAGTGCCTTTCCTACACTACACTACAGCTGCGTAAAGGACCTGAAGAATTTTCCCCAGTGACCTGTGTGTCTGTAACTTTGCCACCGCGCCCGAAAGCACCGGGGTCCTTTGATTAAGCTGTCCATCATAGTGGGGAAAGGGCGGGAAGACGGTGCATACCACTAGTGTATGTGGGAGCGAGGCCAAACGGGCGGGGCTTCTAGGCCCGTTCACATGCCTCTTGTTTATAAAGGGTCAGAGCAGGATCTCAGCGGCAGACGAGGAGAAGGAACCTCCTGGTAACAGGAACTACACGAGATTGCGCTCGAGAAAATCAAGGATGCAAAGACCTCCATCAAGGATTACAGCTAACTTTTCAGGGTGGCAATGGAGAGAAGGCACATCTGCTTAATCACGCTCACGAATTCTACACGAGAATTGCGCTCGAGAAAATCAAGGATGCAAAGACCTCCATCAAGGATTACAGCTAACTTTTCACGTTGGAAATGGAGAGAAGGAACATCTGCTTAACCACGCTCACGAATTCTGCACACCTACCCTGCATATTTATCCAAGAAGATGCCACCGTTTTGTGCAATACCTCTACTCAGCTGGAGTACTTTATACTGGCTAATCAGTAAGTGCTACCTCGTTGGGTAAATGTATAGTGCCTTTCCTACACTACACTACAGCTGCGTAAAGGACCTGAAGAATTTTCCCCAGTGACCTGTGTGTCTGTAACTTTGCCACCGCGCCGAAAGCACCGGGTCCTTTGATTAAGCTGTCCATCATAGTGGGGAAAGGGCGGGAAGACGGTGCATACCACTAGTGTATGTGGGGCGAGGCCAAACGGGCGGGGCTTCTAGGCCCGTTCACATGCCTCTTGTTTATAAAGGGTCAGAGCAGGATCTCAGCGGCAGACGAGGAGAAGTAACCCCCTGGTCACAGGAACTACACGAGGATTGCGCTCGAGGAAATCAAGGGTGCAGAGACCTCCATCAAGGATTACAGCTAACTTTACAGGGTGGAAATGGAGAGAAGGCACATCTGCTTAACCACGCTCACGAATTCTACACGAGGATTGCGCTCGAGAAAATCAAGGATGCAAAGACCTCCATCAAGGATTACAGCTAGCTTTTCAGGGTGGCAATGGAGAGAAGGCACATCTGCTTAACCACGCTCACGAATTCTACACGAGGATTGCGCTCGAGAAAATCAAGGATGCAAAGACCTCCATCAGGATTACAGCTAACTTTTCACGTTGGAAATGGAGAGAAGGCACATCTGCTTAACCACGCTCACTGAATTCTGCACACCTACCCTGCATATTTATCCACGAAGATGCCACCGTTTTGTGCAATACCTCTACTCAGCTGGAGTACTTTCTACTGGCTAATCAGTAAGTGCTACCTCGTTGGGTAAATGTATTGTGCCTTTCCTACACTACAGCTGCGTAAAGGACCTGAAGAATTTTTCCCAGTGACCTGTGTGTCTGTAACTTTGCCACCGCGCCGAAAGCACCGGGGTCCTTTGATTAAGCTGTCCATCATAGTGGGGAAAGGGCGGGAAGACGGTGCATACCACTAGTGTATGTGGGGCGAGGCCAAACGGGCGGGGCTTCTGAGGCCCGTTCACATGCCTCTTGTTTATAAAGGGTCAGAGCAGGATCTCAGCGGCAGACGAGGAGAAGGAACCTCCTGGTCACAGGAACTACACGAGGATTGCGCTCGAGAAAATCAAGGGTGCAGAGACCTCCATCAAGGATTACAGCTAACTTTACAGGGTGGAAATGGAGAGAAGGCACATCTGCTTAACCACGCTCACGAATTCTACACGAGGATTGCGCTCGAGAAAATCAAGGATGCAAAGACCTCCATCAAGGATTACAGCTAGCTTTTCAGGGTGGCAATGGAGAGAAGGCACATCCGCTTAGCCACAACCTCGCTCACAGAATTTGAGCTTCAACTCGGGCACCTGCTTTATTTATACCCGAATTCCGTTCCGCTCGCGGAATGCGGAAGTTTCGACATTTCCGCGTTCCGCGCGGAACTCGGAAATGCCGAAATTTCGCAAGTTCCGCGAGCGGAACGGAATTTGCCGCCCAGGGTTAGTCTCAATCATAAAGACTCCATGAAAAGTTGCGCGGAGGGTTAGTCGCAACCTGAGCTCTATGGCCATCAGGGGCCTACTACCACGTGGTGCGGACTTGAGTTGCACAGGGTTACTGCCACCCAAAGCTAATGTGGCCGTCAGGGGCCTAGCACCACGTGGCGCGGACTTGAGTTGCACAGGGTTACTGCCACCCGAAGCTAATGTGGCCGTCAGGGGCCTACCACCACGTGGAGCGAACTTGAGTTGCACAGGGTTAGTGCCACCCGAAGCTGATGTGGCCGTCAGGGGCCTACCACCACTTGGCGCTGACTTGCGTTGCACAGGGTTAGCGGCACCAAAAGCTGATGAGGTCTCCGCCATTGATGACTCAGGACTCCGCGACATGTGTGAGATCTGCCGGGCCCCGGAGAAGCTGATGTGGTCTCTGCCATTCATGACTCAGGACTCAGCGACATCTGTAAGATCTGCCGGGCCGCGGAGCTTTGACGGGCATGTGTAGTGCCCACTGGCAGACACTCCAGTGGTGGCAGGTAATTATTTGGTCATGGATGCGCAGGGGCGGCAGTATCTCTCTCTCTCTCTCTCTCTCTCGCTCACTTCCCTCTCTTCGCTCTCTCTCTCACTCTCTTCCTTCCTTTTCTTCTCTTTCTCTATCTCCCTTCTACCTTTTTCACCCCTTTCTTTCCTTCCCTCTCTTTTTCTCTCTGGCTTTTTTTTCCTTCTCTGTGTCTCACTCCTTTGATATGAGCATTACACGCGTCCTTATTTTGTGCTTTATTTTCCAGGTTGTGTCGTCGACATTCATGGCCCCGACAGGAGTCTTCCGCCTTGTTGTTTTGTGTTCAGGTTTGTTAAATTTAGTTTATCCTTTATATATACACGTTTACTTAAAAATAAAGTTTGTTTAAAAAAAAAATTCAATAAAGTTTTTGGTTGTTACTTAAGTGCTGTGTGACTCTTTCTCGGTTCTTATTACTGTTATTTTGTGGTGTCCACCATGGTGTTAAATTTTGGGGCAGTTATCACGGGAATACTGGTGATGTCTGCAGGTTGCACCAGCTTCTAAATAATGTGTTATATTAATCTCAACTTTAGTTGCATTAAAGTGCTGATAATGAAATGCAGAGTAGGCGTTCCCGTGCAAAAAGACACGAGGTGCACCTTTGCGATTTATTCTAAATACTAAAATCCTGTATTGAATTGCACTGTGGTAGTGGGTGCACTTACAGTGTACACACAAAATCAATGAAGAAATGTCATTGTATTTATATTGATTGGGAATAGTGGGTCAGGTGCTGGATCTTGACGGGATACACTGCCCAGTTCGTTTATTTTTCTGTACACGAAAAAACCACATCACAACTTTGACAACTGCGATGCGAAACAAATTCCGGCGATAAGCCGCGTTAGCACCAGAGATTTTACACCTGCTTTTTGCTGCTGTTAAGCAGGACGACTACCTGCAGCATGAAAGGGAACACAGCCAAGAGCCACACCGAAACACCCACAGGTGCCATACAGTCAATGAGCATGATACACGGATACCCATGAGGTCCACAACACTCATCGCAACAACCCCAGCACCGCCAATGCCCCCCGAACCCGCATCTGAGCAAGTGTGTCCGTGTGGTCATTGTGTTAGCATGATAGGCACGGGCCCTGCAACATCACAGTGTCAGTGGACGTTACCATGTCACCTCAGTGTTGGCAGTGAGCCTGGACATGTAGCTATGCACGCATCCTCCTGCATGCACAAGCGGCGTGTGCTGGTCCGGCGTACACAGGTCAGCGCAGGGGTCTGCCTATCCGGCAAGGGGAACGGGGTGTCTCGGACATGTCCGTGTTCAGGAAGTGCGGTAAGTGTGTCTCTGTGTTCTGGTGTGGCCACCACAAGGGCCGCAGCAGTCGATGTTGTACAGTGGCATGCACCACCTCCAAACTGCAGTCTCACGGTGTGGTTGGAATGCCGCAGGACATGCGCGAATAGGCATTACAATGGTGTGCCGTAGGAGGCACGGGATACAACAGTGCACCGTACAAAAGTGTGGGGGCTCGTGGGAGGGAGGAACAGCTGTTTGGCAACGTAACACACAGTGAACCCGCCCATGTGCCACGTGCTGGGCATCTCATCCATGATGACCAGGGTCGCAGACATCCCACAACACCCATGACCGGCCTTTGTACACATCCTGTATGAATGCAGCTGGAGAACTTACTGTAGGGATGTTGTCTGAGCTATCTTGCAGTAGCACATCTGCTGCTCCGAGAAGGAACTTGCAAGTGTCCAGCTCCCCCTGACAGATATGATAATATTTGCATCCGTCTCCCACACTACGCACTGCCCGATTTGAGAACAACGAGTACACATCCCACACTCAAAAGTCCTTCATCGTAGTTAGCGTGCGTGAAATGGCCTTCACACGTACTCCCACCACACCCCTGCCCTGCACCTATTGCACACAGACCCGGCTCATTGCACCAAGCTGTGCCATTTCATCCACAAGACTGGCACACGGCAAGCCAGTGCAGCTACAAGCAGAGCCACTGACGCAATGGCAGAGCATCCCGAACACATGGTCCACTCCATGCACGTCCACCTATACCTTGCACGTCTGCTGCATGTCCTGGGTGCACTGCGTTTGGCAGTACTGCAGATCACATACCGTCTGTGCTTCCGCATTGCGGACGTCACCTGCATTCAACCTGTATTGCAATGTCGCACGTGCCTATCCGAGTGGTGCATGGACGTGTGCCTCACCAACGAGTGGGTAACTAACATGGATTACGACAGGTGTGTGCGCCCCCTGTTGGCCCACGACCAGGAATGTCATTGTGATGCCCGTTTATGGCATGCATGGATGTTTGGCATGCATGTTGGGAACTGGGCCTGGGAGATTGCACGTGTCGTAGTATGCAGTGAGCAAATTGACCCACTTCCCAATTCTGCTTTGGTGCACATTGGATACAGTGGTTGGAGTCAGCACATCTGTCCCGGTCAGCTGATGGATTAAGTCGACGGTATGTCAAATATTGTGGCCAACCATCACTCATTAGAGATAGTGGCTTACGCAGCTTCACTCGCGTTCATGGACGAGTGACAAGGTACCTGCAACCACGACTCGATGTGCCACATTGCACGTGCCCCTCCGCATCATTGCACGTTGCACATCTGGTCACATGTCCCAAAACAACAGTGGACATGGCTGCATTGGCGTCGAATCATGTCCGAAGCGTGGACAACCAACGCTGCTTGACACTGACGTGTGTTGGTGATGGACTACCCCGAGGTGAACAGGGACGTTTTCCTACGTTCCTTATTCAGGCATGCTGCTGCATTTCTCTGCATATCGTGGCACTACTCTTGGCCCTACTGACACACACTTTTTTTTATAAAGTTTCCACATTTTCACTTGTCTCCAAATGTGTAGTGTCTTCATTTGTATGCCAATGTGTGTGTCATGCACTCTCTGGCTGCCTGCCATACGTGAATTGCTACCCCATCCGGACTGTGGGTTTGTACTTATGCGTTCTCATGTGCCTGTTTCGTACTGACGCTTTTGGATGCTTATCCACCTCAGGCGAGTGCATTTGTGTCCTGTGTTAGATTGTGCGAATCTTTGTGTTTGGACAACATTGTGTTGGATGTTGGTGTACTCTGCTTCCTATGTGTGTGTGCTGCATTGTGTGTGAGATGTACCTTCATGTGAGCTTTTGTTCACCCTTCTCCCTTTCCGGCAGTGTGGTTTTCACTTCTATGCTTGTTCAGTGGTGTGATGTTGGCGGGTTGTGTGACTTGTGCTCCTTGTTGGTGTGTTCATTTTGGCCATGGTTTGTCTATAGTTGTGCTGTACTTAATTGTGCATGTGTACCATTGTGGCCATCTTCCCCCGTCCCCCCACTCCCTGCTTCCTCCTCTTCCTGGTGCTGTTGTGTCTGTAATTTTGTTGCTCCACACATAAATACATGTAATGAACAAATTAGAATAGTTCCTTGATTCTTTTAGGTTTCAAAACTTCTCTCTATTGTTTTTTTTTAAACTTTCCATATAAACAGTTTTTTTAATATTCATGGACACATAGAAGTCAGAAGTGCAACTTATTCTATCAACACACTTTCTAGAACATTCTACAACACGTGCAGGTTAAAAGTTCATAATTTTTTTTAAACCTAACGATATTTTTTTGCAACATTTTCTCGAACATTTAACGGCACATGCAGGTTAAAAGTTCACGATTGTTTTAAGTTCGAACAGTGCCTTCCAAATGCAAGTAGCAGGTGTGGTTGAGTTGAGCACATTTTATCCTATGATATGTACTCCACGTTTAAACTGCTTTTTCTTAACCAATCACAAAGATGCTTTTCCACCAAACGAATGTGCACCCTACTTTTAAAAACAATGCTTTTCATCTCCCAATCAGGTATCGGTTTGTATGGCAAAAAAAGTAGTTCCCCATCTTTAAACATATCTCTTATTCTACGAACGGACTGCATGAGCTACAGACATCTATCCATTCCTCCCAGCCATACCTTCAAATTGCTAGTGTGGATCGTAGGACATAGCTATGTTTTCTGGTGCAAGAGGTATGCAAGAACAGAGACGTATTGACTTAGACCTAGGTTTACAAAATGTGGACATTAAATGGTTTGGACAAAGAGGATTGAAGTGGCACCAATTGTTGCCTTTGGTTAAAACCTGTTTGCATCTCCAACACCCTGACCTCATGATTGTGCACTGTGGTGGAAACGACCTAGGCACATTGACTGGGGTAGGTTTGGAAATGCTAATGGAGGACACCTTTCGACAATTGATATTGCTTTTGCCTCAAACTGTCTTTGTATATTCCAATATATGCCAAAGACAGAAGTGGAAATGTTCAAACCAATTTTGTCCTCAGATTGAAAAATCTAGGAAGAATGTCAACAAAGCTGTGTCTGCATACCTCAGAGACCATAGAATGGGGTCGATCTACAACAATAACATACGTTTTCATATGGCTGATATCTACAGAAGTGATGGAGTACACTTCACAGATCAGGGAAATCGAGTTTTTCTGAATAACCTGAAGCTGTGCATCCGCACTTATATAAAGCTCCAACTAATAAACACAAGGGCTCTTTTTAGAGCCGCCTTATATTCCCAATATCGGTTCGCAGAGTGACAGCTGCGATCCGGCTTGCACAGGGAGACCTGCGGGCCGTCGAGCACCCTCACAGAGGGACACCTGCGGCCCGTGGGCTCAGCTCGCACAGGGAGAGATACGGGCCGTCGGCTCGCACAGTGTGAGCTACGGGCCGTCGGGTCGCAAACGCACACCAGCGTGCTGGGTCGCAGAGGGAGAGCTCCGGTCTAACTCGCAAAGGGACACCAACGGGCCAACGGCCCTGCTAGCAGACACACACCTATCACCTAGCGGACTCACTCGGTCATGTACAGCTAGGGACACGGCGGCTCGCAGACGCACAGCTGCAAGCTGACGGACTGTTACTGTTTTATGCTTTAGGGTAGTACAGTGGTGTTTGGGTAATGTAGGGGGTTGTGCTGGGGGTAGTATTTTAGGGTTTAGGGTAGTGCAGTGGTGTTTGGGTAGGGGGTCGTGCTGGGGGTAGATTTAGGGTTTAGGGTAGTGCACTGGTGTTTGGGTAGTGTAGGGGATCGTGCTGGGGAAGTGTTTTCGAGTTTACGACAGTGCAGTGGTGTTTGGGTAGTCTTTGAGTAGTGTAGGGGGTCGTGCCAACAGACTGACTCACAGAGCTCCGAGCCGACGGACGGGCTTCTAAAGACATAGCCGCGACCTGGTGATATGAGGAGAGGCAGCCTGAAAGGCATATCTCACACAGACACAGATGCCAGTGTTGCCTCGCAGAGGTAAAACTACGAACCCGATGGCTTCTACATGGAGAGATGTGAGCTGACGGAGTAAATCACAAAATGGCTGCCAACACTTCCTGGTTTCAACCATTCACTGCCAATAAGCCGCAAGCTGCTGCTTGTAACCCCTCAGCCAATCACATGTCAGAATTCTCAAATATCGATATCTGTCAAATTTGATTTTTCTCAAAAAACACTGAACGGATTTACACCATTTAAACAAAAGCGTGCTTTCTGGACCATCACCTTTCTCCTTGCCAAATTTGGCGTAATTCCGTTCAGCAGTTTCACCTGCAGTCTTCTGTAAAGTTTTGTATGGAAATTGCATGGAGAAAACACGTTTTAGGACCCTCTTTTTTCTCTGCCCCTCCTACACCATTTACCCCCAAACTTTCAATATAAGAGCTAAACCAAAAAAGAGAAACTTTTTGGATAATTTCATAAAGATTCGTCAAACGACGCCAAAGTTACAAGCACATACAAGGCTCCAGAAGGGGGACCGCGCAACCCCCTCCTAACATAAGTGAAGCCCCGGGGCTGCGCGGACCCCAGCGGCCCCCGCCACTCCTGCGAGCCCCTGCTATTATTTTTTAAGAAATACCCCCGCAACCTAGCCCACCCAAGGGCCTCATTAAAATAAAACGCGAGAACCCGCGACCCCGGCGCAAATTTGTGCCGATTTTTTTAATTTTTTTTAAAATGATTTTTTGGGCCCTGAGGGTCCTCCTGGGACCCCCTGAGCAGACCTAGTGGGTCAGGGTTTTTCTACCCTGCCCCCTTCTCTTGTTTTATACCTTTGTTTCTCCGTTTCGGGTGACTCGCTTCTACCGAGCCACAAGATGGCTGCCAACACTTCCTGGTTTGGAGTGCTAGCAGCCAATCACAGTGAAGCTCGCGCACGCGACTTAGGCTCCGCCCAGATATCGAAACTTTTATTTTTCTAATTTCTCAGCAACTACTGAACGGATTTACACCATTTTTAAAAAGGTCGCTTTCTGACCCAAGCACTACCTTTCTACCAAATTTGGAGTAATTCCGTTCAGTAGTTTCGGCTGTAGCCCTGCACAAAGTTTCCTATGGGAAATTGATTTTTTGACTCTTATTTTTTGAATTTCTCAAAAACTACTTAACGGATTTACACCATTTGAAAAAAAGGTCGCTTTCTGAACCAAGCTCTACCTTTCTGCCAAATTTGGGATAATTCCGTTAGGCAGTTCGAGCTGTAGCTCGTCACAAAATTTCCTATGGAAATTAACATGGAGAAAACGAGTTTTGGGACCCCCCTTTTTTCTCAGCCCCCGCTTGACGAATCACCCCCAAACTTTTAGGATAGGAGCTGACTTGGATAGACTTTTTTTTGGGAGAATTTCAGGAAGATTTGTAAAACGACCCCAAAGTTATTAGCAAATCAAAAAATGCTTTTCCTATGGAAACTAGGTTCTAACTATAACTACCTACTGGCGACCGCCAGTAGGTAATATATATATATATATATATATATATATATTCACTGAAAAAACCATAGGTTTTAGGGACAGTTATAGTTAGTTGGACATTTCACTCGTACAAAACCATAGAAATTACCCCGCTATAGTTAGTTCAGCTAACTATAACTCGCGCCCCGCAATGCACTGCTGATGACGTCACATATTACATCACTGATGACATGGTCAGTGACATCACTGATGACATCACTGATGACATCTCAAATGACATCACTGATGACATCACTGATGACATCATCCAGTGACTGTGTGTTTCTGTAAAGTTTAAATATGTTTAATATATATAGGGAAAGGCGTATTGAAGAATGAGTGGGTGTAT
This sequence comes from Calotriton arnoldi, assembly GCA_963921515.1. Classification (NCBI taxonomy): domain Eukaryota; kingdom Metazoa; phylum Chordata; class Amphibia; order Caudata; family Salamandridae; genus Calotriton; species Calotriton arnoldi. Next base: position 919,090 of record CAWUFW010008183.1, read on the forward strand.
AAGTGTCTGAATGGATGATTTAGTACGTGAGTGACTGACTCTACAAGTGAGTGATTAAATGTATCTTACTGAATGCATGGGTTAGTGACTAAACTGTGTGAATGTCTGTATCCGTCTGTCTGTTGGTTTGTAAGCAGCTGCATGGCTTTCTGAATAGCTACATGAGTGTCTACATGGGTTATTGATTGATTGTCTGAGTATCTGTATGGGTGCCTGAGTGTTTGTGTGGGTGGGGTGTGTGTGACTCTGTGCATAGATGTGTGAGTTGGTGATTCACTGGGTGCATGGTTTCAAGAGTGCATCTGTGATGGACTGTATGGGTGGGTGAGTGTGTGTATGGGTGTGTTAGTGATTGAATGTATATCCCAGTGGTACATGTGTGAGTAACTACATATGTGAAAGGCAGTATATATGTGTGTTGGAGTATATAAATGGCTTTAAGTGAGAGTGTGTGATTGTGAGAGTGGCTGTATGGATGAGTGTGTACTTGTATCAGTGATTGTATAAGAGCGTAAGAATGTGCTTGTATTTGTATGAGTAAGTGAGCTGGTGTGTGAATAACTGTATAGGTGAGTAAATGGGTGTGTGATTAAGTTTTTTGCATGACTGACTAGGTGTGTGAGTACCTCTATGGATGAGTGGCGGTGTGTGAGTGTTTATATAGGTGTATGAGTGCATATGATAGTCCTGTACTGAGTGACTAAGTATGAGTGACTGTACGGGTGAGTGAGTGGATGTGTGTGTAGACCTAAGAATCAGTGAGT